>QRDG01001429.1:0-407756 GCA_012064385.1 Puccinellia tenuiflora
ATGCACAATCATGATGACATGTCCAATTTATGCAATGATATCATCATTTAATTTATCTAACATATTAAATGGAGTTCCAAATAATTAGTGCAATTACTTGGAAACAACCCCATATTTATCTTTAGTGACCACATTATTTATCAATTATTACATTACAACAGAAGTGGCTTAAACATGAATGAACATGACATGATTAAGTAGGTTTTTTTCTTCCGATCATTTTGGTACCTTATTTATAATTTTCCGAGTTTCAATGAATAAATAGTGAATTAAATAATTATTCGAATTTAATTCATTTAATCCATTAAAGAACAACATCAAATATATATTTGTGATCACGATGTGATATTATCATGGTTTGATAGCATTTGAAGTTCTGATCACATTGATATTTTATTCATGATTGTTGGTTAATTATTTAACAAGTTATGAATTTCCCAATTTTGGTATTATTTAAGCCATTTTAGGAATTCTTAGATAAAGGCAAAAGTATTTACTCAAAAGGAATGGCAATTTTACCAAATGATAGGTATTGTTTTTCTGAACAATTTGATATTTGATTTGTCAAATTTGAAGCAATATTCAAATAGTTATGAATTATTTTATTTTAAACAAAAACTGTTTTTACTGTTGGGCCGGCCTCCACGTCGGCCCAGGCCGGTTTCCAGGCCGGGCCTGTGGCTGAGGCGGCCGGCCTCCTGGCCGGCCCAGGCCGGTTTCCAGGCCGGCGTGGTGTCTGAAGCGGCCGGCCTCCCGGCCGGCCCAGACCGGTGCCTAGGCCGGGCCTGCGCCTGAAGGTGCCGGCCTCCCGTCCGGCCCAGACCGATGCCTAGGTCGGGCATATGCCTGAGGCGACCGGCCGTCTGGCCGCCCAGCCGGGCCCCAGGCGGGGCCACGGTGGCATGCGGGACGGCGACGAGGTGCGGTGGCGGGCAGCAACCCCGTTCGGGCGGCGCCCCATGGTGTGAGTGGGCGAAGCGAGTGCGGGGGTAGCCGTGCGAGTAGTTGTAGATGGAAGGGGAGGCGCAAGCGACATGCTCGTGCGCGACAGGCCACGGCCATGGCGGATGGCCGTGCGGACGCTCACACGAAGGCGAGGTTACAGAGCAGGAGAAGGAGGAGGAGGTGTCCAGGAGGAACAACATCTCACCCTAAGCGCGATGGAGCCTCGGTGGAGGCGGAGGAGCTCAAACGGCGATGTATTCTAGCTCGGCGAGCGGTGACCGGAGCGGAGGGCGACGAGGATGAGGGCGTCGATTTCGGCTACCCCGTGCCGATTCCTTCGGCGGGAAGAAGCAGGACGGCTAGGCGGAGCTTCCGGCGCGGTTGGTTCATCCTGGAGTCGACGGAGACGACGGCAAGTGTGACGGTGGCATGCGGCGGACAGATAGCTCGAGCTAGGTTCTAGGGTTCCCGGGTGCGGGGAAAAGAGAGAGGGGCAGGGGGGCAGGTGAGCGTGGGGGAGCAGGTGGCGACGACGGCAGCTCCTTATTCCCCGGGGGCCACGGCAGCGCGGCAATGGCAGCTCGGCCGGCAGCACGGCATGGCGCCTGGGCCATCGCTTGCACAGTGAGAAGGAGAGAGAGGGAGAGGCTGACAGGGGGCCCCCTGTCAGATTTTTAAACATTTCTCCTTTTTTCTTTTTCTGATTTTAAACAGCAGGTTTTAGCTATTTAAAATGAGCCATTTAAGCAATTTTAGAAATTCTAGCAAAATTCATGTGGGCTCCCTATGTCATGAGTAAGCTCCACAAAATTTGGTGTTCCAAAATAAATTGTTTAGACTCAAATTTATTCATGTTGTTGCATTAGGGTCATTTTTGATAAATTGCAAAAAGCATTTATTTGAAGCACTTAAGTATTTCCAAAAATACTGAAATATTCAGGGAGGCTCCCAAACATAGTAATGGAGCTCCCCATAATTTTAGTTTGAATTTTTGGAAGTTTTGGCTTGGTTTCAAAATAGGATTTGAATTGAAACAAATTTGGATTCTCACTTTCATTTCTTATTTGGCAAATTTAAATTTTGAGAATTGGTTAAAAGATGTAAACTTGGAACTTCCTAAACAATTTGGAAGTCCAAGAATGAATTGGTTGACAAGTTAAGAGATTGCATTGGTTTGGATGTTGGGGAAGTTTGCTTCCCCATGTTAATTGCTTCCATATGTTGATTGTTGGAAGTAGCAAAATTCATATGCATGCCATGATGCAAAACAAGGATTCAAAAAGTGGAAAAATTCTTCGTATTTTTCATTACCAAACTGGGGTTGTTACAATTCGACCCCCCTTAGAGGAATCTCGTCCCGAGATTCTAGGCTTGAGTGAAGAAGGTGGGATATTCCTGTCGGAGACTAGTTTCTCGCTCCCAAGTTGCTTCTTCTTCAGAATGGTTAGACCATTGAATTTTTAGGAACTTGATGGTCTTGTTGCGGGTTTTCCTCTCCGCTTCATCCAAGATGCGGATAGGATGCTCGCGATAAGTCAAATCCTCCTGAATGTCCAACACCTCATGATCAACCCCACGGATTGGATCCTTGAAGCAACGCCGGAGTTGGGAGACATGAAACACATCATGCGCATCCGGGAAATTGGAGGGTAACTCGAGTTGATAGGAGAGATCCCCTCGCTTGGCTAGGACGGTGAAAGGGCCAACATAGCGAGGTGCCAATTTGCCCTTGATCCCGAAACGACGAACGCCCTGGAGAGGAGAAACACGAAGATAGGCTTTATCACCAATCTCATAGTGAACCTCTTGATGGTGCTTGTCATAATAGCTTTTTTGCCTGGATTGAGCAATCTTGAGATTTTCCCGGATGATACGGACCTTTCCTTCAGCCTCTTTGATCACATCAGGACCGAAGAGTGACCTCTCTCCGGTTTCAGACCAATTCAGAGGGGTCCGACACTTTCTCCCATAGAGAACCTCAAATGGAGCCATTTGGAGGCTAGCTTGGTAACTGTTGTTGTAGGAGAACTCGGCGAGGGGGAGATATTTTTCCCAACCCTTACCGAAGGAGATGACACATGCCCGAAGCAGGTCCTTAAGAACTTGATTCACCCTCTCAGTTTGGCCATCAGTTTGAGGGTGGTAAGCCGTGCTGAGGTTCAGACGGGTTCCCATAGCACTTGGAAACTCTGCCAGAATTTGGATACAAATAGACTTCCACGGTCCGATATAATGCTCAGAGGAACTCCGTGGAGAGGAACAATCCTTGCAAGGTACAACTCAGCTAGTTGCTTTGCAGTTATATCTTCGTGAACGGTAAGGAAATGGGCGACCTTGGAGAGTCGATCAATGACTACCCAAATGGCATTGTTACCCTTTTGTGACCTCGGGAAGCCGGTAATGAAATCCATACCAATTTCATCCCATTTCCATTCAGGAATGGCTATGGGGCGAAGAGTACCAGCTGGTCTTTGATGTTCAGCTTTCACCCGGTGACAGACGTCGCATTCAGCCACATACTCGGCGATCTCGCGCTTCATGCAAGACCACCAGAATTGGCGGCGGAGATCTTGGTACATCTTGGTACTACCCGGATGAATGGAAATGGGTGATTCATGAGCTTCTGAGAGTATCAACCCTTTTGTATTCCCACTCTTGGGCACCACTAGACGGTCACCAAAATAGACAACTCCGTTGTCATCAACAGAAAAACAATTGGCCTTCCCCTTAGCTATCTTCTCTTTGATCTCGAGGATTTCAGCATCAGTTTGCTGGGCGGCCTTGATTTCATCCTCAAGAGTAGACTTGATCTCGAGGTTAGCTAGATATTCGGAGGGAACAATCTCCAGATTCAACCTAGCAAATTCCTCATGGAGAGCAGGTTGTGCCTTCTCAACTATCAAGGTGTTGCAATAGGCCTTGTGACTCAGAGATCGGCCACAACGTTGGCCTTGCCGGGCTGATAGTTGAGGGTCACATCATAGTCTTTGATTAATTCCAACCATCTTCTCTGTCTCAGATTCAGATCCGGTTGGGTGAAGAGATATTTCAGGATTTGATGATCAGAATAGATCTCACAACGGTTGCCCAACAGGTAGGGTCTCCACTGCTTCAGAGCATGAACCACAGCAGCATGCTCTAAATCATGAGTTGGATAGTTTTTCTCATGTGGTTTGATTTGACGGGAAGCATAGGTGACAACATGGCCTTTTTGCATCAAAACACAGCCCAAGCCTTGGAGCGATGCATCACAATAGACGACAAAGTCTTTGGCTGTGTCAGGAAGAACAAGCACCGGAGTGGTAGTAAGCTTGACCTTGAGAGTTTGGAAACTTTCTTCAGCCTTGTCTGACCACACGAACTGCTTATTTTTCTTGAGAAGGTCAGTCAGTGCTTTGGCTATTTTGGAAAAGCCCTCGATGAATCGGCGGTAATAACCCGCCAATCCAAGGAAGCTTCGGATATCTTTGACGGACTTGGGAGTTGGCCAATCCAGGATTGCCTGAATCTTGTCAGGTATCACCGCTACTCCAGCAGCTGACACCACATGACCAAGAAAAATGAGCTCCTTCAGCCAAAACTCACACTTGGAGAACTTGGCATAGAGGCGGTGATCACGGAGCTTGGTCAGGACCAGCCGAAGATGCTGAGCATGCTCTTCTTCGGTTTTGGAGTAGACAAGGATGTCATCAATGTAAATTATGACAAACTTGTCGAGGTACTCGTGGAAGATGGAGTTCATCAGCTTCATGAATGTAGCTGGAGCATTGGTGAGGCCGAAGGACATGACGGTGTACTCATATAACCCATAGCGGGTAGTGTAAGTCGTCTTCGGAATATCCTCCTTTCTGATTTTGATCTGATGGTAGCCTGACCTTAGATCCATCTTCGAGAATACCGTGGCACCAGCTAGTTGATCGAATAGGTTAGTTATTCTAGGAATGTGATACTTGTTCTTGATGGTCACCGCATTCAAATGGCGGTAATCAACAACCAGCCGAGGAACATTTGTATCCCTCTTTTTTACAAAGATGACCGGGCAGCCCCAAGGTGAGCTACTAGGACGGATGAATTCTTTCTCCAGCAGCTCATCAAGTTGCTTCTTCAATTCAGTTAGCTCTTCCGTTGGCATGCGGTAGGGCCTTTTTGAAATTGGGGCAGTTCCCGGAACCAACTCAATGACAAATTCCACGCCTCGGTCAGGTGGCATGCCAGGCAATTACTCCGGGAAGACATCGGGGAAGTCACACACCACCGCTACTTCATGCATTTCCGGTGGGGTGGTACCTTCCAGGAAGCATAGACTGATCTCCGGCGAGAGAGGAGTGGCAGCGGATGGAGTTGCGGACGAAGGTGACCAATAACTCACCAGCCCGACGATTGGGTGGATCATGGTGACAGACTTGGCAGCACAGTCCAGGTTGGCCTGATATTTGACTAGCCAATCCATACCCAGAATTACATCTAGCCCATCTGACTTTAGTGCTATCAGCTGGAACGGAAAGGACCAATAGCCTATGGTGATCTGGACTTCCGGAGCAATCCATCTAGTGTGCCAGCTAGAGCCTGGGGTTTTGACCACTAGAGGGGAGTCCATGTTCACAAATGGTATTTGATGGTTGTGTGCAAACGCTATAGATATGAATGAATGCGATGCTCCAGAATCAAATAAGACTGAAGCCGGGTAATCATTGATTCGAAGCGTACCCATGAGAACTCCGGGGTCCTCCTCAACGCCTTCAGCCGAGACGTGGTTCAGGCGGCCACGGCTGACGGTCATGGCCTTGGCGGACGGTGTAGAGGGAGCTGGTGCAGGTGCTGAGGTAGCCGGTGCCTTCTGGGGACCCTCCCTGGAGTAGTGCCCCGGCTCGCCATAGTGGTAGCAAGTGAGCCCCGGCGGTGTAGGAGGTAGCTGAGAGCGGGAGCCACTTCCAGCCGCACCCAAGGTCGAGGTAGCTGGGCTAGGCGGAGGTGGCCTGAACCCTGAAGGCCTTGGCACGAAGGGTGCACGAGGCACAGCGCTGAAGGGCACAAAGACCCTGCGCTTCTTGCCCTCGGAGGAGGAGGAGCTCTGGTTGTCCACGGGAGCTGGCCTCTTGGAAGATTCCAGATCCTTCCTACCCTGCTCCATAGTGAGAGCCTGGTTGTGGAGCTCCTGGTAGGACTGGAACTTGAAGGGCAGGAGCTCATAACGGAGCCGAGGTGCGAGCCCCTTGCGGAAGAGGTACTGCTTGTCCTCGTCGTTGGTCATGTCCCGAAGGGGCGTAACGGGAGAGGTGGTTGAACTCCCACCCATAGGCTTGGACGTCCATGCGTCCCTGGGTCAACTCCAGGAACTCCCTCCTCTTGAGGTCCATGATAGGCTTGGGGATGTATGCCGCACGGAAGGCGGTGTGGAACTCCGCCCAAGTGAAGACATGGCCACCGTCAAACATTGACACGTGGCTCTCCCACCAAGAGCCAGCGGCTCCAGTCAGTAGGTAGGTGGCGAAGTTGACTTGTTCCGCCACCGGAACGTGCAAGGCCGCGAACTTGCGCTCAAGGGCTCTCAGCCAATCATCCGCATCAAGCGGCTCTTTAGCTTCAGAGAATGTGGGAGGTTGGGACCGCAAGAACTCGGTGAGAGTGTTGCAGTCGTTGTTCCTCCTGGCCCCTTGTTGCACCAGCTGCTCAAGCAGACGCTCATTCCGCAGCCGGTTCTCCTCGATGGCCATCAGAACCTCCGCCATTGAGGGTGGCGGCGGTGGATCAGGATTGCTGTGTTCCCCACGACGGGTAGGAGCCATTCTGGAGATTTGGAACAAAGACACAGTTAATAACCATCTATGAACAGATAGGATAGATCATTAGGGTACTTCCAGATATAGCGATGTTAAGACGTCACTAACACAAAATAGATTTGGGCAACCACGAGTGACATCACGTCATCGCGGCGATAGCAAACGGAAGTAAATGACTCGAGACTTAAACTGGACGGTAAGAACCCAACCCCGAGAACCTAAACTTTGACACCAAGTTAAAACAAATAGAGATAAGAGATCAGAGTAGAGCGAGTTGGATGAGGAGTAAAAAGAATCCTAAGAAGGTTTTCACAGCTCATTTTTAGGTTGATAAATAATTTCCAGCTAGACTCGACATCGACCAATAGAAAGGGTTTCCTACAGGCAGTCCTGCTCTGATACCAACTTGTAGCGCCCCGACCCCGGAATTATGCAGAGAGGCTATGTAACCCACAGGCTTTGCTACACAATCGAAGGGCATGGGATTACCGCTCCCACGCAACACATCGATCATGCCATAAACACTGGCATAGCTATCAAAGCGTAATAAGGAGATCAAGACTTGTGAAACAACTGGCACATCACAGACTCTACGACAACAAAGAGATCATATAGCAACTCATATAACGAGAAGAATACAAATTACACAAAAGTGGTCACGGACCCATCATTACATCATGCGGAAGCTAAGTAGTGTTGTCTAACAACAAGATCCAATATATGGCCTAAGAGGCCTACAGATAAACAATCCCAGCCAGCTTGTTCCACAGTCCCAAGCTGCCACCTGCGAACCCCGAACTATTCGTCGATGTCCAGGCAGAAACGACCTGTGCGCTCGGTATCGTCCTCCTCTGAAACAAATTATAAAAGCAGCAAAGAGAGACTGAGTACGACGTACTCGCAAGTTTAGTAGGGAAATATAGGCCCAATGCTGACGGAGGCTCTAAAGCTGTATGTAGTTAATTTTGCACAAAACTACTTTTCCTTTATAGAAGACATAAGTGAATCAATGGCATCGTCTACTCAAAATGTTTTTCGAAAGGGGATAAGAGAGTAAACTTTCATCTTCGGTTCTCATCGAACCAATTGTAAACAGAAACATCTCATCTCCACCAAAGGCACTCCCTTGAATCACCCTCGAGGAAATGAACCTTTTATCACACGTTGTAATGCAACCTTTAGCTGCCAAGTTTTAATTAGGTTAAGATTCTCCATGGTCTCGAATATCTGTTCCCAAGTCGTCCATAACCGCAGACACGGCTTTTCGAAAAGAAACCCTGCAGGGGTGTACTGATTTACCCATTGGTACCGTCCGGCTCACCTGATTGGCCCTCTTCCGGGGAAGGCCGGCGAGTGGGCGCGGTTAAACCTTTACCTCGCATGAGACTGTCCAAGAGTCATCTGTGGCCACAGGGCAAGTTCAGTGCCTATTTCAACACCCTCCCCATCGCCACGTCCTAAACACCACCGTCCTCATCATTTCCTTTTCCACCCACACACTCACACGCGAATGGAAATAGCAAACTAGAGAACCCTTGGATACGCCCGCACAAGTTATTCAGTTAGTAAGGAGCCCATACTCCCACCAATGGCAGCACGCTCGATCTTGAGTCTAGAGACAAGAACTCACACCTAGGGGCAAGAATGAGGCAACCCACCATCCCCGATGGCAACTCATCCCAGCCTTTTAAGCATTTTAATTAAGGAACCACAAGTAACCACCATGTCCGACATTCCAGCAACATCAACATCATGGAATTGAATCAACGGACAAAAATAGCATTTTAACTAAGCATGGCGAAACATTGCTAAGCATATATAAACCACAATTATAACTTATCTCAGGCCAACAAATCAAACCTATGGTTCATAGGTAGGGATACATTTATTGGTTCGGGGAAGAACATGCATTCATAGGATACTCTAGTAATGAAAAAAATTGACATTGGAAATGCATGCAATATTATGGTGGATAAAATAAGTTTATAAAACCATAGGATGCTAGATGCCAAGAAGGTTAGGTTATCTCTTGCCTTGTTGTCGGGGCGTGTAGTACTGCTCGTCGGGATAGGTAGGGGTGACCTCAACTCCGGAATCTATCGATACCCAAAAATAATACAAAGGAACAAATAAATCACACGAAGACAATGTCCAATCTATGCAACGATATCATCATTTAATTTACCTAACATATTAAATGGAGTTCCAAATAATTAGTGCAATTACTTGGAAACAACCCCATATTTATCTTTAGTGACCACATTATTTATCAATTATTACATTACAACAGAAGTGGCTTAAACATGAATGAACATGACATGATTAAGTAGGTTTTGTTCTTCCAATCATTTTGGTACCTTATTTGTAATTTTTCGAGTTTCGATGAATAAATAGTGAATTAAATAATTATTCGAATTTAATTCATTTAATCCATTAAAGAATAACATCAAATAAATATCTGTGATCATGATGTGATATTATCATGGTTTGATAGCTGTGATCACATTGATATTTTATTCATAATTTTTGGTTAATTATTTAACAAGTTATGATTTTCCCAAGTTTGGTATTATTTAAGCCATTTTAGAAATTCTTAGATAAAGGCAAAAGTATTTACTCAAAAAGGCATGGCAATGTTACCAAATGATAGGTATTGTTTTTCTGAACAATTTGATATTTGATTTGTCAAATTTGAAGCAATATTCAAATAGTTATGAATTATTTTATTTTAAACAAAAACTGTTTTTACTGTTGGGCCGGCCTCCACGTTGGCCCAGGCCGGTTTCCAGGGCGGGCCTGTGGCTGAGGCGGCCGGCCTCCTGGCCTGCCCAGGCCGGTTTCCAGGCCGGCGTGGTGTCTGAAGCGACCGGCCTCCCGGCCGGCCCTGATCGGTGCCTAGGCCGGGCCTGCGCCTGAGGGTGCCGGCCTCCCGGCCGGCCCAGACCGATGCCCAGGCCGGGCATCCGCCTGAGGCGACCGGCCGTCTGGCCGGCCCAGGCCGGGGCACGATGGTGTGCGGGACGGCGACGAGGTGCGGTGGCCGGCGGCAACCCCGTTCGGGCGGCACCTCGTGGTGTGAGTGGGTGAAGCGAGTGCGGGGGTAGCCGTGCGAGTACTTGTAGACGGAGGGGGAGGCGCAAGTGACATGCTCGTGCGCGACAGGCCACGGCCATGGCGGACGGCCGTGCGGACGCTCGCACGAAGTCGAGGTTACAGAGCAGGAGAAGGAGGGAGGAGGTGTCCAGGAGGAACAACATCTCACCCTAAGCGCGATGGAGCTCTCAGTGGAGGTGGAGGAGCTTGAACTGCGATGTATTCGAGCTTGGCGAGCGGTGAGCGGAGCGGAGGGAGGGCGATGAGGACGAGGGCATCGATTTCGGCTACCCCATGCCGATTCCTTTGGCGAGGCGGAGCTTCCGGCGCGGTTGGTTCGTCCCGGAGTCGACGGAGACGACAGCGAGCGTGACGGTGGCGTGCGGCGGACAGGGAGCTCGAGCTAGGTTCTAGGGTTCCCGGGTGCGGGGAAAAGAGAGAGAGGGAAGCAGGGGGCAGGTGAGCGTGGGGGAGCAGGTGGCGACGACGGCAGCTCCTTATTTCCAGGGGGGCCACGGCAGCGCGGCATGGCAGCTCGACCGGCAGCGCGGCATGGCACCAGGGCCATCGCTGCACAGTGAGGAAGGAGAGGGAGGGGAGAGGCTGACAGGGGGCCCCCCTGTCAGATTTTAAACATTTCTCCGTTTTCTTTTTCTGATTTTAAAACAGCAGATTTTAGCTATTTAAATGAGCCATTTAAGCAATTTTAGAAATTCTGGCAAAATTCATGTGGGCTCCCTATGTCATGACTAACCTGCACAAAATTTGGTGTTCCAAAATAAATTGTTTAGACTCAAATTTATTCATGTTGTTGCATTAGGGTCAGTTTTGATAAATTGCAAAAAGCATTTATTTGAAGCACTTAAGTATTTCCAAAAATACTGAAATTATTCAGGGAGGCTCTCAACATAGTAATGGAGCTCCCCATAATTTTAATTTTTAGTTTTTTGGAAAGGTTTGGCTTGGTTTCAAAATAGGATTTGAATTGAAACAAATTTGGATTCTCACTTTCATTTCTTATTTGGAAAATTTAAATTTTGAGAATTGGTTAAAAGATGTAAACTTGGAACTTCCTAAACAATTTGGAAGTCCAAGAATGAATTGGTTGACAAGTTAAGCAATTGCATTGGTTTGGATGTTTGGGAAGTTTGCTTCCCCATGTTAATTGCTTCCATATGTTGATTGTTGGAAGTAGCAAAATTCATATACATGCCATGATGCAAAACAAGGATGCAAAAAGTGGAAAAATTCTTCGTATTTTTCATTACCAAACTGGGGCTGTTACAAAGAGTTTCCCTAATCTTTGCTTGTAAGTACCCACCGTGAGGAGGAAGAGGAAGAACAAGAGCACATCAACAGCAGAAAGAGAAGACAGAGGACTCCTCTATGCCAGAGCTTCTCGAAGATGTCCTTGGGCAGTGACCTAGGACATCTTCGAGGAGCTCAGCATAGAAGCGTTCTCTCAGGGCTAAGAGGGTTCATACTGTAGTCAAGCTAGTCCGGAAGACGAAGACAGAGGACTCCTCTACGCCAGAGCTTCTCGAAGATGTCCTAGGTGAGCTCAGCATAGAAGTGTTCTCTTAGTGCAAAGATGACAACAAAAATAATTGCAATCCCTAGACATTAAAGTATGGTACACCCAGAACACAATAATTAAAATTAGGAAGTTCAGTCATCACCAACATCCCCATCTAGTGTTTCTTCGTGTGTGTCCCTTTCTTCTGATTGCGCCGTAACCATGGACAATCTTCATCATTTAACACGATGCTTGGGTCAGTGTTCACTGTGAAGGGCGGAATTTCATCAAACTTATTGTAATCTTCTGACATGTCTGTCTTGTCCTCCACTCCCATGATGTTTCTTTTCCCTGAAAGAACTATGTGGCGCTTTGGCTCACCGTATGATGTATTCGCTTCCTTATATTTTCTTTTTCTCGGTTTGGTTGACATGTCCTTCACATAGAAAGCCTGAGCCACGTCATTGGTTAGGTCGAATGGTTCGGTTTTGTACACAAGATTGTTGAGATCCACCGTAGTCATTCCGTATTGCGGGTCTACCTGTACCCCGCCTATCAGGTTGAACCATTTGCATACAAGACAAAGGGACCTTAAAAGAATATCCATAGTCAAGCTCCCATATCTGCTCTATGTAACCATAATATGTGTCCTTTTGCCCATTGTTGTTTGTTGCATCAAAGCGGACACCACTATTTTGGTTGGTGCTTTTTTTTATCTTGGGCGGCCATGTAAAATGTTTTATTTTCGAAATGGGGAATGAAACCTCAGCCTCTGCATCAAGCGATGCACACAGCCATTTATTGCAGAGTGTTCATAAGTATCAATTCTTACAAATCATGGATCACATAAGGTTGAAACAAAAATCAACCATCGAAACATAATCAACATATAGCAACTAGACATGCGTAATGCGATTAATATGCTGCCATGAAGCCCGGCTGAAGATATCCCAAGCGACCATCAGGCACCGTGAACATCCAGTAGCCATAAGTTCCCGCTGATCCGACGGGAGAAGGAAGGCCCAAAGCTGAATCCAATGAGCTGCCATATTGATAACCTGCATAACATAAAAATTCCGTGCTCTGTTAAAGATAAGATTATTTCTGCAATTCCAAATTGCCCAACAAATGGCTGAAACGCCTATACGAATATGACCCTTTATCTGTTTGTCGACTCCATTTAACCAGTTACCAAACATATTAGTAATATTCGTCGGTGGAGTGATATTATAAGTACTGTAAACAACTGTCCAAATAATTTTGGCGAAAGGACATTCAATAAATAAATGTTCTACTGTCTCCTCCGAGCCACAGAAAGAACATTTTGTGCACCCTTGCCAACGCCGTTTAGCGAGATTATCTTTAAGCAACACTTTTTTATTAAGGAACCACATAAAAACTTTTATCTTGAGTGGAATCTTAATTTTCCAAAAATATGTCTAAAGGAATCTAGTATGACCATTCATCAAATCCTCATACATCGATTTAACTGAAAAGATCCCTGAAGCGGTTAACTTCCACACAAAGCGGTCTGGAGACTGAGATAGATCAACATACATAAGTCGAAGACATAAGTGTGACCACGCAACCCAATTATCTCCTCTCAAAGATTGATGGAAACTCATATTGAGTGGGGGCGCAACAGACAATACGTCATGAACCGAGATGTTCTTCCTATTGGTGATGTTATAAAGGGATGGATATTGAGCTTGCAGCGACTGATCACCTAGCCATGTATCCTCCCAAAACCGAATTGTCTTACCATCCCCAAGTTGGAACTTCCCCCTGTTAAAGGAATCATCTTTGACTTCCATAAGTCCTTTCCAAAAAGGTGAATCTGTCGATTTTGCTTGAACTTCTGCTAATGTTTTATTAGAGAGGTACTTGTTATGTAGCAATTCCTGCCAAATACCCTCCTCGTTGATCAACTTACTAAGCCATTTACTCAGTAAGCAGCGAATTTTTAATTCTAAGACTTCAATACCTAAGCCCCCTTGATCTTTCGGTCGACAAATCATGTTCCATTTGGTAAGCCTATACTTACATTTACGCTCGTCGCTTTGCCAAAAAAAGCGAGAGCGATAGTAATCTAGTCTTTTCCTTACCCCAACAGGTACTTGAAGAAAAGATAACATGAACATTGGAAGGCTTGTCAGAACCGACTTGACTAGGATTAATCGGTCTCCATATGAGAGCAATTTCCCTTTCCAACAACTTAATTTTCCTTCGAAATGAGTCTCAACTGGGTACCATTCAGAATTAAGCAACTTCCTATAATGAATCGGTATCCCCAGATATTTAGAAGGTAGGGCTCCCATCTCGCAACCAAAAATTTCTTTGTATTGCTCCTCATCATCCTTAGCCTTTCCAAAGCAGAAAATCTCGCTCTTATGAAATTAATTTTTAAACCCGAGAGTTGCTCAAAGAGGCATAAAATTAATTTCATGTTCAAAGCTTTTGACAAGTCATGGTCCATAAAGAGGATAGTATCATCAGCATATTGGAGAATAGAAATCCCCCAGTCAACTAGATGAGGGATGAGACCACTAATCTGCCCATCCTCCTTAGCTCGTTCAATAATAATTGCTAACATATCGACTATTATATTGAAGAGTAAGGGGGAAAGAGGATCTCCCTAATGAAGCCCTTTTCTTGTTTGAAAATAATGACCAATGTCATCATTAACACGAATACCAACACTACCCCTGAATGTACTTCATAATTTGGTCGCACCAAGCCTTATTGAAGCCTTTCATTCTGAGAACTTGTTGTAAAAATGACCATTTAACCTTATCATACGCATTCTCAAAATCAATTTTAAATATGACCCCATCCATTTTCTTCCGATGAAGTTCATGAATAGTTTCATGGAGTACCACTACTCCTTCTAAGATGTGTCTACCTGGCATAAAGGCCGTTTGAGAAGGTCTAATCACATTCTGAGCTACAGACGTCACACGATTAGTGGCAACCTTAGTAAAAATTTGAAGCTCACATTGAGTAGGCAAATAGGTCTATATTGCTGGATTTGTACTGCATTCTCATTTTTGGGAATTAAAGTAATGAATCCAAAATTTAAGTGATACAGAGGTAGAGTCCCCTGTTGAAACTGACGAAACAAATCCATCAGATCATCTTTATAACTCCCCAAAATTTCTGATAGAACTCAGCCGGGAACCCATCTGGTCCCGGAGCTTTATTAACTTCCCTTTGAGAAATCGCCTCAAAAATCTCCTCCTCATTGAAATCTTTAGTTAATAAGTCGTTTTCTTCCGAATTGAGTTGTGGTATGTCTTGATTTAAATTTTTCATTACGGAGAAAGTATTTGGTTCCGACGGCCCAAACAATTTCTTGTAATATTCAGTAATATAAACCTTTAAGTTTTCCTCACCAACTATGGTTCCTTCATCTTGTTCTAGTTGAAAGATTTTCTTTTTTCTATGTTTACCATTTGCAATAAGGTGAAAATACTTCGTATTATTTCTGCCTTCTTGTACATGTTTAACTTTCGCACGCTGAGCCCATTTAGTTTCCTCATCTCTTCTTAGTTGACAAATGCTATCATTCGCCTTCCTCAAAGTTTCCCTTTCATAAGTGTTAAGAGGAACTGATTCAACCTTAATATCAAGTTCATCTATCAATCTAGATAGCCTCTCCTTTTCCTTTTTATATTTTCCACTTAGATTTTTTGCCCAGCCTTTTAGAAAACGATGCAAGTGTCTAATTTTATTAAGCCATTTATCAATCGGAGTATTACCCTCGCATACCGATCTCCATTCTGCTGCCACCATCTCAAAGAAACCATCCTGACTAAACCAAGATAGTTCAAAAGAAAAGTGTGGTTTATTTCTGAGGTGTGCATGATTTCCCGAGTCTAGTAACAGAGGCGTGTGATCAGAACCCACACGAGTCATTGGATGAACCGTCACTAGTGGAAATTTCTGCTCCCAATCTACACTTGCAAGAACACGGTCTAGCTTTTCAAACGTTGGTGTATCTTGACGATTTGCCCACATATATTGACTTCCTGAAAGATCAATTTCTCTCAGATCAAGACTCTCAATGATAGCGTTAAAAACAAAAGGCCATTGTGGGTTAAAATTTTCATTGTTCTTATCTTTTCATTTTCTAAGAATATTAAAGTCTCCTCCCACCAAAGTAGGTAAGGAACCTGAACCACACATCCGAGCTAACTCAGACAAATATTCGGACTTGTGCTCATCTTGGGCTGCCCCATAAACAGGGATTAGATTCCACTCAAACCATCCATTTTCGATCTTAGATGGAATTTAAGAGAAAATTCCCCTACAATAACATTTTAACTTGGATAGTAGCACAACTAAAACCCACTAACATCCCTCCTGACGTCCCATGTGGCGGCAAACAAAACCAAGAAAAATCGAAGCTGCAAGCTAAATGATTTAGAAAAGGAGTTCAAAATTAGATCTTCCAGTCTCCGACAAGGCTATAAAATCTAATCTTTCATCCCTAATCGTTTCTTGAATAAAGAGATGTTTATTTGGATCACGAATGCCCTCACTATTCCAAAACAAAACTTTGAGACCTATCATTACTTCTTCTTTTGTTTTTGCTTTTTAATTCTAACGCTTCGACGAACAGTTGAATTATTATATTCTTTTTTCTTTCTCCCTCTAGTTTGTTTTCCCTCGCAAAAAGGTGGATCTAAATGATCTGTCACATCAACAAACTCCTCATCAATCAAATCCTCTGAAAGACTTGAGGCCTTAGTCCAAACAAGATTGTGAGGACCGACATCCCCTTTCCCCATTGAATCAACATTTTTTTCCAAAATATGCACCACCCTTTGTAATTCCAAGTTGCATTCGATTTTCTCCCTAGCTGAATTCGATTTTTATAAAATATTACTTCCCAAAGAAATCCCAAGTGTAGAAGCTCTAGAAAGAATTTCGCTATCCGAAAACGTTAAAATAGAGAGAAGATGCTTGTTACCCGTACCTTGAGGCATATCATGGCGACATGCTCGCTCCATAGCCTTGGCCATAATGGTAGTGTCCACCGACTCCTGGGCCCGTAGACGATTGCTCGAACGGCCCCCTAATGCCGTTGCATTAGGAATCCCTCTAAAGTTGACGATGGCGCGCTCCACAGCCGGGGTCAACGGCGAAGCACACCCCACGACTGTGGTGGCTGTCATGTGCCTCGGACTCGATCCCACACCCCCACCTGGGGCATTGGGAGAGTCCAACTTCAACGCCTGAGCAATGCTCGATCCCCTACCCGCCACCGGGGTAGAAGGAGAGAAAGAGGCTATGGAAACCTCACTCGAGCCCGTCCCCCCTCCTGGGGAACAAGGTGCCTTCTTCAATCCTAGGAGCAAAAAAGGAATGTCCTTTAGGGACCTTTGGATACCAAGATTTCCGACCTCTTACTTTCGTAGTTATGAATTGCGGAATAGAATCACATCATATTGCCAAGGTCTTCCAAGAAGAACATGGCTTGTAACAGAGGCCCGCGTGCACCTGCCCAATAGCAGAAGCACATCCCGAAACAACATCCACAACAGTCTCAGCCAAGGCAGACATAGACGTCTCTGCCGCGACAGGAAAAACTTGGCAGTTCTCTGTCGCAGGAAGCCAGTTCTCTGCCGCGACAGAAGGAACTGAGCAATTCTCTGCCGTGACAGAAAGCTGATAAACAGGAGCAGGATCAGAAATTGTAGCCTCCATAGACAAATCTCCATTCCCCATTGCCTCAAGACCAGAACTAAAACTATCAGCTTCAAAGTCCACAATAGAGAAACTAGTAGTATTCATACCATCATGATCATTAGCCTCATCTTGCATCGGTGGTAGAGACAACTCCTCACGAGCCATCTTGAACCCCTTTTTAACCAAAGGGGAGAAGATCACTCCCGATTTCATCGAATTAGCAGGAGGACTAGCGCCCCCACCTCCTTCTTTATTTGGTTTCGTTGATTTCTCCTACTCTCCAGCATTGGGTACCCCAACATTAGAAGTTGCATTTTTTCCATTTGACTCGGACTCTTTAAAATAATCTCCCAGGTCCTCATCATCATCGTCCTCACGGTCTTGATGCGGTTCAGCCATAACCACATCAGCCGGTGCACCTCTTTCTTCTCCCTCCACATAAAATGACAACTCAAAAATCTCTCCCTTAATAAGCAAAGGAAAATATCTCGGAATTTTAGTATGATTCAAGCAACCAATCAAAATTCTGAGCACTTTATGCTTGCGGGTATAAGTCATATCCACACTCACAGTCTCCCCGAACATATCTCCAAGAGCCCACATAGCCAAGTAGTCATCAAGATGCTCCTCTAGGATACCTGAAACACGCACCCATATCTCTGGTAAAGTGTCAACTGGCTCAATTGTCTTCGACCAATCATCAACTGTGATCTTGTCGGCACAGTGGAAACGAAGGTACCACAGGCCGGCCTGCCAGGGCCCACAACGTTCTTCAAAAGATTTCGTTAAGGATCAAGCTCTCCAAGCCTGGCGAGCCTCACGAGGGTTTTTCCCTCGCGAGGGACCTCTCCTCCTCGCCAAGGGCCTTTCCCTCGGCGAGGGACCTCTCCTCGAGAAGGCATCACGGATGCCACCGACAAATTCTGCTAAGGACCAAGCGGAAGGCCTCGCCGACGGTTTCCTCCCTCGGCGAGGGTTCTTTCCTCGCGAAGCCATCTTTGCCTCCGTGGCAGAGCGCACATGGGCTCTGCACCCTCCGCAGAGTGACGACCGCGCTAGCGCGCGGTGACGGCAGCGCCACAGTTGCCATTCTTATGTATAAAGGAGTCAACAAAGCTGCACCAAGCAAGGGAGCCCCAAGGATTGCCACTTTGGTGATAAGGGAACCGCCTGCAGCTACCCTCCAAGGGCGACGTCACCGTGGGACCCGTCCCACCTCCGCAGCGCCAGCCCACCGTCCTGGTTGGACGGTGGCTTTTCCAGCTTTGGTGATGCTGCCCCCTGCCGTGGACCGCGTCCATGGACTTTACCTTTATGGTGGACTCTACCTTTATTGTGCACCGCACCTCCTCCTTCGTCGCCATGTGGTAGCCCTTCCCGCCAAGACATTTTGGGGGAAGAGGCCCGAGACGCCTATAAAAGGAGGGGGAGCACGCTCGGGCAAAGGGTTCTGCCAAGTTCTTCTCCGGTGCTAGGGTTAGCCATTATAGCCACCTTGAGCTCGCCAAGCTCGCCCTGTACTGAAACCTCTCCAATCAAGTGCAATACACCAGAGGCAGGACGTAGGGTTTTACCTCCCAAAGAGGGCCCTGAACCTGGGTAATACCGTGCGTTCATCTTTGCAGTGTCGTCCCGCAACGAGTCCGACGAGCACCATCGTCGTGGCACGTTGAGGGTTGTTTGATTCCGTGTTCAGCCCCTTACTCGATCCTTGTGAGACACACCCAGTTCCTGGGACAGTTCTCCGACATTTGGCGCGCCAGGTAGGGGGCTGAGGCGCATCTTCAACCTCGACACCGCCATGGTCGGCCCTTCTCGCGCCGAACGTCTCGCTCGCCGGACGGCCAGCGCCGCCACCGCTCCTGCTGGCAACCCGCGCGGCCGCCCGCGCGGGAGCGCCGCTCCGGAGCGCCGCGTCGACCCCGAGCCCCGCGTCGAGCACCCGGAGGACGACATCGACGACCATGCTGAGGACGACCACGGCGAAGAGGAAGCCTCCTCCCTGCACCCGTCGCGGGACCGTGCTGCCTCCTCGCTGGGCCGCCCTGCGCCCAGCCCAGCAACTGCGCTTCTCATGGCGCAGGAGCTGCTGCAGTACCGTCCCACGCCGGAGGCCCAGGAAGCCTGGCTCAACCGCGTCTCCGAACTCGTCGGCGCCGCTCGCGTCGCCGCTCCTGCACCGTCTCGTTCCCTGGTTCCTTCTGCGCTCGTGGGGGACGTGGCGCACGACGCACCTCCCGCACCTCCTCGTCATCCCGCGCCCGCTCCAGCTCCACCAGTTCCACCGCAACCTGCTCCAGCAGGGGCTCCTCCTCGCGACGGCCGCGCTGCATCGCACGCGTCGTCGCCGCACGACTGCCAAATCGTGCAGCGAGCCCCCGAGGACGCACGCGTGAGCATCGAGCGCGGGCAGGACCGCCGCAACCGCGCCGTCCAGGACGTCGCCACCGCGGGACGCCACCTCCGCGCCACCCTCGCCAACGGCACGGTCACCTACGGCATGACGGCCACGTTCACTCGCAGCCTCCGTTGCGTCGTCTGGCCGGTCAAGTTCAGGCCGGACCTCCCTCCGCGCTACGACGGCAAGAACAACCCCCTGGAGTTCCTGCAACTCTACACTCTGGCCATCCAGGCCGCCGGGGGCGACGACAGGGTCATGGCGAACTGGTTTCCCATGGCCCTCAAGGACTCTACGTCCTCGTGGCTCACCAACCTCCCCGCCGAGTCCATCAACACCTGGGAGGACCTCTGTCGGTGCTTCGTCGCCAACTTTAAGGGCACGTACGAGCGCGGCCTCACGTACAACGACCTCCGCGCCGTGCGCCAAAAGCCTGGCGAGACCCTCCGCAAGTAAATCCAGCGCTTCAGCCAGGTGCGCAACAAGATCCCCAACACCACCGACGCGCAGGTCATTTCGGCCTTCCAGGCTGGGGTCACGGATGTGCGGATGCTCGAGAAGCTTGGCATCCACGACAACATCACCACCGTCGTCAAGCTTTTCGACTTGGCGGACAAGTGCGCCAAGGCTGAGGAGGGCCGCTTGTTCGTCAAGAACGAGCCAGGGGACCCCGCCGAGGGGTCCAAGAAGAAGAAATCCACTGAGAAGCGCAAGACCACTGCGGTCCTCGCGGCTGAGCCTGACGCCAAGCAGCCCCGCGCTGCCGCTCCTGCCGCGGGACCCGAGAAGAAAGATGACCGCCCCTTCTGCATCTACCACAACAGGCATTCTCATGCCACCGAGGACTGCTACGACCTCAAGAGGCTTCGCGAGGCGCGCGAGGCTCGCGAGGCAAACGATCGGCAGCAAGGCCGCGGAGCCCGCGAACGACAACCTGCCTGCCGAGATTGATGAGGGCTACCAGGTGCCTCGCGGGGCCGCTTGCATCCTCGGCAGGGCTCAGGCCCCTCGCTCCAACCGCCACTTCAAGCAACTCGCCCTCAAGGTCGCGGCAGCCCTTCCCGGGGTTGAGGCCTCCAGGCCCCTCAAGTGGTCCTAGTTCCCCAACACTTTCGACTCCAGTGACCACCCCAAGTCCACCTCGACTGTTGGCACCATCCCGCTGGTCTGCACCCCCACCATCAACAACATCGCCGTCTCTAAGACGCTCATTGATGGGGGTGCCGGCCTCAACGTCATCTCTGTCGAGACATTCAAGAAGCTGCAGGTGCCCTACGAGCGGCTCATGCCCACTAGGTCCTTCTCGGGGGTGACAGAGGGCCTCATGACTCCTTTGGGGCAAGTGAGGCTCGCGGTCACTTTTGGCACCCAGGCCAACTACCGCACCGAGCTGATCGATTTCGACGTCACGCACATCGGCCTGCCCTACAACGCCATCCTCGACTACCCCGCCCTCGCCATGTTCATGGCGGTGACCGACCACACCTACAAACTCGTCAAGCTCCCTGGCTCGGGTGGCACCATCGTCATCCGCGGCGTGGTCTCGGACGCCCTGTATGCTGCGCAAGCGGCCTACAAGGCTGCCGCGGTGGCGTCACCCGCTGACGAGGATGAGGAGCCCCTCCCGAGGCCCCCCGCGAAGAAGAAGCAGCTGTTCTCTTAGGAGAAGGCCGCGATGAAGCAAGTGCCACTTGAGGCAAACGGCTTGGGGGCTAGCGTCACCATCGGCGCCAACCTGCCTCCCAAATAGGAAAGCGCGCTCGTCGCCTTCCTCAGGGCAAACTCTGACATGTTCGCTTGGACACCGTCAGATATGTCCGGAGTACCGAGGGAGGTGATCGAGCACCACTTAGCCGTGTGTCCAAACGCACGCCCCGTGAAGCAAAAGGCGCGGCGCCAGGCGCCAGAGAAGCAAGATTTCATCGTTAAGGAAGTAGAAAAATTGAAGAAGGCCAGCATCATCAAGTAAGTGGTCCGTCCCACTTGGCTCGCCAACGGTGTGGTCGTCCCCAAACACACCGGAGGAAGCCGCCTCTGCATCGACTTCACCGACCTCAACAAGGCCTGCCCCAAGGACCCCTACCCCCTCCCGAGGATCGACCAGATCGTGGACTCCACCACCGGCTGCGCACTCCTCTGTTTTCTGGATGCCTTCTCTGGTTATCACCAGATCAAGATGGCGAAGGAGGACGAGGAGAAGACAGCATTTCTCACCCCTTGCGGTGTGTTTTGCTACGTCTGCATGCCCTTCGGCCTGAAGAACACCGGCGCCACTTTTCAGCGCCTCATGAGGATCGCCTTGGGGGCTCAAATGGGAAGGAATGCAGAGGCCTATGTCGACGACATCGTGGTCAAGACCCGTGAGAAGGACACGCTCATCCAAGACCTCGAGGAGACCTTTGCCAACCTGCGCAAGGTGAACATCAAGCTGAACCCCGCCAAGTGCGTCTTCGGGGTCCCTTCAGGCAAGCTCCTCGGGTTCCTGGTGTCCCATCGCGGCATCGAGGCAAACCCTGACAAGATCAAGGCCATAGAAGAAATGCAGCCTCCTCGTCGCCTCAAAGACATGCAACGCTTAGCGGGATGTATGGCCAGCCTTGGCCGTTTCATCTCCAAGTTCGGCGAGAGGGCGCTGCCATTTTTCAAGATCATGAAGAGGTCCAGTCCTTTCAAGTGGACCCCTGAAGCAGAAAAGGCCTTTGAGGACCTGAAGAAATACCTGGCGAGCCCACCCATCATGGTTGCCCCACGCCCTCGCGAGCCTCTGAAGCTGTATCTTGCAGCCACTCCTCAGACGGCAAGCGCGGTCTTGGTGGCTGAAAGGGAAGAGCCAGTCCTCGCCAAGCAGAGCCCTGCCTCGCCAAGCCCAGAGCCCCCCGACAAAGAGGCACCCTCGTCAAGCATCCAGCCTCCTGCCAAGCCCCGTCAAGTGGGGCCTCAAGAAAACCTCGCCAAGGACTCCACCAAGCCTGGAGAGGAGCCGGCCGCTGCCACACCAACAACTACCCTCGTCGAGCATCCCGTGTACTTCGTCAGCACAGTGCTACGGGACGCTCACGAGCACTACCCCATGCAGCAAAACCTCGTCTTCTCGCTCCTCATCGCCTCCAGGAAGCTGCGCCACTACTTCCAGGGTCACCCCATCAAGGTGGTCACCTCATACCCCCTGGAGCAAGTCCTGTGCAACCCAAACGCGACAGATCGCGTCGCAAGCTGGGGCATTGAGCTACAACCTTTCGAGCTGGAGTTTGACACCACCAGGGTCATCAAAGGCATGGCGCTGGCTGATTTCATGGCCGAATGGACGGACACGCGTGAAGAAGAGCCTCAAGAGGAGGAGCCTACAGCCTCAGGAGGGACGGCACCAAGCCACTGGACCATGCACTTCGACGGCGCCTTCACGGCCCGGAGTGCAGGGGCTGGTGCTGTCCTCACCTCACCGATAGGTGACAAGCTCTACTACGCCGTCCAGCTGTGCTTCAAGGACAACGACAAGGTCTCCAACAACATTACTGAATACGAAGGCCTCCTCGCTGGGCTCAGAGCCGCCATTGCCCTCGGCATCAAGCACATCCTCATCAGGGGCGACTCCCAGCTCCTCGTCAACTTCTCCAACAAAAGCTACACGCCTAAGGACACCTACATGGTGGCCTACCTTGAAGAGGTACGCAAACTCGAGAAGCACTTCAGGGGCATGGAGCTCAAGCACATCCCGCGAGCAGAAAACCAAGAAGCAGACGAAATCGCCAGACGAGCAGCAAGAAGGGAAGCCTAGAAGCCTGGAGTGTTCAAGGAGAGACTCACCAAGGCCTCAGTCAAGCAACCAGCGGCCAATATCAGCACCAACGAGGAGCTCCCACCAGCCCCACCGAGCGGAGCACCAAACTGTGGGTTGCCCTCAGGAGACCGCTTGCTGATGACTCTGGTACGCCAAGACACTGGCTGGATCGACGAGATCAAGAGCTACCTGCAAGACCGAGTCCTCCCCGAATACAACGCAGAGGCCGAGAGAATTGCTCGCCAGGCCAACTCATATTGCCTCCACGACGGAGACCTGTACCGTAAGCGCCCCAATGGGGTTGCCTTGTGGTGCGTCCCTGCCGAGGAAGGCCGCCAGCTCATCATGGACATCCACAGCGGCGAGTGCGGCCACCATTCTTCCTCGCGCACCATCGCAGGCAAGGTCTTCCAGAGTGGCTTCTACTGGTCTTCAGTGCTTCAAGACGTAGCCGCAATCATCCAGTCCTGCGACGCCTGCCAATTCCACGCCAAGCAGATCCACGAGCCCGCGCAAGGACTCCAAATGATCCCGCTCTCCTGGCCGTTCGCTGTCTGGGGGCTGGACCTGCTGGGACCCTTCCCGCGAGTGCTCGGGGGCTACCGCTACCTCTACGTCGCCATCGACAAATTCACCAAGTGGCCTGAGGTGGAACCCGTGCGCACCATCCCGGCGAAATCGGCGGTAAAATTCATAAGGAGCCTGGTCTGCCGTTTCGGCGTGCCCAACCGCATCATCACCGACAACGGCTCACAATTCATCAGCGGCACCTTCAAGTCCTACTGCGGCAGCCTCGGCGCCCAAATCCGCTACGCCTCGGTGGTGCACCCATGAAGCAACGGGCAGGCCGAGCGAGCCAACGCCGAGGTGCTCAAGGGCCTCAAGACAAGAAATTTCAACCGCCTCAAGGCCAGCGGCAAGCACTGGATCGATGAGCTCCCCTCGGTGCTCTGGTCCATCCGCACCACGCCAACAAAGCCAACTGGTGAGACGCCGTTCTCCCTCGTCTATGGTGCTGAAGCCGTCCTCCCCAGCGAGATCACCCACGGCTCTCCGCGAGTCTTGGCCTTCAAGGAGGCTGAGCTGGAGGAACTCCGCAACGACGACCTGCTGCTGCTTGAAGGGCTCCGCCGCAATGCGGCCCTGAGAGCGGCAAGGTACCAGCAAGACCTCCGTCGCTACCACAGCCGCCACATCCGCCTGCGCACTCTCGAAGCAGGAGACCTTGTCCTGAGGAGAATCCTCTCCAGGGCAGGCCTCCACAAGCTCTCACCAATGTGGGAAGGGCCCTACAGAGTCGTGCACATCGCCAGGCCTGGCTCCGCGCGGCTCGAGACGGAGGACGGCATCCCTATCGCCAACCCCTGGAACATCCAGCACCTGCGCAAGTTCTACCCCTGATCGCCCCCGGCGAGCAACTTTTTGCCTCAAGGGAGAGCTACGCGCCATCATCCTCCACGAGGAAAAACTTCGGGCTCCCCTCTCTACTATACGTTGCCGCGGGCCGTTCGAGAAGACTCCCAAGCCATCACGCCTCGGCAAGGTGACTTCTTCAAGCACCATGCCTTGGCGAGGTGGATCCCCATGCCCAGCCATGGTGGACCGCAGGCTCTACAAGCCACCCCCGCATAGGGGCCCCCTCTGAGCTCTCTCTACATGCGTCGCCTCGAGCACGCCCCCTCGAGAGCCTCAGCCACAGCATGTGGAACCCCATGCCTGACATGGCGGATTTTGTATTTCTGGCCACGCCAGTGTAATGAACTTATGTTTCAGGTCAACTTGAACCTTTGCGCATCGCGCCAGCATACGTTGCTGCTTTGGTAAGAATTTATGTTATTGTTGTTTCTTTCTCGCTCGTATGATCCCTCCTGTGTATCTCACGAGCGGGGGCTAGCATGGTGCCTTGCCACGGGAGCATCCCGGCAGCGCCTCAAACCCAAGGGATCCGAGCTCTGAACTCGCGGGTCAGCTCTCATGCATGTCAACTCCCAAGGAGCTCTGAACTCATGGGTCAGCTCCCGCGCACGTCAACTCACCAAGGACCTTGGTGCCTGTTCTCCTCGCGAGACACACATGAAGGAACCTACGAGCGCGCATGAGTTATCTAGCTATGTATTGCTTGTGGGTACGCCTATCTGTCAAAACGCAGGAAAACAGGTCCAAAGCAAGCGCCAGGGAACCGACACCCTCTCCAAGGCGAAAACGCCTCGTCAGGGAACCAACACCCTCTCCAAGGCAAAAATACCTCATCAGGGAACCAACACCCTCTCCAAGGCAAAACGCCTCGTCAAGCTAAGTCCAAACACTTGGTTGAATTTCCTCTCGCTGGTTTTTGCCCTCGAGCTTCTTTTCTCTCTCCTATGCCTCATGGGCTACTTGCACGTCAAAGGGGGCACCAAGCATCGTGCTTCGAGGAGCTCTTACTTCTCGAGGCCTCACGCACCCCCCGGCCTTTGTGGAGCCCTGACTCTCACATACCGAAGCGGCGGTGGTGTAGCGCTAAGAGAGGGTCCTAAGACGTAGAGCGAAAAAGACATGAAAAGGAAGACAAAAGCCTCTCGAGGGATATTCACCAGATAAAGGAGGGAATTCAGGCCGTCGCACCTCCCGAGGTGCCCGCTCCGTCCATGGCAGCCTCCGCCTCCTCCTCGTCGTCGCCTTCGTCTTCATCGACCTCGACTTGATCGAATTTCTTGGCGTACACCTCGGCGGCTTTCCGCGCCTTGTTGCTGATGTCGACCGGCACCGTCACGGCTTCGAGGTCAAGCGAGGGCTGGAGCCTCGCGAGGTTGCTGAAGATGCGGCAGGTGGCGATGACGAGGAGATCGCGGCTCTCCTCCACGATGCGCTCATCGAAGCCCTTCGCGGTCTCTTCAAGCTTTCCGAGGAATTCCTCGAAGAAGAGCGTGTACGCGGCCTTGTCATCGCTCCCCCCTGTGGCAAAGTTGGGGACCTCGATCCTCAGGTCGTCCCCAACGGCGCGCGCACGGAGTACCAAGCCTTGGAGCATGTGCTGGCGCTGGCGCGACATGGTCCGGCCGACCTCCGCGTTGTCCCGCGCCTGCTCCACAAGGCTCACGACCGGCCCCACCTGCTGGTGGAGCTCGTCCAGGTCCTTCTTTAGGGCGGCAACCTCCTTGACCGCGCGATCTTGAGCTTCCTCGGTGCGCTTGAGGCGGGAGGCTGCCTCCTTCTCCTCCTTCTCGAGCCCCTCGATGCGGTGCTGGAGCTCGTCGCGCTTCTTCGTGAAGCGCTCCTCCTGCTTCGTGGCCTTCGCGTCATAATCCTTGGCGAGACTTTCGCGGATGAGGTTGACCCTGGTGTCGGCCTCCTCCTGGATTCATTTCTGCTTCGCCGCGAAGTCGGCGTTGGCCTTCGCGTGGCGTTCCGCGTAGGTGGCTTCGTCTTGGGCCACCTTCCCCTCGCGAGCTTGCAGCTGCCCCTCGCGGGTGGCCTGGTCCTTCTCGATCTGCTGGACCTGCTCTTCGCGCCGGCGCAGCTCCGCCTCGCGAGGGGAGAGCTCTCCTTCGCGCTGCGTCAGCTTTGTTTCGCGCTGCACCAGCCGCTTCTCGTGGGCATCTAGCAGCTCGGGGAGCTCCTTCAGACTGGCCTCTACAACCTTGGAGTCGGCGGTGAATTTCTGCTCTGCGGCCGCTATCTCCTGCTGCTTGGAGGCGGTCTCCGCCGCGAGCGCCTCCCGCGCGGTGTCCAGCTGGTCCATGGTCTCCACCGCCTCCCGCTGCACGTTGTCGCGGGTCCCCTTGGCAAAGCGCACGGCCTCCTCGCGCGCTGCCTGGGCCGCCGCATCTTGCTGGCGGCACCTCTCCACCCTCTCGAAGAGGAGGGCCCAGGCTTCGCCAAGTCTCGCCCGCTCCTTCGCCCTGGCGAGCTCTTCCTCGGCGCACTACGCCTCCAGCTCGTCAAGCGCTTGCCGCGCTTGATTGATGACGATGCTGCGGCGAGCTGCGCGGCGGCATGGCTCCCCCAGCGCCAAGGTCCCTGCATCGCCGCGGGGTGCGGATTCCTCGAAGATTGGTGAGGCGCCCGAGGCCCCCTGCCTTGGGCTCGCGGCCGCATCTGGTGCGGCCTGGGGGCTCGTGTGGGCGCCTCCTGCGCCGCCCGTATCAGGTGCCCTCTAGGGGCTGGGCGTCCTCTCGCCCCCAGCCCCGGCGCCTGTGGGCTCCGGAGGTGCCTCCGCCTCCTGCTCCTCAGGGGCGCTTCCCGCCCCTTCCATGGTGGCCGTGTCCGCCACGGTCTCGGGCGCACTAGCCCCTCTTGTGGGAGCCTCCTCCACCTCTGGAGGCGGCTCCATGATGATTTCTTCGTCCACCCTCTCCTCCTCCGTCGTCTCCTGCTGTACGGGAGGAGTGGCGGCCCGAGCCGGCGACGGCGACACCTTTTCGATCACCTCCTCTGCGCAGTACTTACCCGCGGGAGGAGTAGCAGCCCGAACCGGCAGCGGCGCCGCCTCTTCAACCACCCCGTCCGCGCGGTGCTCACCCGCGGGAGGAAGAGTGGTCCGGACGGGCGGCGGCACCACCTCAACGACGTCGTCGTCCTCCTCCTCGCGGCGCTCGCCCACGGGAGGGGCAGCCGCGTGCTGCGGCTCGTTAGCCACCGGCGGCACTGCGGTGGCGTCAGCGGCCTCCCCAAGCTTGCGGAGTCGCCGCTTCTTCGGCGCCGCAGGGTTCCTAAAGATAAACAAACAGAAGATCCGTCAAGAGCATTCTCAGAAGCAAAATGACAAAAGAAAAGAAGAATTGAGGCTTACTCGTCGGCTATCCTCCACACCCTTTTCTTCGCCTTCGGAGGCTGGGGGCTGCTCACCCAGGCCTCCCCTTGAGGCCCTCCCGCATCCTCTTGGGGGGCGCCCCTCCCTGCCGAGGCATCCCTGTCATGGAGGGCCTTGGTGCGGGGCTCGCGGCGTCCTCCCCTATTGCCGCTCTCCTCCTCCTCCCCCTCGCCGATGCGTCGGGAGCGGGCCATGCGGAAGGCGTCCTCGTCGCCGCTGGAGGAGATCTCCTGGAGGTCCTCGCCAGGCGGCACGCTCCTTGCGGAGCCCGCGTCGCCTCCCGAGGGGTCGGCGCCTCTCGAGGCCTCGTCCTCGACAGAGTCTTCAGCCTCGTCCGGCTCCGGCGATTCGCCCACCTGCTCCGGCTCCGCAGCCCACGGGTTGCTGCAGGGCCCGCGGAGTTTTGCAGGCCTGATGCCCCATTCGTCGAATCTGGGCAGGAGTTGGCGGGCTATGCGCACGTTCTCCTCCACATAGGCGAACAGCGGCAGGGCATCGTCGTTGGCTTGGGACGGAATGGACGCCGTGGCGAAGAGGACCCTCATGACCTGCTCCAGCTCATCCGAGGTGAAGTCATCTGCACACAGGCGCATCCTGTCTTCCGTGCCTGAGTACGTCCACATCGGCTCCGAGTGCCACTGGAGGGGTGCAATGCGGCGCCTGACGAAATCCCTCGCCACCATCTGGCCGGTGAGCCCGGCCTCACGGAGCACCCGAATGCGCTCGTACACCGCCTCAAGCTTGGGGCCATCGAAGTCGCCGCTCGCCCAACGCGCCCACTTCTTCGGGGGCGCCGCGGGTACCTCCAGGTGGCGATTCGACGACTTGGTGTTGACGAAAAACCACTTATGGCGGAAATCCTCCACCTTCTTCGTTATCTTAGTGACCGCATTTTCGCCAAGCCACGCGATGGGGATGTAATCCTCGCTCCTAGCGGCGGCGATGCGGAAGGAGACGCATCCGAGCCGCTCGTTCCCCGCGGTGCTCCGGAGGGCGTAGAAGCTGCGGAAGAGCGCCACCAAGGGGCGGATGCCGACGTACGCCTCGCAGAGGTAGGCGAAGATGGCGAGGATGAGTATGGAGTTTGGGTGGAGGTGAAGGAGTTGGATCCGGTACGCCTCAAGGATCCCCAGAAGAAAGTTGGAGAAGGGAGGAACGAGGCCGGCGTAGAGGGTGTGAAGGAAGACGGGGTAGTACCCCGCGTCGACCTTGCTTTTGCCGGCCGCCATGCTTGTGGCGCCGAGCTCGTGGGTGTTGGCGGCCGCCAGGTGGCGCACCTTCTCAAGCGCCGCCGCACGGACGCGGGTCTCCGGCAGTGTCCCCGCCGCCGCCGACATGCCGACCTGTGTCGTGGCCTTGCCCTTCTGGTCGGCGGTCGCTTTCTTGGGCGCCATGGATGCGGTGGAGAAGAAGACCTCGGAGACGGAGCGCTCTGGAGAGATGGAGGCGTTGGGAGGAGTGTGCAGAGGAGTAATGGATGAAGTGAAGGGCGCCGACCGCGCGCCCAGGCTTTATTGACCGGCCCCCGAGTCGTGGCGGGCCCCACCGGGTTGCCCGTTGAAGACGAGGGGACCGTGGCCTCGGGCGCAACCGCAGCGCCCCACATGTCACGGCCCCGGTAGGCATCATTGGGCCCTCGACGCTTCGCCTGCATCCATGGGCTTTGGCGTGCCCATCGCGGGCCCGGGGGCTACTGTCGGCACAGTGGAAACCAGGGTACCACGGGCCGGCCTGCCAGGGCCCACAATGTTCTTCAGAAGATTTCGCTAAGGACCAGGCTCTCCAAGCCTGGCGAGCCTCACGAGGGACCTCTCCTCCTCGCCAAGGGCCTTTCCCTCGGCGAGGGACCTCTCCTCGAGAAGGCATCACGGATGCCACCGGCAAATTCTGCTAAGGACCAAGCGGAAGGCCTCGCCGAGGGTTTCCTCCCTCGGCGAGGGTTCTTTCCTCGTGAAGCCAGCTTTGCCTCCGCGGCAGAGCGCACATGGGCTCTGCACCCTCCGCAGAGTGATGACCGCGCCAGCGCGCGGTGACGACAGCGCCACAGTTGCCATTCTTATGTATAAAGGAATCAACAAAGCTGCACCAAGCAAAGGAGCCCCAAGGATTGCCACTTTGGTGATAAGGGAACCGCCTGCAGCTACCCTCCAAGGGCGACGTCACCGTGGGACCCGTCCCACCTCCACAGCGCCAGCCCACCGTCCTGGTTGGACGGTGGCTTTTCCAGCTTTGGTGACGCTGCCCCCTGCCGTGGACCGCGTCCATGGGCTTTACCTTTATGGTGGACTCTACCTTTATTGTGTACCGCGCCTCCTCCTTCGTCGCCATGTGGTAGCCCTTCCCGCCAAGATGTTTGGGGGGAAGAGGCCCGAGACGCCTATAAAAGGAGGGGGAGCACGCTCGGGCAAAGGGTTCTGGGTCCAAGTTCTTCTCCGGTGCTAGGGTTAGCCATTGTAGCCACCTTGAGCTCGCCAAGCTCGCCCTGTACTGAAACCTCTCCAAGCAAGTGCAATACACCAGAGGCAGGACGTAGGGGTTTTACCTCCCAAAAGAGGGCCCTGAACCTGGGTAATACCGTGCGTCCATCTCTGCAGTGTTGTCCCACAGCGAGTCCGACGAGCACCGTCGCCGTGGCACGTTGAGGGTTGTTTGATTCCGTGTTCAGCCCCTTACTCGATCCTTGTGAGACACACCCAGTTCCTGGGACAGTTCTCCGACAGATCTCACATAGAGAGTTAGGGACCCGACAAGTATCAAATACCTTGAGCCTGTCCAACTCATTCCTAGACAGAAATGGAACCTGAAATAAATTATGTCCTACTTGAGTTACCTCCCAATGGAAATTCTCTGTGGGAACAACTCACAACCTGCAGGATGAGAATGTCACCTCCTGTCACACTCACCGACGCCAGACGAAGGTTCATCATCTTTGGCTTATATGTATCAGTACATGGCAGCTTAAAGATGATCAATTCCTCATGCGCATATCCAAACATGCGCAACCGAGGTTTTGGTGCAGAAATTAGCGGAGAAGTGACCACCCAAACCACATCGGAATCATTTGTTCTTGTCCACTTTCTTGGCCTTCTTCCGAGTCGCTGTCTACAGGCCCCCGCAAGCTGATTAGATGAAACCACAGCAACACGAGGAGCAGCCGCCGGCACCGGACTCGGCTCAATCACCAAAGGGGGGGGGGCAGCATCTGCAGTACCCCCAGCTTGAGCAGCCACCACAGGTGCCGGGTTCTGCACCAACATAGTCGGTGCAGCAGTGGCAGCAGCCGCACCATTTAGGTGCCCTCTTCCACCGCCAGTAGCACGCCCCGTCTCGACATATCGACCACGGACTCCACGCACATCAGCATGACCCCTGGCACCTCCATAGCCCCGGCCATTGCCATGGCCGTAGTTGTAGCCATATCCTCCACGCTGCCCTGCTCCAACCCTATAGCCATGAGCCGGACCGCCTCGGTAACCACCACGATAGCCACCGCCACCGCGATATCCTCCATGTCGATCCCCATTGAAACCAGACCCAGCATGAAAACGCCCGTTAGGGCCTTGGAAGCCAGCGGCAGTCGCCGAAGGAGCTCCACCATGGCGCCCATCGGGAGTGCCCGCCATGTCGCTCGGCCCGCCCTGCTCGAATACTCTGCCGCCAGAAGCACCAGCAGCGTTTGCTCCTCCACGGCCTAGCGGAGTGGCACCCCTCCCAGCATCACCGCCTCCTCGCCCACCGCCCCGATACGCCATCGGAGCAAGGAAATCGCGCCTTTTCCCACGTAAACCCTAGGATTCGATGGAGATCGACGCCTCCTATGATAGAGTTTCGTCTTTGCTTGACAGGAGGGCCCAAATCGCAACCCAAACGGTCGATCGGGCCCCTCGGTGGGCTTGCATGCAACCGAGACGCAGGCGGGCCGACGCCTCCCAAATTTCGGTGTTTTGAATTCTAGAACGGAAATCTTGGATCAAGAACGACAAACGCGGAAGCGGAGCTTGCCGCCGGTGTCGGAGCACCAAGGTCCAATCACCCTGCTCCAGATCCTCAGTGACAAAGGAGGGTTTCATCACTGGGATCTTGAGAGGATGAGGTAGCCGTTCCGACATCTGATTCGTCATCTTCTTCCACTTCGGCGATCCTGCAGCAGCAACATCGTCAGAAAATAATGAAAGTGCTGCGTACCTCTGAGCTTTCCGTCGATCAATCCTCTTCGCCATCCTTGCTGACGCCACAGACAGGTCCCTGTCCACTACAGAAACAGGAGAGGCGTAGGCCTCCTCCCATGGAGTAGCCAAATACTTCTCCGCATCTGGGGTAGAGGTCGCCTCCGTCATCTCCTCATCCTCATCTTCTGAGTCTGACCCAAGGACCCAGAAGCGTGAACCACCAGCTAGCGAACCCCTGGAGATAGCCTCCAGCACTGGCCTGCCAGCGGGCAAAGACCGGCCGTCGTCCGTCTCCCGGTCGCCTCCCCGGTCGCCTCCGTCATGACCTAACTAGAGGAAACTTAAACGTATTCCCATTTATCTCATACCCTTGGAAAGTCAATATAGTCGAAGATGGTGACTTGGCCAACAAATACAGCTCATCTCCAACAGTGGTGTTATTCATGAGATGTGTTTGCAACCAACCGCCGAAAGTCTCCATGTGTTTTCCTTGAATCCAGGAGTCAGTACGCTCCGGGTTTTCGGAGCGTACAATATTCATGTGTTCCTTGATATACGGAGCCACCAAGCTGGAATTATGTAGAATTGTGTAGTGTGCTTGAGTGAAAGAATGCCCGTCCATACTTATTATTGCTTTCTTTCCTAGCGTGCCTTTTCCACGCAGTCTCCCCTCATGGCGTGATTGAGGAACACCGATCGGCTTAACGTCAGGAATAAAGTCAACACAAAACTCAATGACCCACTCTGTTCCATAGCCCTTGGAGATGCTTCCTTCTGGCCTAGCACGGTTACGAACGTATTTATTTAAGACTCCCATGAACCTATCAAAGGGGAACATATTGTGTAAAAATACAGGACCAAGAATGGAAATCTCTTCGACTAGGTGAACTATGAGGTGCGTCATAGTATTGAAGAAGGATGGTGGGAACACCAACTCGAATCTGACAAGACATTGGACCACATCCTTCTGGAAACTTTGTAGAGTTTCTGGATTGATCACCTTTTGAGAAATTGCATTGAGAAATGCACATAGCTTCACAATGAGTACTCGAACATTTTCTGGTAGGAGCCCCCTCAATGCAACCGGAAGTAACTGTGTCATAATCACGTGGCAGTAATGAGACTTTAGGTTTTGGACTTTTTATCTGCCATATTTATTATTCCCTTTATATTCGACGAGAAGCCAGACGGGACCTTGATACTACTCAGGACATCAAAAAAGATTTCCTTCTCTTCTTTGGTAAGAGCGTATAGCTAGCATGACCTTGATACTTCTCTGGATGCAGATCGTCGTCTCCTTCATGCATACGTTGCTGGTCATGCCGTGCATCCGGTGTATCTTTCGTCTTCCCATACACGCCCAACAAGTTTAGCAGGTTCACGCAAAGATTTTTCGTCACGTGCATCACGACGATTGCAGAGCGAACCTCTAAGATTTTCCAATAGGATAGCTCCCAAAATATAGATTTCTTCTTCCACATGTGTGCATGTCCGTCAGCGTCATTCGGAACAGATTGTCCGCCAGGACCCTTTCCATATATATCTTCACCATACCATATATATCTTCACCAGTAGGGTGGGTAGGCTTCGTCCGGTGATATGTCTCACTTTGAAATGCTTGCCTTTCTTTTTTAAGAGATGCTTGGTCGGAAGAAATCGACGATGCCCTAGGTACACAATCTTTCTACATTACTCCAAATATATATGATCAGTCTCATGTAAACAGTGCGTGCATGCATGATGTCCCTTGTTTGTCTGTCCTGAAAGGTTACTAAGAGCAGGCCAATCATTGATGGTTACAAACAGCAACACTCGTAGGTCAAATTCATACTGTTTGTCCTCATCCAACACACGTACACCTTCTTCATGCCGCAACTGTAAAAGTTCTTCAACTAAAGGCCTCAGGTACACATCAATGTCGTTGACGGGTTGCTTCGGGCATTGGATAAGCACTGGCATCATAATGAACTTCCGCTTCATGCACAACCAAGGAGGGAGGTTATAGATACATATAGTCACAGGCCAGGTGATATGACTGCAGCTCTGCTCCCCAAAAGTATTCTATCTGTATTTAGACCAAACCTTAAGTTCCTTGCGTCACCTGCAAAGTCCTTGAACTCTCTGTCGATTTTTCTCCACTACGACCCATCAGCGGGGTGTCTTAGCATCACGTCTTTCTTACGGTCTTCTTTGTGTCATCGCAACAAGTTGGCATGCTCTTTGTTTTGGAACAAACGTTTCAACCATGGTATTATAGGAGCATACCACATCACCTTGGTAGGAACCCTCTTCCTGGGGTGCTCGCCTTCAACATCACCAGGGTCATCTCGTCTGATCTTATACTGCAATAAACTGCATATCGGGCATGTGTTCAAATTCTCGTACTCCTCACCGCGGTAGAGGATGCAGTCATTAATGCATGCATGTATCTTTTGCATCTCTAATCCTAGAGGGTAGACCACCTTCTTTGCTTCATACGTACTGGGGTCTAATTCGTTATCCTTTCGAAGCGCCTTTTTTAATATTGTCAGCAACTTTTCAAATCCTTTGACAGATACACCATTCTCTGCCTTCCATTGCAGTAATTCCAGTGTGGTACCTAGCTTTTTCTAGCCATCTTCGCAATTTGGGTACAACAATTTTTTGTGATCCTCTAACATGCGCTCCAACTTCAACCTCCCGTTTTCACTTCCACAGTTTATCTGTGCATCAAGAATGGCCCGACGAAGATCATCATCGGGCTCATCAACAATGACCTCTTCTTCAGCTTCGTCTTCCCCCACTGTAGTACCACCGTGTGCAGTGAACGTAGGATAGTTGTCATCATCCTCTTCTTCTTCATTGTCTTCCATTATAACCCCTGTTTCTCCGTGCTTGATCCAACAATTATAGTCGGACTTGAAACCGGACTGCAACAGGTGGAAGTGAAGGGTTTTTTAGGAAGAGTAATCCTTCATATTCTAACAGACACTACATGGACAACTAATAAAACCATTATGCTTCTTGTTTGTCTCAGCCACACGGAGAAATTTATGCATTCCATTAATGAACTCGGGACTGCGTCGGTCACCGTACATCCATTGCCGGCTCATCTGCATTATATAAGTATATAAAAAATCATTACACACAACATCATGAATAGAGAAGTGATCAAATACAAGTTCATCACATTAAAACCAAAGTAGAGTAGTGACCAAATGTAATACATAGTTCTCATTAGCATACATTGAAACTAACATACAACTATCTAATGCATTTAAATGCAACAAAACATGTGATCAAAATCGCAACTAAGGTAACCATTGATCCAACAGCATAATGATACCAAGCCTCTTTATTAATGGCATATTTTGTAATCTTTCTATTCTACAAGCGCATTGCATCCATCTTGATCTTGTGATCATCGACGACATCGGCAAGATACAACTCCAATTTCATCTTCTCTTCTTCAAAAAAAATTCAATTTTTCTTTCAAATCATCGTTTTCTTTTTCAACTAAATTTAACTTCTCGACAAGAGGGTCGGTTGGAATTTCCGGTTCATATATCTCCTAGATAAAAATATCTATGTCAACTGTTGGTCGGCATAATTGTTATAAACACAAAATTAAACAAATAGTTATAAAAGATAATATACCACATCCGAGTCATAGACCGGACGAAGGCCGACGGGGACGTATATCAAAACCATGGCACTATACATATAACAAACAATCATACAAAAGTAAGAAAAATTATACAAGTATCTATGTAAGTCATACAAAAAAGAATTTGTTTTTTTTCTTAATAAAAACAAGAGGCTCACCAAGGTGGTGCAGGCGACGGGGCGGCGCGGGAGATCGACGGCGGTGAGGAAGGGGACGGGACAGCACTAAAACCCAAAAATCATAATTTAATTTGAGCACAAATTGCATATAAAACAAATGAACTCCCTAATGTAGGCATTTCATCAAACACCTATCGAGCACTAGAAAAAGGATATGAGCTAAACTATCAACAAAATGAGCTAAACAGGCAATACCGGATGAAGGATGAAGTTGCTAACCCTTGAATAGATGGATGCCGCCAATCTTGACAAATGGTGGAAAAAAAGAGGATGAACTCGAGCTCGGGAGAGGAAACAAAGAGCAAAAATGGAGTGTGCTCTCGAGAAGGAAAAATGGAGATGGCAGCTCGGGTAGGAGATGATATAGTAAATCTTTTACTACCGGTTCGTATCACAAACCGGTACAAAATGTCAATCTTTAGTTCCGGTTCGTGATAGGAACCGGTAGTAAAGGTGCTCGTGCTGGGACCCAGAGCTGCCGCCGCCTGCCGCACACCTTTGGTCCCGGTTCTTATAACGAACCAGGACTAAAGGGTCCGGTCGAACCGGGACTGGTTCTGGCTGGCGCCCTGCCATTGGAGAAGGCGATGACCCCGGGTGGAGTTGGTTGAAGTGGCGCCGCGAACTTCACCTTCTAAGTAAAGGGAACGGACCAGTGAGCTATGGTGGTGGCGGTGGACCGACGTGGGGGGGGGGGGGGGGGGGGGGATGCGGTGTGGTGTAGGTAGCAATCATCAAGGCGGGAATGGTTCCGTACGGACAAAATAACCGACATCGATCCGTTTGTGCGTTGCAACGTGATTTTTGTCTTAAAGATAGAAACGGAGCGTGCCGGGCCAAATAAGTTCGCGCGTTGGAGATGGCCTAATTATTACGCCCCATGTCGTCCTCCGGCAGGTAACAATCATCAAGCCGGCAAGAGACGGGCTTGTTGTCGCGCATGCTTCCCGACACGTCCAGACGTCCAGTCAAATTTGTTGTGTCGCACGCGAGATTTCAAACGCCAAATGAAAGAGACGGCCGGACGGCCTCCACCGCTCCTCGATCGTCGTACGTACTCCCGGACCGCCCGATCGACTCGCAAGTAGGGTAGCTGCGTCTGTCTTGGGTTGAGCCAACAGTGAGGGGTCCGGAAAAGACTCTGACGATATTCCTTGGGATTTGCTGCTGCTGCGGTTGCGGTTGGTGATTTTGACACTAGGCCGGCCGGATGCCGTGGGGTCTTAATTTCATGTGCACATATATCTGGGCGATGGACGTCCTGATGGTGACGTACATACCTGCTCCACCAGAATGAAACAAAGTTAACAGCACACGTTATTCACTGCATGTCATTCCCCCACCACTGATTGCTGGGACCATGTGAACATAGCTCGACCCATGTATCTGTGGGGGCAGTGTGCTCGGATATTTCACCGCGATATTGGTTCAGGTTTTTTTATGGGGCGAATAACTCACTCGAGAGAGCACCAGTGGAAAACATGGCTTTCGTCCCGGGCCCAAAGGGCCTTTAGTCCTAGTTGCGCAACCGGGACTGTGTAAAGGCCCCACCCTTTAGTCCCGGTTGAGCTACGAACCGGGACTAAAGGGGCTCCACGTGGCCGCTCTCGAGCGCCCGGGTAGGAGAACCTTTAGTCCCGGTTCGTAACACCAACCGGGACTAAAGGTCTGCACGCGTTAGCTGGAGTTTAGGGGTTCATTTTGTGTTTTTATTTTTAATTTGTATTTACCATTCAATTCTTTTTAATTTAGTGTTTTTATGTTTTGCATTCAATTCGACGGTACTACATACAACAATGAAGAAACCATTACACAACATCGTCATGAATATAGAGATCGAAGTGACCTCTTTCTTCGTGCTTGGTCGAACATATATATTACATATAGTACCTCATATACAATACAATATCTCTTACTATATGATCCCTAATGTCTAACTACCAATTAGGGATGGTACTCTCCACTAGTAGAAATATAGTCTTTGGTCCAGAGCCCCATTGGGCTCTAGTCCCGGATGGGTTTTGGACCGGGACTAGAGGGGAGGACTAGTCCCGGTTCAACGGCTAGGAGGCCGGCAGGCTCTAGTCCCAGTTTTTGAGGATACGAACCGGGACTAATGGGTTGTGGCAGGCAGCCGCCGAGGTGGGGACCAGCGCGAGACCCTTTAGTCCCGGTCTGTAATACGAACCGGGACTAAAGGTTCTCACTATATCATCTTCTTCCTCCTGCCCGAGCTCGAGTTCATCACCATTTTTCTCCTCTATCTCCTCCCCGAGCTCGAATTTATCCACATTTTTTTCCACGATTTGTCAAGATTAAGGACGCCCCATCTATTCAAGGGTTCTAATAGGTTAGAAACTTCATCCTCCCGGAGCTCGAGTTCATCCCCATTGCTAGTTTTGCTCCTCATTTCATTGTTATTGCTACCTAGGTGTTTGATGGAATGTCTAAGTTAGTTTAGCTCAAATTCTAGGTTAGTTGTGTAATGCCCATTGCTAGTTTATTTGTTTTATATGAAATTTGAGCTCAAATTAAAGTATGATTTGTGGGTTTTAGAGTCGTCCCATCCCTGTCGCTGTCCTCACCGCCGTGGATCGCCCACGTCGCCCCATCGCCGGCACCACCTTGGTGAGCCTCTTGTTCTTATTTAAAAAACAAATTCTTATTTGTATGATTTACATAGTTACTTGTATAATTTTTTTACTTCTATGACTGTTTGTTATATGTATAGTGCCATGGTTTTGATATCCGTCCCCGTCGGCCCTCGTGCGGTCTATGATTCGGATGTGGTATATTATCTTTTATAACTATTTGTTTAATTTCGTGTCTAGAACAATTATGCTGACCAACACTTGACCTAGATATTTTTATCTAGGAGATATGTGAACCGGAAATTCCAACCGACCCTCTTGTCGAGAAGTTAAATTTAGTTGAAAAAGAAAACGATGATTTGAAAGAAAAATTGAAAAAAATTGAATAAGAGAAGATGAAATTGGAGTTGTATCTTGCCGATACCGTCTATGATCACAAGATCAAGATGGATGCAATGCGCTTGAAGATTAGAAAATATGTCATTAATAAAGAGGCTTGGTATCATTATGATGTTGGATCAATGGTTACCTTAGTTGCGATTTTGATCGCATTTGTTGTTGCATGCATTTAAATGCATTAGATAGTTTGTATGTTAGTTTCAATGTATGTTTTATGAGAACTATGTATTACATTTGGTCACTACTCTACTTTTGTTTTAATGTGATGAACTTGTATTAATTAATTTGGTCACTTCTCTATTCATGATGTTGTGTGTAATGATGTTTTCCCTTCTTATGCACAAGAGGTGCTCGATGTACCGGCACTGGATGTACGGTGAGCCAGTCTAATTTTGGTACAATTATATAATACAGATGAGCCATCCATGGATGTACGCTGACCGACGCTCTAACGAGTACATTCAAGGCGTGCGTTCTTTTCTCAATGTGGCTGAGGCAAACACACGGAATTGTGTTGTCCATGCCATGTCTGTCGGAATGAGAAGGATTACTCTTTCTCAAAAACCCTTCACATCCACCTAATTTAGTCCGGTTTCATGTCCGGCTATAATTGTTGGACCAAGCACGGAGAAAGGGGGGTTATGATGGAAGACAACGAAGAAGAAGAGAACGATGACAACTATCCTATGTCCCCTGAATACGGTGGTAATGCAAGAGGGGAAGCTGAAGATGAAGAGGCACCGGATGAGCCCATGTTAGATGATGATCTTCGTCGGGCCATCGTTGATGCACAGAGAGAAACAGAAAGTGCGAAAGAGAAGTTGAAGTTGGAGCGCATGTTAGAGGATCGCAAAAAAAAGTTGTACCCAACTTGCGAAGATGGCAACACAAAGCTCGGTACCACACTGGAATTGCTGCAATGGAAGGCAGAGACTGGTTTATCTGACAAGGGATTTGAGAAGTTACTGAAAATAATGAAGAAGAAGCTTCCAAACGATAATAAATTGCCTGACAGTACGTACGAAGCAAAGAAGGATCTCTGCCCTCTAGGACTAGATGTGTAGAAGATACATGCATGCATTAATGACTGCATTCTCTACCGCGGTGAGGAGTACAAGAATAAGAATGAATGTCCGGTATGCGGTGCATTGCGGTATAAGATCAGACGAGATAACCCTGGTGATGTTGAGGGCCAGCCCCCTAGGAAGAGGGTTCCTACCAAGGTGATGTGGTATTATAATACCATGGTTGAAACGTTTGTTCAGAAACAAAGAGCACGCCTAGTTGTTGCGATGGCACAAAGAAGACCACAGGAAAGACGAGATGTTGAGACACCCCGTTGATGGGTCGCAGTGGAGAAAAATCGATAGAGAGTACAAGGACTTTGTAGATGATGCAAGGAACTTAAGGTTTGGTCTAAGTACAGATGGCATGAATCCTTTTGGGGAGCAGAGCTGCAGTCATAGCACCTGACCTGTAACTCTATGTATCTATAACCTTCCTCCTTGGTTGTGCATGAAGCGGAAGTTCATTATGATGCCAGTGCTGATCCAAGGCCCGAAGCAACCCGGCAAAGACATTGATGTGTACCTAAGGCCACTAGTTGAAGAACTTTTACAGTTGTGGGGCGAAAAAGGTGTACGTGTGTGGGATGAGCACAAACAGGAGCTATTTGACCTACGAGCGCTGCTGTTCGTAACCATCAATGATTGGCCTGCTCTTAGTAACCTTTCAGGACAGACAAACAAGGGATACAATGCATGCATGCACTGTTTAGATGAGACTGATAGTACATATTTGGAGAAATGTAAGAAGGTTGTGTACCTGGGGCATCGTCGATTTCTTCCGCCCAGGCATCTCGCAAGAAGGAGAGGCAAGCATTTCAAAGGTGAGGCAGATCACGGGAAGAAGCCTGTCCGCCGTACTGGTGATGATGTATTTGCTATGGTGAAGGATTTGGATCAAATAGTAACCTTTGGAAAGGGTCCTGGCAGTCAATCTGTTCTGAATGACGCTAACAGACACGCGCCCATGTGGAAGAAGAAATCAATATTTTGGGAGCCACCCTATTGGAATGTCATAGAGGTCCGCTCTATAATCGACGTGATGCACGTGACGAAGAATCTTTGCGCGAACCTGCTAGGCTTCTTGGGCGTGTATGGGAAGACAAAAGATACGCCGAAAGCACGGCATAACCAGCAATGTATGAAAGACCCAGACGACCAGCATCAAATGAAGACGGATAAAGGACGTCTAAGTCCCGCCAGCTACGCTCTTACCAAAGAAGAGAAGGAAATATTTTTTGAAGTCCTGAGCAGTATGAAGGTTCCGTCTAGTTTCTCGTCGAATATAAAGGAAATAATAAATATGGCAGAGAAAAAATTCCAGAACCTAAAGTCTCATGACTACCACGTGCTTATGACTCAATTGCTTCCGGTTGCATTGCGGGGGATTCTACCGGAAAATGTTCGACTACCCATTGTGAAGCTATGTGCATTCCTCAATGCAATTTCTCAGAAGGTAATCGATCCACAAATTCTACCAAGGTTACAAAAGCAAGTGGTTCAATGTCTCATTAGTTTTGAGTTGGTGTTCCCACCATCCTTCTTCAATATTATGACGCATCTCCTACTATACCTAGTCGAAGAGATTACCATTCTGAGTCCTGTATTTCTACACAATATGTTCCCCTTTGAGGGGTTCATGGGAGTCTTGAAAATATATGTTCATAACCATGCTAGGCCAGAAGGAATCATCTCCAATGGCTATGGAACAAAGTAGGTTATTGAGTTTTGTGTTGACTTTATTCCCGACATTAAGTCGATTGGTCTTCCAGAATCGCGGCATGAGGGGAGACTGAGTGGAAAAGGCACTCTAGGAAGGAAATCAATAATATGTAGGGACGGACATTCTTTCACTCAAGCGCACTACACAGTTCTACAGAATTCCACCTTGGCGGCTCCGTATATCGAGGAACACAAGAATATTGTATGCTCCAACAACCCGGGGAAGCCTGACTCCTGGATTAGACATGAACACATGGAGACTTTCGGCGGTTGGTTGCAAACACATCTCAACAATAACAACACTGTTGAAGATCAGCTGTACTTGTTGTCCAGGTCACCATCTTCGACTATATGGACTTTCCAAGGGTACGAGATAAATGGGAATACATTTTACACGATCGCCCAAGATAAAAAGAGCACCAACCAAAACAGTTGTGTCCGCTTTGATGCAACAAACAACAATGGGTCAAAGGACACATATTATGGTTACATAGAGGAGATATGGGAACTTGACTATGGACCTACTTTTAAGGTCCCCGTGTTTCGGTGCAAATGGGTCAAGCTGACAGCAGGCGGGTTAAAGGTAGACGAGCAGTACGGAATGACAACAGTGGACCTCAACAATCTTGCGTACTTAGACGAACCATTCGTCCTAGCCAATGATGTGGCTCAGGTTTTCTATGTGAAGGACATGTCTACCAAACCGAGAAAAAGAAAAAATATGGAAAAAAATACATCGGACGATGAGCCAAAGCGCCACATAGTTCTTTCAGGAAAAAGAAACATCGTGGGAGTGGAGGACAAGACAGACATGTCAGAAGATTATGATAAGTTTCATGAAATTCCGCCCTTCGCAGTGAAGGATGACCCAAGTCTCCTGTTAATTAGTGAAGATGATCCATGGTTACGACGCAGAAAAAACCCAAACACTAGATGGGGATGTTGGTGATGTGTAATAATGTATTAAACCTTTTATGTAACTGTGTTCTGAAAACTCAGAAGAAGTTGGAACAAAACACAAAGGAATCCGAATGATTTGTATTCGGTCGATGAACTGAAGGATTTCTAGATAGAACAAAACACACGGTTTCCCCTGCATACAGCCCAACGGTGGCTCGTGAGTGCCTGCATATCAAATGCACCGTTGGATGTATGCAGGGAATCCGAATGATTTGTATTCGGTCGATGAACTGAAGGATTTCTAGATAGAACAAAACACACGGTTTCCCCTGCATACAGCCCGACGGTGGCTAGAGAGTGCCCGCATATCAAATGCACCGTCGGATGTATGCAGGGAATCCGAATGCTCTGTATACCAAATGAACTACAATGAGTACACACTGAGAGTGCCGAAGATGTCCGAGAGGTGGGCTATATATAGGGTCGCGTGGCTCACGAAGTGGTCGTGATAGTGCTGATCCAACTACTAACAAGCGCTCAAAAGAAACACACCACTGATCCAATGGCTCACAAGCGCTCTAGAGAAGCACACTGCTGATCCAATGGCTCACAAGCGCTCGAAGGAAACACGCGATCCGTATGCTTCTTCGTGACTGAGCATAATAATTCAAACACTTTTCATATTGAATAATTCAAACACGAATAGTTAGAATAATTATTTTAGAAAACAGAAAAATGGTTTTGGATTAATTATTCAAATTCCAACACTTTCATGTTGAAATTTTCGTCAGATTCAAAAAATATTAGTTAATGCATTTATATTTGAAAATGGCAAAATGGTTAATAGTTTGAATAGTTAGAATAATTATTTTAGAAAACTGAAAATGGTTTGGATTAGTTATTCAAATTCAACCACTTTTCATGTTGAAATTTTTGTCAGATTCAAAAAATATTAGTTAATGCATTTTTAATTGAAAATAGCAAATTGGTTAATAGTTTGAATAGTTAGAATAATTATTTTAGAAAACAGAAAATGGTTATGGATTATTTATTAAAATTCAAACACTTTTCATGTTGAAAGTATTGTCAGATTCAAAAATATGCAAAACATATTAGCTAATGCATTTTTAATTGAAAATGGAAATAATAGTTTGAATAGTTAGAATAATTATTTTAGAAAACAGAAAATTCTTTTGAATAGTTATTCAAATTCAAACACTTTTCATGTTGAAATTTTTGTCAGATTCAAAAATATGCAGAAGTTATTCAAATTCATATTCAAACACTTTTCAAATCACTTTAAAAAACTTCACAGAAAATTTTAGGCCGTTGCGCGCAAAAAACAACACTTCTAGTCCCGGTTGGAGGAACTAACCAGGACTAGAGGTGTTTTTGCGCGCGCCCTTTTCGGCTCCCCCAAAAACACCTCTAGTCCCTGTTGGTTCCTCCAACCGGGACTAGAGGGTACCCTCTAGTCCCGGCTCGTGGCTCCAACTGGGACTAGAGGTCCCAGGGTATAAATACCCACCCTTCTCCCCGGTTCGAGCCACGAAACCGGGACACCGAGAAGGAGGACGCCGCCGCCGTCAGGCTGCCGCGCTTGCCCTCCTCCCCGGCGCCGACGACCTCCTCAAGACCGCGGCCTCCCTCTTCCCAAGCCCCCCCTCTCCCCCCCCCCCCCCCGCGCGCGCGCCCTCCTCCCCGCCGCCCCGAGCTCGCCGTGGGTACCACCGCGTCCACCCTACCCCCCTCGCGCCCTCCTCCCCGCTGCCCCGAGCTCGCCTTCGGCACCACCGCGACCGCCCTACCCCTCGCCGCCGACCCTCTTCCTCCCCTCCTCCGACACCGGCTGGTACGGCTCTCCTCTCCTCCTCCAAACCCTTCTTTTAGTGTTAATTTAGATTTAGGTTTTAAAATTAGGTTTGAAATATAGGTTTTATATTTAGGTTTTATACTTAGGTTTGAAATTTAGGGTTTAAATTTAGTTTTAGGTTTGAATTTAGGTTTAGGGTTTTAAATTTTAGGGTTTAAATTTAGGTTTAGGTTTGAAATTTAAATTTAGGGTTGAAATGTAAATTTAGGTTTAGGTTTGAAATTTAGGTTTAGGGTTTTAAATTTAGGGTTTAAATCTGTTGTCGATGGTATTAATCTTGTTGTGATTTTAGGTAGATTAATACTTGTTGTAATTTTAGGGTAGAAATATATAACCAGTTGCTATATGATTTACTAGATAAATTTTATTAGCATCTTTTAGCAGGTTAATTAGTTAGATTTATTAGTCCGATTATTTACTAGATAATTTATTAGCAAGATGATTTATTTGCAGGTTAATTAGTTAGATTTACTAGTTAGAAATAGTTCACATATTAAGTCTCATATTAATATCCTAAGTCCAAATAATAATGCTAGATGATTTAATAGAAATTTGCTAAGTCCAAATGATAATTTATTAGCTAGATGATTTAATAGAAATTTTGCTAAGTCCAAATAATAATGCTAAGTCCCATATTAATTGACATACTGCAAAAAAATGTGTTTTTAGTTTATTGTTTTCGGCGACGATGTCCATGTTGGACCAGAGGGGCGATGTCCGGGACTGGGCTCCGTCGGGTTGGCCCTGGGAGGTGCTACCTTCCGGGACGCACAACTTGGTGAGGAATTCGGGTGACATCGTCGACCCGGATCTTCTTTGGTGGCAGTCGCGTGGGCCAAGCTTGGTGCAGAGGGAGCCGGCCCCCGAGGAGGTGGTACGTCGCCGTATTAGGGAGGAGGACGAGCACGTCCGTCGCTACATGTATTTATTGGATAGGCAGTATAGCAATACCTGGTCATTTCTTTAGAGGGTTCCTTATCACGTGAGCTATGACCCTGTGAGGGTTCCTTCTCTTTGGATGCGTAGCACCGGCGGCTCAGCAACCGGTCGAAGTTAGTTTGAGAGGTTCATGCATGGGAGATGTATTAGTGATATTATTCGTGATGTATTAGGGTTAAATAAAAATGGACCCGAGCTATATAGCTGGATTACTCTAGATGTATTAGTGATACTTTTGCATATTTGATCAATGTTGCTTTTGTAAAGTGAGGAAAATAATGTTCGCTACTTTGAATTATTCTGCTAATGCTAACATTGTTTTATCTTTTTTTGTAATAGTTAAGCAATTTTCGCCATTGTACGGCAATCCGAGGGTGGATCAGAAGTCGCTGGAGCAGAAGACATCAGAGCAGAAGACGGCTCACAGTTTTTGAACGAGTCCGGTCAGGGAATGGAGCTAGAAGACGAAGTGCAAATGAGCATCGAGTGTAATGATGACTCGCAAATTGGTGGACATCCGCAGTCTGGCGAGGTATATTAAGCCTGTGGTGATCAGATGCAATAATTGATTTGTATATATATGTATTAACGAATGTGTCTTATTTTAGACCTCCGCATCGACCCAATCTGGTAGTAGTAAACGAGGCCATGCCAAAGGGTTGGACAAAGATGCGCATCTCCGAATTGAGCTCGTCTCTCCAGAGGGCAAACCGTTGCTTCCCGAGGTGAACGCAAATACATTTGTGCATCAATGCGGAGTTATTGTTAGGGACAACGTCCCGATCAGCGTTCAGGAATGGAATAAGACAAAAAAGGTAGAGGGAGTTAGTTATTTCGACGACAGATCGAAGAAGATGCTTTGGGACAAGCTCATTGCACATTTCACCCTGCCGGTCTTTGATGATGATGAAGCAAAGACAAAAGCCATGAGGGACTTAGTCAAGCATTTCGCTCTTAAGAAGATGGCTGAACAATTCAATAATTACAAGAACAGATTATACCGTGCGTATGTCAAAGATAAGAAAGCTCCAGATTTCACTAGCACACTAGAGAGGCAGCGGGCTCACTGGGACTCATTTCTGGAGTACAAGAATTCGGAAGTAGCTAAGAAAAGGTCGGAAAAGAATAAGGAAAATGCAAAGAAAAAGAAATATCACCATAAGCTGGGGACAGGTGGCTACAGAAGTGCCGAGCCTAAGTGGGATCAAGCTGAGGCCACCATGCGCGAAAAAGGGATCATTCCAGCTACAGAGGCCTGGCCCCATAGGGAAAGAAATTGGGTACTTGGGCATGGGGCGGAGTATGACATGGAAACAGAGGAGTTAAAAATGATGAAAATAAAAAAATTCTACACCCCAGAAAAAAATTGTTGAAGCAATCGCCGAGATTCAAGAGGGAAAGTTTATTCCCGACAGAGAGAACGACGAGCTGACAAAGCCCCTCGGGAATCCTGAAAAACCAGGACGAACACGAGGCTTTGGACCTAGTGTGTCGTGGAAGATTGGGTTTCCGCGAGAGCAAAGAGGAAGGAGTAGGAGGAGGAAGACCGGTTGAACAACCTAGAAAGAGCGAACGAGGAAATACTTGCTATCGTAAACTCATCAGCTGCAGCAAGATAGTCAAGGCGACCCATCTGTGCGGAGAAGCAGCGTGGCTTCCACGGGGGTCGGTGCTGATGAGGCACCGATGGATCGCTACCCCGTGGATGATATCAGGGAGAAGAAAAGTTGTGAGCTACATGTGAGAGGGAGGAACTTATCCTTGAAGGCGGTGGACGGCTATGCTTTAACTTGTGAATCTACTGCACAGTGGCATTGCAATGCGATTCCAGATGGCTATGGTCGTGTCGGCGTGGATCAAATTGTACCGGGATATGAATCACTGGAGCTTAACATCCCTGTAGCTGATGATGAGAGGACACTGGGAGACGTCGGGGGTGGTATCATTCTATGGCGCAAGAAATACATCGTGTTTCCAGGCTCGGTGCCAAGGCCACCATTATCTCCTCTGAGTCGTGATTCACCACCTCCAAGTCCACATGATGACCAGAGGGACGACCACCACAACACAAGTCCATCTCGATCTCCGCTGCCGCATCAGCCGACTCCTCATCCGAGTCCGCCGCCTCCGCCCACTAAGGCTCAGGGCCAAAAGGGGAGGCGCACTGCTTCGTCGATGGGTTACCGATGCGGACCCCGAGAGGAGCCCCTCCCAAGAGTACCGCCGGCTCTTCCCAAGAGAGCTTACGACTTGACTGTTGAGGAAACCGCCGTGGTCTTGGACGCCGACGTGAAAAGACAACTTGCACCGAGAAAGCCCGAGCCAAAGCAAAAAATTTGATCCGCAAAGCATTAAGTGGGCTAAGAACTTTATTAAGCATCCATCGCAATTTGAGATAAATAAGTCGGATGACTATTTACGCTGTATGAGGAGAGCTAGCTCCCACACGACGAGAAGTAGTAGTGCCAGCGGGAAAAGAGACGTTGCCCAGCTCGGAGAACAGGCAAAACAGTCGATCGCCCCACTCAAGGTGTTACCCACTCATTAGGGCTTCGCGACGGACATTGCTGTACCACCCAGTATGAGTCAAGCTGCGCAATTTGCTGCAGAAGCTGGTATTACTCTTCCTCAACTGGAAGGTGGAGAAATCCTCACGTTGGATGAAGACTCATGGAAATGGGAATACGGGAAGTCTCTGCTGCCACCTGATCAGATCAAGCTTCTACCAACACAAATGCGAAAACTGCATAACTGGTACTTGCAAGTCACAAAGGAAGAGCGAATAATGATCCTTGTGAAAGTTACAAATGAGCATTACATAGGTGAAGACCAGGTACAAATTTATTTTCAAGAACTCTATATGTTATACAAGCTTGAAGCCCTCGACTTGAGTCTCGTCAGTACCTATTGTCTGTAAGTGATTCAATTCATTTATTTCTATAATAAAGTCTCTAGCTCAGCTCGTTCATTGCATGTAATTATGCTCACTATGCTATTATGCAGAATGAAGAGTGATGAATGTGACCAAAAAGGAATCTTCGACATTGGGTTCGTTGACCCAAAACGAATTAATGAAAAATTGCTACAGGACTTCCCCAAGGAAACGGAGGACAACTTGCTAAGGTTCATACAAAGGCAACATTACAAAAAGAAGATACTGTTTCCTTACAACTTCGAGTAAGAGTGTTACTGTCTTTTACACACTAATTTTTGCTTACTCGATGTTAAGTGTAACTGATGAGTTACTCACGTATATAAACGTGTGCAACTTCCATTACATTCTGCTAATCATTGAAGTTGACGCTGGAAGAGTTGAAATCTATGACTCATTGGCGAAACCCGAAGAGAAGTACCAAAGCATTATAGATGCGCTCCGAAGGTAATTTCAATCATTATCGCACTATATCGGTCTCTTTTGTTTATTTCCTGAGATATCAAGTAACTAATAACTCATTTATTCATTTTTTTTGCCGGGCAGGATTTGGAAAAATTTCACCAAGAGTACACATGGTGAATTTAAAGAGGAGCTTAGTTTTCATCATGTCAAGGTAAGTAGTACGAGCTAGGTCCGTGCATCTCTTTAATTCTAATTTCAATACCATTATATAATGCTTGATTATTATTTGATTGAATTTTATTCTCGTAAAGTGCGAGAGGCAGCCACAGGGGAGCCATTTGTGTGGATACTTGGTTTGCGAGTGGATTGTAACAGCCCAGATTTGGTACCCTAAAATATGGGCCAAATTTTCACTTTTTGCTTTGCATTGCATCATGGCATACATATTTAAATTGCTAAATTAAATATTGCAAACATTGAAAATCCTTAAAGGGGAGCAAACACTTCCTGAATTTTCCAAACCAAATGCAATTGTTCAAGTTTGCAAAACCAAATTGTTTTGAACTTCCAAATTGTCCAAGAAGCTCAAGGATATATTTTATAAATAATTGCCAAAGGCAATTTCTTGCCAAGCAAAGAAATAAAATTTGAGAATCCAAAATTGGTTCAATTCAAATCCTATTTTGAAACCACGCTAAACCTTTCCAAAAATTCAAACTAAAATCGTGGGGAGGTTCAATATTATTGTGAGAGCCTCCATTAATATTTTCTTATTTTTGAAGATGCTTAATTGCTACAATTAAATACATTTTGGAAATTATTAAAATTGGCCATATTTAATTACTATGAACAAATGTGATGCAAAACTTTTTATTTTGCAGCACAAATTTTTGTGGAGCTTCTAAATGATATTGAGAGCCCACATGAATTTTTTCAAATTTAATAAAAATGGTTTAGTGCCTCTGTTAATTCACTAAAGCCCTACTATTTTTAAATCAGAAAAATGGAAAAAGGAAAAGTTCAAACCTCTTACAAGTGGGGTCCCCCTGCCAGCTCTCTCTCTCCTCCCTCTTCCTCTGTGGCGCCAGTGCCGCCCGTGCCATGCCGTCGCCGTGTCGCTCCCCTGCGCCTCACTGCCATGGCCAACCTGGAGGTTAAGTGGAGGCCCCTTGCGCCGTGCTTCTCCTCTCTCCCCCCCCCAGCTCTCTCCCCACGAACCCTAACCCTAGCCAGCTCCCTATCCTGTTGTGGAGCCGACGCCGTCGCCATCGAATCGCCGCCGTTGCTGACCTCCCCGTCTACAGCGAAGACCGCCACGAGCTCCGCGCCGTCGCCTTCTCCCTCCCCGCGCAAGGAATCGGGCTGGGGTGCCCGAAGTCGTCGCCGCCGTCCCGGTCTTCTCCCGCGCCGGCCGCCGCCATTTGAGCACCATCCCGTCGCCGTCCGGCCTCCTCCGGCCCCGCTGTCCACACTGTGTGCTCCTGGTGAGCTTGCCGAGCTTGTGGTCCTCTCCTCCCTCCCCCTTTCCCTCTGTGCCATGCCCTCACCGTGCACCGCCGCCCGCCGCCGCAACCATGGATGCCGGCCATGCTCCGGTGACCAAATGGTCCAACCCGCCGCTCCCCCTTGCTCCTCTCCTCCTCTTCTAGCGCCTAGTGCTTCTGCCCGCGCCCAATTTCGCCCAGAAACGGCGAATTGATGCTCGACCTGCCACTGCCTTCCCTATGATGTCATGCTGACATCATCTGTTCTTCATTTTTGTGAATTTCAGATTTTGATAGAAACTTGTAAATGCAATATCTAATATTTGCTAACACAGAAAAATCCAAATAAGGTATTAGAAAGTTTATAATTTCATAACCTATTCAAATATGTCACTCACACATGCAAATGAAATTTTGAATTTGAAATTAATTTGTGAAATGCAAATCATCTGTGAGTTATTCAAATTTTTGGAAATTCATATCTAGAGTTTTATATTTCAGAAAATTGCAAATAACATGTTAAAATGCTCAGCTAGATAAACTCTACATGTTAGTGCCCTTATTTGAATTAATTGGTTAAATTAAATTGCCTTTATTTGTTAAATATAAAAAGGGCAGATTTAAATACATTATTGGGAAATTCATAATAATTTGAATATTGATCCAAAAATTACAAATAAGGTACCAATTTGTTCAGAGAATTAATATCTACATGTTAGTTACATTTACATGCTAAAATTAATTTTCTAAATTGCTGTTAAAATTGAAATAACTAAAATGGCAGATTTGGAAATGAATTTGTAAATTCAATATCTTTTGTTTTATAACTCAGAAAATTACAAATGATATGCCAAAATGTTCATAAAAATCATATCTATATTTTAGTATCATTTCTATGATCAACTAAATAGTTTATTCTGCTGTTTATTTAAATTTACTAAAATGGCAGAATTAATAACAATTTTGGGAAAATCATAACTTGAGTTTTGTTTACTCAAAAATTATGTTTAATAGCTCAAAATGTTCAGTATGTTAATGGCTACATGTTAGTGTCTTTTTTCACTCATGGCAACACTTTTTCATATGCTGCCCTATTAAAAATGCTTAGAATGGAAAATGTCAACTTTGAAATGATCACCAAATATTCATCGTTGATCGGAAAAATGCAAACGAGGTATCAAAACGATCAGCACGACAATACCTATCTAATAATATCATCTCCATGCATGTTGTCATCTTATTTCAGTAGTGATATTTTTAGAATAACTTAAAATCATTAAGTATAATTATGTGGTTTATCCCGATTAATTGTTATAATTATATTCGGGATCCCATTTAACTTGTGGGTCGTGCCCAAGACCTTTCCAACGCATAATTTGTCATGTCATCGTGTGTATGCGCATTGCACTTCTACATGTGTTGATTGTTCCTTCTTTCCGGTGTTTAGTATCTTCTCGATAGAACGTGATTCGAGATCGAGACGAGTCCGAGGTGAAGATTGACGACACGGATGGACTACACTGGAGTATGGATCGACAAGTCAATCACCTGCTTCCTCGAAGCTCTATCTTTTCTGTGCATTGCCAATCAAAGGCAAGAGATAACCTAACCTTCTTGGCATTCTAGCATCCTATGTTTTTATCAACTTATTTTATCCACCATAATATTGCATGCGATTCAAATGTCTCTTTTGATCAATATATAGAAGATCCTATGAATGCATGTTTTCCCGAGCCAATCACATGGATCCCTACCTATGAACCCTAGAGATGATGTGTTGGCCCGAGACAAAGTTATAATTGTTGATATTATATGCTTGGCTATGCTTAGCCATGCTTAGTCAATTACTAGTAATGTCCGTTGTTAATTCCATAAATGTTGATGTTGATGGAATGATTCGGGCATGGTGGATAATTGTGATGCTTAATTAAAATGCTAAGACGGCTAGGGTGAGTTGCCATCTGGGATGGTGTTTTGCCTCACTCTTGCCCCTAGGTACGAGTTCTTTACCAAGACTAGTGTGCTACCATTGGTGGGTGTATGGGCGCCTTACTGACTGAATAATTTGTGAGGGGCTTGTCAAGGGTCCTCTAGTTTGCTATTTCCATTTGTGCGTGAGTGTGTGGGTGGAAAAGAAATGAGGATGATGGTGGAGTTTAGGATGTGGCCGCGGGGCAGGGCGTTGGAGGCGCTGAACCTGTCCTTCCGCACACTGATGGTCCTTGAGTAAGCCTCATGCATTGTAAAGGTCTAACCGCGCCCGCTCGCCGGCCTTCCCCGGAAGAGGGTCAATCAGGTGAGCCGGACGGTACCAATGGGTAAATTAGTACACCCCTGCAGGGTTTAATCTTTTCGAAAAGCCGTGTCCGTGGTTATGGACAGCTTGGGAATAGACGATAAGACCATAGAGAATCTTAACCTAATTGATATGGCAGCTAAAGGTTGCATAATCAACGTGTGGTAAGGTTCATTTCCTCGAGGGTGATTCGAGGGGGTGCCTTGGTGGAGATGAGTGGGTTTGACTACAAGTAGGTTCGCCGAGAACCGAAGATGAAATGTTATTCTCTTACCCCTTTATAAAACTATTCTGAGTAGACGAATGCCATGTGTCATTTATGTTTCGGTTTATGAAAATTAGCTTTATGCAAAAGAAATACATACAAAGCTTTAGAGCCTCCGTCAGTCATTGGGCCTATATCGCCCTACTAAACTTGCGAGTACATCGTACTCAGTCTCTCTTTGCTGTCTTTATATTTGTATTTCAGAGGAAGACGACACCGAGCAGTTAGGTGGGTTCTTCGTGGACATCAACTACTAGTCTGGGGTTCCCAGGTGGCAGCTTGGGACCGTGGAACAAGCTGGCTTGGGTGATGTTTATCTGTAGGCCTCTTAGGCCATAATTTGCATCTTGTTGTATTAGACAACGCTACTTCACTTCCGCTTGATGAATTGAGGGTCTGTGACCTTTTGATGTGTAATATTTGTATTCTTCTCTTATATGAGTTGCAATATGCTTTTGTGTCGTAGAGTCTGTAATGTGCCAGTTGTTCCACAAGTCTCGGTCTCTTAACTATACGTGAAAGCGATGTCTGAGCTTATGGAATGATCGAGGTGTTGTGTGATGATGATCCATTCCGAGCACACCTGCCAATGGGTTTTGGCCTAGGATTGGTAAACCCAGTAACCCTCGATTGTGTAGCATGACCGGTTACACAACGTTTCACTATATAGTTCTGGGGTCGGGGCGCTACAAGTTGGTATCAGAGCAGGACTGCCTGTAGGAAACCCGTTCTATTGGTCGATGTTGAGTCTAGAGTTGGTAAAAATTATTTATGAACTAAAATGAGTTGTGAAAACCCTCTTAGGATTCTTTTTACTCCTCATCCAATTCGCTCTATCTCTGAGTCATCTTACCTCTATTTGATTTCGTGATGCTTCTGCTCGTCTGGCGAATTCAAGAATTTAGGTTCACGGGGTTGGCTTCTACCTTTAGTCTACTGGTTAGCTCTGCTCGTCTGCCCGTTCTAAAGCCCGAAGAGAGGAAGTATTGCGGATCGTCAAGACATTCCTTTGTTATTGCCCATGGTCTTGAACCAAAGGTCCCGGATTGTACTGGAATTCTGGTGTATTGATTCATGAGGGTTGTCACCCATGTGAGCATTATGCTATTGAGAGTCCCGGTGCATTAAGCTGATCTTTAACCCAAGATCTTTCCCGTTGAATCCTGATGTTAATTGTCAAACCCTACGTCAGGTTGGCCATATTTGAAGTTAATCTTCAATTTGGTGGTTGTAGTCGTAATTGAATTGCGGCAACAAAGCTCTTCTCTGTCACGAGCTATAGCTGGATATTCTGTCATGAAACCGTCTGGATCACGACAAGATTGCTCTTAGCAAGTTTTCCCAGCTATCTTTGTGCTTCCTCCAATAACACTTGTTAGTGAAACCCTTTCGGCACTAGTTCTTGGAAGAGTGCTAACAAGGGCTTCTACAAATCTCTTGGGATTGTTGTTAGCCCGTTTTCTTACTCTTAATCTGTTGTCCGACCCTTATCTGTCAGTTGACAGCAAGTGTTATCGTGCATTGGTGTTCCGAAGCATGTTACCCTTGTGGCCCGTCAATACATTCCACATCGGGATGTTAGGAGAACCAAACTCCGGTACCATGTCCATTCTCGGACCAGGTCAAAGTATTGTAATCCGCAGAATAAGATGCTTGTCTAGCTTTTGTTCTGTTCAACCTTAGAGTGTCACACTCTTTCATATCAAGAGGTCGTGCTTAGTCTCATGATGTACTTGATGAAGTGATGCTCTTACCCTTCCTTATCCATCTACCTCCGAGCTACTCGGGCTCGAGATTGTTGAGGATGCATATTGATGTGGTAATCGGATACTCTTAGCAATTGATATTGCTTTGACGTCCAAGGACTTTGATGGCACTCTTAGCATGATTGGTAATCATATCATCAAGCCGAGTTTGACTGTGCTGCCAAGTCCCTTTGTTCAGGTGCACACCTTCGGTCAATGAGTTAGATTCGTGTCGAAACTCTAAAGACCACATCTTTTCACTTGAAAAGCAAGTTTCCCTCTCGCAATCTAGCTCATGTCCTGGAACTTGACGCTGTAGTCAATACTTGAGATCCTTACCTCTCGTTAGCTATTGTACCTCCTCTCTTGGACATGTCGAGTCACGGATAGGTTCATCAATGGAGCATGTAGCTCACAATTTTCCCTCTGCGTGATATCATCCACGGGGTAGCGACAAGCCGAGATATCATCGAGCCGAACGAGCTCCGTTCAAGACACGCTGCTTTTCCGCTGAGATGGTGGGCCACTAATTTCCAATGCAGGATCTTCGTGCCGCTGAGATTGGCCGGTAGCTTGCTGGCTGGTAAGTGCGTCTAGTATCTCCTGCTACCTCGCTACTTTTTCTTCTATCTACTTCAGTCGGTCTGCCTCCTCTTTCTTTTTCCTCCCTCGAAAACCCATACTTCCACGGAAGGGAGCCTTCTGTGTCTCATGTTTGTCCACTGTGTTCATCATTCCCGAGGGCGCGTGTCAGCTCATCCTTCTCTTTGTCTGGATGGAACTTCCCCTCCTACACATCCTTCATTGCCTTTTTTAAGTTCATTGAGCGGTGTTGCAAGTTGTTCTTTTGTAAAAATACACTTCCCTGTTTCTGGGTGCAACTTTCCCCCATGCCCGTAGAACCAAAGCTCTGCCCGTTCAGCCCACCCCTGCGTCTCAGGAATTATCCCTTTTTCAAGCAGGTCATTCTCATCTTTCTCCAACTTTGGCTTGGTAGCCCTGTAGCCACCTGACCCCATGCGATGGTGATATTCTTTCTTTGCAACATTTTTCTTATTTATTGCTAACCTTTTCTTAGCTTCCTCCGATTTCTTGTACTCCGCAAATTCGTCCCAGTGATCTTTTAGCTTCTCATTCGCTCCAGTGAACTCCGGAGTCTTTCCTTTCAGGATATAATCCTTGTTCAATCTTTTCTTCCAGTTGATAAATTGTGCGGCCATCTTCTTAAGTGTCCACTCCTTGACTTTTTTCTCGATGGAATCCTCGTTATTTTCATCCCCCTCAAACGGATGAGCGTTGTCCAAAGCATTTTGACGAGGTAGGGTGAATTTGTCATGAGCGTCGTCCAAATCATGTCTTTGGCTCTATCCTCGACAAAACTAACAGATGAACGTCGTCCGGCCTCCTTTGGCTTATTCCAGTCTTGAATGGTGATCGGGATGTTGTCCCTAATAACAACTCCACATTGACTTACAAATATTGCGGCATGCTTCACGGGAGCAATCGATCTGCCATCTTCAGCGATTCCTTCGATCTTGTACCTCTCAAGTTCGTCCAACTTTTTAGTTGCGCCTCGTTTCTTTTTAGAAGATGCTCGATCCGGAGGGCTAAAAGAAGAAAGAGCGTTAATATATGTATATACAAATCAAATAATGCATCTAGTCAACAGAGGCTTAATTAATATACCTCGCCGGACTCTGTAGTAATTAAGATTCGAGAACCGAGCCCTCAGCTTCTCCCTCCATTTCTTTACCTGAGCCGTCATCTTCTCCCTTCACTCCCTCACCGGAGTGGTTCAAAAACTACGAGGTGATATCGACGTCATCTCCATCACGGATCATATCCTCCAATATGTTTTCCTGTTCTTCGTCTCTACCGTGATCCATAGTTTCTGCAAAGACATTTGCAAAGAGATAAGACATATAAAAAAGCATTGGCAAAGAATTTCATTTGCAATTTTTATCATGACACAAATACTATATTTTTATGCCAATTGCAATTTTTATTGCACACAAGTACTAAATTATTACAATTTTTATTACTAGTATTTTTTATTACTAAACCAAATTGATTAACTTGATTTTCACTACTAGCAATCTCAAGTAATATTTTAACATGATTAACTCCACTAATTGTAGATTACTAAATTATGCAATTTTTATTACACACAAGTACTAAATTATTACAATTTTTATTACTAGCAATTTTTATTACTAAACCAAATTGATTAACTTGATTTTCATTACTAGATACAAATTTTTATTACTAAACCAAAATTTTATTACACAAGATTTATTAAACAAATTTTTATTACAAATTGCAATTTTTATTACTAGATACATTGCAATTTTTATTACTAGATACATTGCAATTTTTATTACTAAACTAAATTTTTATTACACAAAGTTTATTAAACAAATTTTTATTATAAATTGCAATTTTTATTACTAGATACATTGCAATTTTTATTACTAGATACATTGCAATTTGGCCTAACATTCTAAAATTTGGTCTAACATTCTAAATTCTAAAAATTTGGCCTAACATTCTAAAATTCTAAAACTATAAAATTCTAAAATTCTAATATTCTAAAAATTATAACAACCTTCCGTCCTGAAATTATCTATGCCGCCAAAGGTGACCTTTAGGGTGATCTTTCCCATCGAAGAGGCTTGTCATCCCGGCACAATCCCATAAAACTTCACATTGCTATGGCTGAGTTGTGACTCGGAGAGACGCATCCTTTTCAATGTCGCCGCGTAAAGTATATTGATGCTACTTCCTCTGTCCATGAGCATCTTTGTCAACTTGTATTTGTCGAATATAGGGTTGATGACCAGAGCGTAGGTGCGCGTTATTGGGACTCTGTCCGGGTGATCGCTGCGATCCCATGTAATGGGAGTGTCGGACCAATCCAAATATTGTGGAATTGCCGGTACCGTAGCATTAAGTTCTCGCCAAGCCACCTTTTCCTTGCGAGACGAATCTGTTGCTAGGTTGACGATGAGACTTTCAGTATGCTTGGGGAACTTGCTGCCTTTTCCCTCTTTGGAGGCCGCGTCGTCAGATTCTGATGCAGCGTCTTCCTTATCTTTGTCGTCCTTACGAGATTTGTGCTTGTTTCTTGACATGCCGGCTTTGGGTTCCTTGGCGATGTCCCGATTAATGTGACATTGCTAGATCGTGTGGGAGCTCGACCCATCCGGCCTCAGATGATGTACACAGGGATTATGCTTGATGTCGTTGTACTTCACCGTTGGCGGTCGAGCGGGTCGGTTGGTTGCCGGCTTTTTGTCCTGCCACTTGCTGTTACTTGAGCCGCCTTTACCGAAGGTGGCAGCAACTTTGTGGGAGGGGCCGGCTTGGTCTTCATCCTTTTTCTTCCCGGACTCGCCGCGACAGGATTCGCCTTCTTCCCTATTTTCATCGTCAGCAGCAGCGTATTTGTTTGCACAAGCCAGTAAGCCGCCCAAAGTTTCCGACTCGTCGCTGTAGATCATAAAACGGAAAGTCATCCCCTTCCTCAGAGACCGCTTGAAGGCATGAATTGCCTGTGTTTCTGAGACGCCCTCGCAAGCGTTTTTGATTTTTCTCCATCGCGAAACGAATTCACGGCTATACTCGTTCTTTTGCTGCACACACCGCTGTAAGTCGAATATCGACTTGGGGCGTTTATACGTGCCCTAGAAGTGCTAAATAAAGACGCGCTTCATGTCACTCCAGGTATGAACTGTCCTTTCCGGGAAGCCTTCGATCCATATGTGTGCCGTCCCGGTTAACATCAGGGGCAAGGAGCGTACTGTGGAGTCAGCACTGCCTTCATATATGTCGCAGGCACTGACATAATCTGAGAGCCGAGTCTCAGGATTCGCTGTGCCACTGTACTTCTCTACCATCTTTGTTACGTTCGACAAAGTCGGCGGTAGGATTTGTTCTCTGATTGTTCTGCCAAAGCACTTGGGGCCGAGGTACTGGGCATCTCTGGCCGACTTCCTCTCCTCGATTAGGCTTCGAACATCATTAACTGCAGGCGGCTTATCAACTGATTTTCCTCGCCTTGGATCATCCCTATGACGGCTTTGACTCGCTCGACTCGCGTTACGCGGTGGGCTTGGATACCTTTGCCATCGTGGAGGGGTACATATTTGGAGGGGTTATCTCCCTCTTTGCGCGATGGAGGCAGTGGTGGAAGTGGCATATTATCTCTGTTACCCTCCCTACGAGGTGGATTCTCCCCTTCTCGTTGTCGCTCTTGGTGAGGTGGCGCCGCCTTCTCCTTTTGAGGGTCCTCCTTTTACTCCTGGCTTCGATGTCCTCCATGGTTGTTGCCGGCTTCACGATGACGAGATGAACCTGTCCGAGACTCCGCACCCTTAGGTGGCTGCTTGTCCTTCGGGTTCTTATCGTCACCCTTGTTGTGGCTGCTTGAGCCGGCTGGATCATCGTCTGGGTCTGGTGGTGCAGCAGCCATTGGCTTCTTCGCCGTCGAGTTGCAAAGACGAGAATCATCAAATAGCCTTCCCGACTTAACTTGCGAGTCGTTTTGCTGCTGCTACGCAACCTCCAGTAGGTAAGCCGAATACTTGAGACGGGCGTCGCGGTCCAATGATTTGTCGAACATGACCTCTTGGGCCGCCTCCATGTTTTTGGCTGGGGTGTTAAAGTAACACAAATTGGTCACCGGGTCACGTCGGTGGTGGTACTTTCTCCAGACTGAGTTGACATGGTCGGCTTCCCACTTGCTGCAGAAATCCAGCCTCTTGTGCAGATTCTTGTCGCGAGCCGGACGGAAAACATCGTCGGCCCCTTTTTCTCTTTGCTTCCGGATGAACTCCGTTTCCTTATTTGTGAGATCGACTTCACGCTCCGCAATCTTGGCTGCCTGTTCTTCTAGTAGGGTGCGACGCTTCTCTATGTCGGCCAGCGATGTGTTAGGAGGAAGTGGAGTTAGCAGTTCCTGGTACTTTGCTATCCTTTCTTCGTACTCCTTCTCTATCGCTGCTCCGACTGTAGCATTAATGTCGTCTCCAGCAGCCGGCAATTTACTGGCTCCCTTCATTGGAGCTAGTGGCGGCATAAAGTCCACCTTTTGATTTCCAGCTTCTGGAGTTTTTTCTTCGCCATCAGCGGGTTTCGAGGCGGCGGGGTCTCCTTTTGGATCAGAGACAACATCACCCATTAAGACCTCGACTGGGCACCCAAGCAAGACGCAACTTTCCAACTAAAATCATCGGATTCTCCTTCAGATTCAAGGTCTTGCTCCATAGCAGTGTCCCCTGATTCGGCTTCTGAATTAGCCATAGCTTGCAAAGCAGGAAGGATAGACTCAGGATCAGTCATCGACTCGCTAGAGCCGGATTCTCCTAGGATGCCAATGAAGTGGAAGTCCGGCGCCAGCATAGTGGAAGTTGCGTCATCTTCAGAGTCTTCGTCATCAACGTCGAAAGCTAGATCTAGATCGGCAATCTCGTTAGAGTCCAGATCTGATCCGTCGTCGAAGTTGCTGGGGTGGGTGGCGGGCATGATCGAGGTGAAGCCGAGATCGTCCAAAGCCTTGGCAGCGAAGCCGACGAAGATGTCAATTCCGCTGATGGAGACCGTGGACAAGCCAGCGGGATCCTCCTTTGCCGGCGTCTAGAAGCCGTCGTTGAGGACGTGGCTAGCTCCTGTCTCGTCGAAGTAGCTGACCAAGCCGACTACGATGGTGTCGCCGATTCCGCCAGTAGATCCCGCCCGGAACGTAACCCCGGACATCTCTTGCCCCACGGTGGGCGCCAACTTTCGTGGTATTGTCAAATCTGGCCGGGACAGGGGTGCCATCCGGCTAGGTAGCGAGGTGGGTATAGGAGACGTAGGTAATTCCAGTGACGGGATGAGCATGAATTTACCCAGCTTCGGATCTTGCAATGGTGGCGAAACCTTACGTGCTGCTATAATTCACTATAAGGCTATATGCGCCGATTACAATGAAAGTTAGAGCGTCTGGCCTAAAGTTTCCCGTAGGCCGGCTTATAAAGGTAGACGGACCTAGGGCTTACAGGAAGCAACCTAACCGACTAAGTTACAGAGTTTTACTCTAATCCGGCTTGAGCCTTGCCTTGAGAACTAAGTCAACTACAATGCAGGCCGACTTCTGGAACCTTCCCTTAGCCAGATGGGCCTCCTGCGATTCATCGTACTGGGCCGTCCGTTAAGCCGGATTTCGGCTTAACAGCACTATGGGCCACCCTGGTACGCTGGCTTTAGTCACTTCCATGTTGGTACCTGTTCGGCATATCCCCAACACATTCTAAAATTCTAAAATTCTAAAAATTTGGACTAACATTCTAAAATTCTAAAAATTCTACTATGGGAATAACAAAATTTGGTCTAAAATTCTAAACTTCTACTGAAAATGAGAATAACAAAAGGTTGGAGGCGCCGCACCAGGAACGGCTGGAGGAGAGTAGGTCAAGGTCGGAGGCGCCGCACCGGTAGATGAGGTCGAGGTCGAAGGCTCGTGGCGGCCGGAGGAGGAGAACGTCGGCGAGAGGAGGAGGACGGCGGCCGGCGAGCGGGAGCGAGCGACCGGGGAGAGGAGGAGAACGGCGACCGACAGAGGAGCTCGGGCGACGCGTCGAGGCCGGCGGCGGGCTCGGGCGTCGAGGGGCGCGGCGAAATTCAGTAGCCTAACGGCGCCAGTTTCGTTGCGCTCCTTTTGTTCTTCGCGAGTTGAGAATGAGGAAGTTGGGGGAGAAGAGAGCAATTTATAGGAGAGGGCTTTAGTCCCGGTTCCAGCCAAGAACCGCGACTAAATACCCTTTCATCCTGGTTGGTGGCTCCAACCGGGACAAAAGGTGACCCTTTCGTCCTGGTTGTAGCCACCAACTAGGACTAAAGGTCCTTTTCGGGGGCACCGAAAGGGCGCACGCAAATCCACATTTAGTCTCAGTTGGTGGCTATAACCGGGACGAATGGGGATTTTGAAAACTTTTCGGTCTGAAATTTGTTTCCCGCCTAATTTCATATTCAGGAGTTAATTTAATTTAATTTATTTCTGATTTCTTTCATTTGGATTGATTTAATTCAAATTATTTTTTAAAATAAATCAAATCAGTCAAATCAAGTCAAATTATTTTCTAAAAAAATTTAGAAATCATATCTATTGATTTAATTTATATCTATTAATTTTTTATATCTATTCATTTAATTTATATCTATTGATTTAATTGTTCAAATCAACTCAAATTATTTTTTAAAAATTTATAAAAATCATATCTATTGATTTAATTTATATCTATTAGTTTTTTATATCTATTCATTTCATTTATATCTATTGATTTAATTGTTCAAATCAAGTCAAATTGTTTTCTAAAAATTTCTAAAAATCATATCTATTGATTTAATTTATATCTATTCATTTCATTTATATCTATTGATTTAATTGTTCAAATCAAGTCAAATGATTTTCTAAAAATTTGTAAAAATCATATCTATTGATTTAATTGTTCAAATCAAGTCAAATTATTTTTTAAAAATTTATAAAAATCATATCTATTGATTTAATTTATATCTATTAGTTTTTTATATCTATTCATTTCATATATATCTATTGATTTACTTGTTCAAATCAAGTCAGATTATTTTCTAAAATTTTGTAAAAATCATATCTATTGATTTAATTTATATCTATTTTATATCTATTCATTCATTTATATCTATTCATTCATATATATATATATTCATTTCATTTATATCTATTGATTTTAATTGTTCAAATCAAGTCAAATTATTTTCTAAAAATGCACTAAACAAATGAGATACACATTAAATGCACTAAACAAATGAGATACACATGTGTGCCAAGTTTGTGAACACTCATACATAAATTGTTTAATATATTATTGGGATTTTTATTTTTGTGCCCCTGGTTTCTTAGTTGTACTCAGTTTTCCCCACTGGGAGAAAAGTGAGCAAAATATGCATGTTTTTAGCAACATTTCGGGGTGAAAAGTGAGCAAAATGTGATAATTTTATTTCCCCCATGGGGAAAAGTGAGCAAATATTTCCCAGTGGGGAAAACTGAGTACAACTAAGAAACCGGGGGCATGAAAATAAAAATCAGTATGTCCCTGATCGCGCCGGCCGTAACCATGGAGCATCTTCATCATTTAACAGGATGCTTGGGTCAATGTTCACTGTAAAGGGCGGAATTTCATCAAACTTATTATAATCTTTTGACATGTCTGTCTTGTCCTCCACTTTCACGATGTTTCTTTTCCCTGAAAGAAGAACTATGTGATGCTTTGGCTCATCGGATGATGTATTCGTTTGCTTATTTTTCTCGATTTGGTAGACATGTCCTTTACATAGAAAATCTGAGCCACATCATTTGCTAGGACGAATGGTTCGTCTCTGTAACCAAGATTGTTGAGATCCACTGTTGTCATTCCGTACGGCTTGTCTACCTGAACCCCGCCTCCATTCAGCTTGACCCATTTGCACCGAAACAAAGGGACCTTAAAAGAAGGTCCATAGTCAAGTTCCCATATCTCCTCTATGCAACCATGATATGTGTCATTTTGCCCATTGTTGTTTGTTGCATCAAAGCGGACACCACGGTTTTGGTTGGTGCTCTTTTTATTTTGGGCGATCGTGTAAAATGTATTCCCATTTATCTCGTACCCTTGGAAAGTCAATACAGTCGAAGATGGTGACTTGGCCAATAAGTACAGCTGATCTTCAACAATGTTGTTATTCCTGGGATGTTTTCGCAACCAATCGCCGAAAGTCTCCATGTGTTCATGTGTAATCCAGGTGTCAGACTGCCCCGGGTGTTGGGAGCGTACAATATTCATGTGTACCTCGATATACGGAGACACCAAGGTAGAACTTTGTAGAACTGTGTAGTGTTCTTGAGTTTAAGAAGGCCCGTCCCTACATATTGCTGCTTTCTTTCCTAGCGTGCCTTTTCCACTCAGTCTCCCCACATGCCGTGATTTTGGAACACCAATCAGCTTAAGGTCAGGAATAAAGTCAACAAAAAACTCAATGACCTCCTCTGTTCCATAGCCCTTGGAGATGCTTCCTTCTGGCCTAGCACGGTTATGGACATATTTCTTTAAGACTCCCATGAACCTCTCAAAGGGGAACATATTGTGTAGAAATACAGGACCGAGAATGGCAATCTCTTCGACTAGGTGAACCAAGAGATGCATCATAATATTAAAGAAGGATGGTGGGAACACCAACTCAAAACTAACAAGACACTAGACCACATCATTCTGTAACCTTGGCAGAATATCTGGATTGATTACCTTCTAAGATATTGCATTGTGGAACGAACATAGCTTCACAATGGGTACTCGAATGTTTTCGGTAGAAGCCCCCTCAATGCAACTGGAAGCAACTGCATCATAATTATGTGGCAGTCATGAGACTTCAGGTTTTGGAATTTTTTCTCAACCATATTTATTATTCCCTTTATATTCGACGAGAAGCCAGACGGGACCTTGATACTGCTCAGGAATTCAAAAAAGATTTCCTTCTTTGCTTTGCGATGAGCGTAGCTGGTCCAGGGTCTTGTCCTATGGATGCATGTTGTCTGGGTCTTTCATACGTTGTTGGTCCTCCCATGCTTCCAGTGTATCTTTTGTCTTCCCATACACACCCAGGAAGCCTAGCAGGTTCACACAAAGATTCTTCGTCACATGCATCACATCGATTGAAGAGCGGACCTCTAGGACTTTCCAATAGGGTAGCGTCATTCGAAACAGATTAACCAGTCAGGACCCTTTTCCAAAGATCACTTCTAGATCCTTGACCATACCAAATATATCATCACCAGTACGGTGGACAGGCTTCCTCCGATGATCTATCATACCTTTGAAATGCTTGCCTTTCTTTCTTACGGGATGCTTGGTCGGAAGAAATCGACGATGCCCCGGGTACACAACCTTCTTACATTTCTCCAAATATGTACTATCAGTCTCATCTAAACAGTGCATGCATGCATTGTATCCCTTGTTTGTCTGTCCTGAAAGGTTACTAAGAGCTGGCCAATCATTGATGGTTACAAACAACGCTCGTAGGTCAAATTCCTCCTGTTTGTGCTCATCCCACATACGTACACCTTTTACGTCCCACAACTGTAGAAGTTCTTCAACTAATGGCATTGCCAGGTTGCTTCGGGCCTTGGATGAGCACTGGCAACATAATGAACTTCCGCTTCATGCACAACCAAGGAGGAAGGTTATAGATACATAGAGTCACAGGCTAGGTGCTATGACTGCAGCTTTGCTCTCCAAAAGGATTAATGCCATCTGTACTTAGACCAAACCTTAAGTTCCTTGCGTCATCTGCAAAGTTTGGGAACTCTCTCTCGATTTTTCTCCACTGCGGCCCATCAGCGGGGTGTCTCAACATCGCGTCTTTCTTACGGTCTTCTTTGTGCCATCGCAACAATCTGGCATGCTCTTTGTTTCTAAGTAAACATTTCAACCGTGGTATTATAGGAGCATACCACATCACCTTGTCAGGAACCCTTTTCTTGGGGCGCTCGCCCTCAACATCACCAGGGTCATCTCGTCTGATCTTATACCGCAATGCAGTGCATACCGGGCATGCATCCAAATTCTCGTACGCCTCACCGCGGTAGAGGATGCAGTCATTAGGGCATGCATGTATCTTCTGCACGTCTAATCCTAGAGGGCAGACAACCTTCTTTGCTTCGTACGTACTGGCGGGCAATTCGTTACCCTTTGGAAGCTTCTTCTTCATTATTTTCAGCAACTTTTCAAATCCCTTGTCAGTCACACCATTCTCTACCTTCCATTGCAGCAATTCCAGTGTGCTACCCAGCTTTTTCAGGCCATCTTCGCAATTTGGGTACAACGGTTTGTTGTGATCCTCTAACATGCGCGCGAATTTCAACCTCTCATTTTCAGTTTCGCAGTCTCTCTTTGCATCAGCAATGGCCCGACCAAGATCATCAGCCGGCTCATCTCATGCCTCTTGATCTTCAGCTTCCCCCGTTGCAGTATCACAGTATTCAGGGAACATAGGATAGTTGTCACCATCCTCTTCTTCTTTATTGTCTTCCATCATAACCCCTCTTTCTCCGTGCTTGGTCCAACAATTATAGCTGGGCATGAAATCTTACCAAAGCAGGTGGGTGTGAAGGATTTTTGAGGAAGAGTAATCCTTCTTATTCGGACAGACAACACATGAACAACACATAAAACCATTCTGATCGTTTGCCTCGGCCACACCGATAAAACTACGCAGGCCCATAATGAACTCGTCAGTCCGTCGGTCACCGTACATCCATTGCCCGTACATCGAGCACCTCATATATTGCCGACTCATCTGCATTATATAAGTATATCAAAAATCATTACACACAACATCATGAATAGAGAAGTGACCAAATTAATTAATACAAATTCATCACATTAAAACCAAAGTAGAGTAGTGACCACATGTAATACATAGTTCTCATAAAACATACATTGAAACTAACATATAAACTATCTAATGCATTTAAATGTAACAACACATGCGATGAAAATCACAACTAAGGTAACCATTGATCCAACAACATAATGATACCAGGCCTCTTTATTAATGGCATATTTTCTAATTTTCTAATCTTCAAGCGCATTGCATCCATCTTGATCTTATGATCATCGATGATGGCAAGATACAATTCCAATTTCATCTTCTTTTCTTCCATTTTTTTTCAATTTTTCTTTCGAATCATCATTTTCTTTTTCAACTAAATTTAACTTCTCGACAAGAGGGTCGGTTGGAATTTCCAGTTCATATATCTCGTAGATAAAAATATCTATGTCAAGTGTTGGTCGGCATAATTGTTATAAACACAAAATTAAGCAAATAGTTATAAAAGATAATATACCACATCCGAATCATAGACCGGACGAGAGCCGACGGGGACGGATATCAAAACCATGGCACTATACATATAACAAACAATCATACAAGTAAGAAAAATTATACAAGTAACTATGTAAATCATATAAATAAGAATTTATTTATTTTTAAATAAGATCAAGAGGCTCACCAAGGTGGTGCTGGCGATGGGGCGGCGCGGGCGATCGACGGCGGTGAGGACAGGGACAGGGACGGGACGGCACTAAAACCCACAAATCATACTTTAATTTGAGCTCAAATTACATATAAAACAAATAAACTAGCAATGTGCATTACACAACTAACCTAGAATTTGAGCTAAACTAACTTAGGCATTTCATCAAACACCTAGCTAACAATAGCAATGAAATGAGAAGCAAAACTAGCAATGGGGATGAACTCGAGCTCCGGGAGGATAAAGTTTCTAACCTGTTAGAACCCTTGATAGATGGGGCACCCTTAATCTTGACAAATCGTGGAAACAAATGTGGATGAATTCGAGCTCGGTGAGGCGATAGATGAGAAAAATGGTGATGAACTCGAGCCCCTGGGTAAGGAAGAAGATGATATAGTGAGAACATGACTTTAGTCCCGGTTCGTATTACAAACCAGGACTAAAGGTTCTCGGACTATCCCCACCTCGGCGGCTGCCTGTCGCAACCCTTTAGTCCCGGTTCGTATCACGAACCAGGACTAGAACATGTCGGCGTCCTGGCAGTTTGAACCGGGACTAATGCTCACATTAGTCCCGGTTCCAATAGTGGCCGGGACGGAAGCTCCGGACGAAAGCTGTGTTTTCCACTAGTGGAGACTTAAGTTAATTCACAATTAGATAATTTCACCTAATTTTAGTTATAACTCATGTGTATTCCATGTATAACTTACAGACCGATCACGATATAAATCTGACGATCATAGAGTTGAGTGTATTCTAACTTAATTCTCACTTGAACGAGAATTAGCAAAATCATTTTTTTAAAGTTCCTTCGTTATCTCCTACACAATTCACATATATATCTCTGTATGGTTGAAGACTACACCGTTAACTATTTTTTGAACTATTGCAATATTATTTTAAAGGAAAACGATACTTAATTATCAGCCGGCCGATTCCAAGAATAGATCAGCTAGGTTATTCCTTTCGCGAAACCGTCTTGCTTCTCCTCCACAACTCCTTTAATGAGAGATAGTTGTATTTTGCAGTTTTATCTCCTACATCACTCCTTCTTTGCCTCTTCTCTCTGACCCTGATAGAGAGATGCTTAATTTATTTTATTATATCGTTGCTCTTCCATGACTCTGCCACATATTTGCCCCTTCTTTAGTCATGGACCCCTGGAACTGAGACGAAAGCCCTTCACTTTTGTCTTCATTGTAACAGGCGAGTCAGATTTGTTTTCAAAGAGTCCGAGCCATATTAGATATGCGAATTCTTCAGTTCGGCCTCAAGCCGGGCCTAGAAAAACCTGGCATGGAAAATCTAGGCCCGAACATGGCCCAATCCAACTGAAGTTTTCAAAATAAGGGCTCAACCGCAGCTTGAAGTGATTAAAAAGGGAAATTTCAGGCAGAGCCAGACCTCCCTGTAAACAACCCGATTCTTAAGCCCAAGCCTAGCCTGAGATGAACAACGGGCCAAGATTTTAGGGCCGAGCCCGGTGCTGTGGGCTGACCCGGCCCGTCCTAGATCAGGATTTTCGGCATGGGCTGCCCATGCCCAGGTCTAGATTGGATGATCAGCTAGGGGGTACGATTACGCGAAGGGTACCCTTCGCAAAGGGTACTGCGCTCACGGGAGAGCGCCACGTGGACACACGCCTGTGCGCGTACGCCCCGCGCTGCACTTTTCCGCGCGCCCACGTATAAAAACGATTCGTGCTGTACCTTCCGCACGTCCGCATATGACAACGATTCACACTTCGCGTTGTACCTTCCGCGTGCCCGCATACGAAAACGATTCGCGTTGTACCTTCCGCGCGTCCGCGTAGCAAAGCAATATGTGCAGCCGTTTTCGAGCGCGTACGAAGCCCCCCGTGACGTACGAATCAAAACGTACATGCACTTACAGAGTATAATAAATCTATATCTCTCTTGCATACCGGTATATAAATTTGGTTACTTGCCACCCCCACCCCCAACACTAAGTTATATATACAAGTTATAAGTTTTTTATGATAAAACGGATCGGCTTCGTCCCCCGTCGCCGTTACCGCGGCGTACGGGCAGACTCAGTCTCGGGGCGTTAGGGTACGGAGGCTTCATCGCCCGTCGACGCTATCGCGTCGACGACAACGAACCCTCCGTACCCTAACACCTATGCTACCACAGTATATTTGGGCGTACGAGATACACAAAAAACTATGTACAAACTATATAGACCAGGAAGTACAAAGTACATAGACCAGGAAGTACAAAACTGAAAATGTACAAAACTGGAAAATTACAACCACACTGTAACCGGACGTACAAAACTGGAGATGTACAACACTGACTCAGTCTCGGGGCATTAGGGTACGGAGGCTTCATCGCCCGTCGACGCTATCGCGTTGACGGCGACGAACCCTCCGTACCCTAACGCCTATGCTACCGCAGTATATTTGGGCGTACGAGATACACAGAGAACTATGTACAGACTATATAGACCAGGGAGTACAAAGTACATAGACCAGGAAGTACAAAACTGAAATGTACAAAACTGGAAAATTACAACCACACTGCAACCGGACGTACAAAACTGGAGATGTACAACACTGAAAATATACAACCATAGTGCTACCGGATATACAAAATTGAAGATGTACAAAACTTGAGACGGAGATGTACAAGTGGTGATGTACAACCACACTCCTATCGAAAGTACAAACTATATAGAACCGGGAGTACAAAAAAAAAGTTTATCGAAACCTATCAACATGGGATCTAGTTTTGAAGATCTCGACGCGAGGATTTCAAATATGAAAACGGTTCGTAATTCTAAAATACGGTTGTAGAGATATTTCATNAGATATGTTGACTGCTAGCTTGTTAAGGAGATATTTACAAGGGTGGACAAAACTTTACTCACGCTGGCCATGATCAGCGCAATTGCCAACTTGTGCCTCTAGTGCAATATTTGTTTTTTTTTTTAGAAAAGGATCACCCCAGCTTTGCATCAAAATGATGCATACGGCCGCTTTATTACTTTTATTCAACAATACGTGGCTAAAAGCCTTACAACAAACGATCATACAAGTCGAAACCAACCAAAACAGTGAAATACCACAACTAGCACAAACGAAAGAGTAAAAACGGGGCCTTGTGCCCCGGCCACATCTATCGTTGGCTCCCTGGCCAACTCCAGAGGTAGTGCCTTGTGCACACGTCTCCAGATGTTGCCTCCACCATCTTCCGCCAACCCAACTCCAATATGTAGATCGAAGAGAAAGCTCCAGCCATGCCTGTTGTCGATGCCACCATGGCACCAGACCGCGCCCCCACCCTGCACGAGTCCACCATGAAACGATCGTCGTCGAGTCCTCGCTGCACCACGCCGCCATGACCCATCGTCGTTGTCATCGTAGATGAAACTCCGCTCCACCGAAAGACCGCTCCAGACATCCCGTGTTCCAGGATGATGCCCCCAAGAGGGAGTGCCACACCGAGGATGTCGCCATCGTCCGATCTGATACCAGATCTAAGGTTTCCCCCGGAACTCTGGGAGATGGGTGATTCACGGCGGCGACACCTTCAACAAGGGTAACGACACTCACTGGTGCCGCTGTCATCGGCTCAGACGAGCCTGGCTTACACCGGCCGACCTCCACATCTCAGATGGGCCACAGCCATGGCCGAGCCGCCGAAAAAGGAGGTCATCACGCCGTCTTCTGTCGATCTGCCTGGAGAAGCCCTCCTCGAACTACAGGCTACTCCGAAAACCGCCGGAGCCGACCCGGCAGCGACGTTGCCGCCGCCGCCTGCAGCCGCGGGCACGCCTCACTGCGACCGGGTCACCGCGCCGATTTGGAAGACGACGAGCGCCGCCGCCGCGTTCCAGATCGCTGCTGCCGCCGTGCCAAGGATCCCCGCCGCCGCCGCGCCGCACGGGCCTTTGCCCGGTGACACCTTTGGCGGCGGCGAGTGGAAGGGGAGGGAGTGCGGAGGGCTGTGCTCGCCGGCGTTGGGCGCTCCGGTGCAGCCCAGGCGCAGCTGCACGAGAGCGGAGGGCGGCGAGAGGAGGAGAGGGCGTGGCAATATTTGTAGGAAACAATGTTTTCGCCCAAAGTACATGATTCATGGTTCTGAACTTGGCATGTTTCAACGTTTTCTGTTCTGATACTTGGGTGCTCTAGTACCTTTTTGCTCCATAATCTAGGTACATGCACGCAGCATAATATTGGGATATTAGCTGGTTATAATATTATCTTGGGTGACGCTTCCCCCGACCGAAAATTGTCGTAAACTTACTTTCGCCCTGCTTTATATTAATAAAACCAAACAGACAAACGAAAATGATACATGGTATTGAGGAGATCGTCGGAATTAAGCTGATCAAATCAAAAGACAAGACAAAACTAGACGAGAGCCCTACAAACGACAAGCATGCACGACTAAACGTCACCATGCGAGTCGTCAAGAAGAAGCCCACGAGATACGTTGTCATGCCCGAGGGACATCGACACTCAGAGATGACGCCACCAAGAGGGACACGCCGCCAACGTCGTGCCAACCAAAGCGGACAAGATTTTTCACGAAAGTGTCGGAGGGTAGGGAGAGGTCAAGGCGGCACCACGTGAGGAATGCGACACCCACACACATCACTACAGTTGGCGCTGAGGCACAAAGATTTCAATCGACCTCCTCCACCCACCACATCGTTGGAAGGCCAACGCCTACCATGACGGGGACCCCACTAGCCAGAGGCGTAGACAGGACCGAGACCAAAACTTAGGCTTGACTGTAGCGTACTATATCTACTTTAGTGAAGGCTGCCCGGGGCGTACTCTGATCCCGTCTAAGCTACCGCCACTAGCATACATGAGACTCCAAATCCAGATTAGGGCATGGCCGCCATTGTCGGGGACAGCTTCGACAGGAGCACCCGCCACAGCACGCCTCACTATCCACATGGATAAAGTACACCACCAACACCTGCTAACTCATTGTTGAGCATAGAGCCAAACCAAGTAGCCCGCAATCCATGGTCGCCATCCCGACATATCTGGTTCCAAGCCCGCCCTCACTCCAAATCAAAAGCCACCGACCACCACATGAGAGGGAAGAAAGGAAGGTCCTTCCCTCTCCTGGAAACTCCCAACTCATGTCCACCCACGAGCACAGACATATATGGCATGCTGCGAGTCCCATAGAAACGGCCGACAGCCGCCACCTGTAGAGGTAACCATCCAGATCCAGTTCTAGCCCCGCCCACCTATGGAGGTTGGATCTGGACGGCACCCCTCCTACACCACCGACCCTACCCTGTCCTGACTGGCCAGAAGTGAGTGTCAGCGGCCCGCGTGGGCTCGCATCGCTGGCATTATCTGGCGCGCGCCTCGTGAGGGGCGGCCGTTCCCCGCGGGTCAAGGCTGGAGGATAAGCCCGCCTCGCGAGGCGACCGAATGAAGGCCCCTTTGCGGCTACACCATGGAGGGAGGAGATGACGCCAAAAGTACACGGCAGAGCTACGTAGGGGGCGGTCTGCCCATTTCAGTGATTAAAGATTGGGACGGCGCGAGACCGGGTGAAGGACAAGAGGACCCTTCCCTCTTTGGTTCTTAAATCTCCCGTCGAGGGACCCATCCTGTAGGACGACGTGAGCAAGCCACGCAGCCTCCTTTGTCTTCTCTCAGCCAATTGTGGTTGCCCTTCCCGCCAAGAGGAAGAGACCCGGGTCACTATAAAAGGGGGGTCTCTGCCACCATTGTAAGAGGTTCGAGACTCCAACAATCAACACCCGTGATATAACCAGACAAGCAGGAGTAGGGTTTTACACTGCAACGGTGGCCTGAACCTGGGTAAACCTCGTGTGTGTTCTTGCCTCGCTCCACTCGTCGCGCGTAGACCTCATCGGTAGGCTAGCCTTCAACCCCGTGGAAGAACTTAGGTCCATCGGAACCCACAAATCCGACAGTGAGCTACTCGCGGAAAGCCTCCAGCAGATAGCGACCCTCAGATGGCAGATCCACCATCCTTGTTAGTGGCCGTATCCAGGGATGAATCCCAAGACACTCGTGTCAGCCCGCGCAAGTGTGACAAGTGAACGAAGTGGAGCCTCAAGACAGATCAACTCAAATGCTAGAAGTGGAAAGAGAAGGCATCACACTGTGCATACACCAGCGGGCAGACCAACTCATCGTCCCCAACCGCCACTGCACGTCATTCACCACCTTTCACTACTAAAAATCTGGAGATCAGCGACGTTTCTGAGGCGACGTTCCAATACCGTCGCATGTTTCCGTCACGGATGTTTGGAAAGTCAATTTTGCTCTTGACGTTTTGGTTTTTTCAGTCAAGGGCCGGTTCCGCGCGACGTTTCGCACATTTTATGTCGCGGAATTTCGTCCCCGGCCCATAAGGCCCAGTTTGAGCCCAGTTTCCTTCGACGAAACTTTGTTGGTCACGTAGAATGTCGCAAATTTTCGTCGCGCGACACTTTTTGTACGGTTATATTTCGTTTGACTGGGAACGACCGCGCCGTTGGTGCCTGACCCCACCTTAATGCCGTGTGCACCGTTATGTTCCGTTTGTGGTAGAAATGAAACACGAGACCTCGCACACTAGCACTGCCAACGCCGTGTATAAACTAGTACTCCGTCCATTCGGGATTAATTGTAGGGGAGATATTTTTCATATATTTCGAAATCATATTTTTTCTGGGTTAATTAATTTTGATAGACCAATACATGTGAGCCTCCTTGGGTTTTGTAAGTGTCAACAAATGTTTTCTCACCGTACTTAATTTCGGTAGACCAATGCATGCAAGACGTACTCTTCCTCTTAAAATAAGGAATTTATTCTTTCTTAATCCACGCAAATTGTTCGTCCACACCGTCTAGCCGTTGAAATATATATAACAAATAGAAAAAATCACACACACAAGAAAGAAACTCCAGAAAATCAGTTCAAAAAGAGCATGCACACAAATGCATATATTTATTGTATCATAATATAAGATGTTTTAGCTATTTGCATGCAGACTACATGGGGAGCAAAATTAGTGAATCTTAACAGTAATTGTGTCTAGATACATCCGTATGTCGTAGTCCGTATGCAAATAGCTAAAACATCTTATATCTAGAAACGGAGAGTAAAAAGCTAAAACCTTAACCTAAACCGCTTTAGTTCTACACCCTTGCTTTCCATGGAGTAGCGCCAGACTCCGAGGCTTTCCCAATGCATTGCTCGAGCTACTCCTAACATATGTCTATGGCGGAGGAGGCCAGCGACAAGCTCACCGGCCGTCCACGCCATGCACTGCTAGAGCTGCTTCTCAAAGATGCAAACATCTCTTGTCAAGGAGGCAATTTTTGGGAAATCAAGGGACCGTGTTTCAGGCTACGTCGATATCAATGACCGACGTAGCCAGTGGAGAAAGCTTTCCTTGACCTGAATCCTGAAAGCTCTTGTTCTGGCAGGGAATCGATATCAATGACCGGCGCAGGTTGGTGGCGGAAGAGGTTCCTCCTCGTCGGACACATGCTCGGGCGGCTCGTGGTCGGTGCCGGTGGTGGAGAAGCTCGTGGTCGGTCGCTGGTGGAGGTGGATCCGGTGGAGGTTGCGGCACTGCAGCCCGGGCCGCCGCAATCCGGAGCCCCTAGACGTGGCGTATCTCGTTGCGGCACTGGCAGCGCAGCAAGAAAGCCGTGTCAAGGCGGCGGCGTTGCTCGAGGTCCTCCTCCGTCGGCCGGACACTGATACATGTCAAACGTATCTATAATTTTTGATTGATCCATGCTAGTTTTGTGATGTTGTCACATGTTTTTAAATACCATATTACATCATTTTTATGCATTTTGTCGAACTAACCTATTGACAAGATGCCGAGTGCCAGTTCCCTATTTTTGTCCTGTTTTTGTTGCAGAAAGTTACTTCTGGAAATATTCTCGGAATTGGACGAAAATTTACGATGATTTTTTATTGAGGAAATAAGGACCGGAGCCAGAAGGGCGACCCCGGGAGGGACCCACAGGCCAGGGGCAGGTCCCACCCGTGGGTCTAAGGGGGGCCGCGGCCGGGGGTGGTCCCTGCCCCTCGGAGACCCCCTCACGACGCCCTTTGGCCTATAAATCATCCCCGACGAAAAAACCCTAACCCCCGAAGGATTTTCCCAAATACGATACAGAGCTCCGCCGCCATCGCCGACAAGTTTCGGGGGTTCAGATGGCCCTGTTCCGGCACCGTGCCGGGAAGGGGATCGACCACCGGAGCCATCTCCATCAACACCGCTGCTTCCCGTGATGAGGAGGGAGTAGTCCCTCACCGGGGCTGAGGCTTATACAAGTAGCTATGTGGTTATCTCTCTCTCCCATGATGTGATCTTCGTTGTGATCATGAGCTTTATTAGTATAGTTGAATACATGATGTTTTCCTATGTGTAATGGATATGATGTTGCTCAAGTGGTGTTATCTAGTATAATTTGCGGAGTCACCGTTGTGATCACAGTACCACGGTGACAGTGAGGGTGCCGTGTGTGGCTCTATGCATCAAGATTAGAGGGATCTTCATCATGAGTTTGTTCTTTATTATTGTTGGATTGAATAGATCATGAGGTTTCTTGATGCTTGTGTTATTGAAGAAAGAGACTATTCAAGAAATAGGTTGTGGTGTTTGTTAGTACTATCTTCGGATGCGGATAGTGACAGCATGAAGTGTCCATAGATGTGGAATACGAAATTTAGGTGTGCTTTCCGTAGCCCTACGCAATTCTCATCCTATTTGATCCATGAAAGAATGATCTCCGAGTCTACCATGCATGTGTTTTTATGGGAACTATCATGTGTTTAATTATGTTAATGATATTGAGAGTAGTCACTAGTGAAAGTATGAAGCCTAGGCCTTGTTTCCAAGCATTGATACACCGTTTTTACTCACTTTTGTCACTCGTTTGCTTGCTGCCATTTTTATTACAGAATTACAAAATCACCTTTTACCATCCATATCACTTGCGTTTTACTATCTCTTCGCCAAACTAGTGCACCTTTACAACTGACAATTGTATTAGGTGTGTTGGGGACACAAGAGACTTCTTGTATCTTAATTGCAGGGTTGCTTGAGAGAGGATACATTCACCTTACACCTCCCTGAGATCGATAAACCTTGGGTTACTCACTTAAGGGAAATTTGCTTCTATCGTACAAACCTCTGCGCTTGGAGGCCCAACAAGTCTACAAGAATAGAAGCGTGTAGTAGACATCAAGCTAATTTCTGGCACTGTTGCCGGGGAGGAAAGGTAAGCGGTACTCACTCTCCCTTCAACAAAGCTAATTTCTAGCATCGTTGTTGAGAAGGTGTGTGCTTGAAGGTATCTTCTTTAGATCTTGCAATTAAATCTTTTCGTTTCTTGTTTTTATTTTACTAGTTTGGCTTATGGAACGTTGTCCTTTAAATTTGCTGTTTGAGAGTGACCTCTCCACCACTCCCGTGGTGGATAAGGTTACTCCACCTACTGAATGTATTCCTTTCAAAATACCGATGGGAATAATTGATCTTGTTATGACTAATTGCTATGCAGGAGATGGAGCTGTCCATCCTAGTAATCATCTGCTTTATATTAAGGAATTATGTGATTTGTTTGAGATTGCAGGTGTTTCAAGAGAGGTGATCATGAGGAAATTATTTTCCTTATCACTTAAGGAGAAAGCATTGGAGTGGTATAGGCTACTAGACAATTCTCATTTGTTGGATTGGAAGGAGCTTATGTCTCTCTTTTATTCTAAATTTTATCCTCTTCATGAAATTCATCAAGATAGAAATTATATCTATAATTTTTGGCCACATGGAGAGAGCATAGCTCAATCTTGGGGGAGATTAAAATCATTAATACTTAAATGCCCTAACCATGAGCTTTCCAAGGATATCATTGTTAATAATTTTTATGCAAGGCTACCTCGTCATGACAAGGAAATACTTGATGCTTCCTCTATGGGTTCTTTTACAAGTAAGAAGATTGATGCTAAATGGGATCTTATTGAAAAGATTCAACATAACATTGAAGATTGGGAGATCGACAAAGGTAAAGAGTCAGGTATAAATTATGAGTATGATTGCATTAAGTCTTTTGTTGAAACTGATAGTTTTAATAAGTTTAGTGCTGAGTTTGGACTTGACTCTCATATAGTTGTTGATATCTATAAAACTTTTGCTTCTCATATTAATATTCCTAAAGAGAAATGGTCTAAGTATCACGAACCTTTCGAAGACATTTGCAAACAAAATGAAATTGTTAATGATGATTGCAATAGACATGATCCAATCTCTACAAATAATGTTTTATATAAGCATGTTAATTTTTGTGGAGTGCATAGACCTTGTGAAAGCACTCGGGTTGAAGAAGATAAATATTGTAAGCAACATAAGCATGAAAGAACTAGAAAATGGCTTAAGGATTTATATAAATTTGCTAGAGAATTAAATGACATCTATCCTTTTATGTGTGAACTTTGCAATGAAGAAGGTCATTTTAATTTCCAATGCTCGTACTTTAATGATAGAACTATTAGCCAGTTTTGTGATAACATGATCACCTATAGTCTTTATGATGAATTTAATTTATTTTTGGGGTGTGAATAGTTATCAGAGAAAACTTCTTGGTTAGATAGGAGTACTTTTGGGACGAATTGCATTCTTCAGGGAGCTTATCATTATTGTGTTGTGAATTGCCATGACAATGCTTACATTGCAAAAATTAGAAAAGATAGCACTTCACCAAAGTATAAAAGGAAAAATGTTTCTGATGTTGCCAATAAAGGGAGAGATTCTCCCAAGTTTCTCCTGCCTTTTCTAATAATGAATCAGATTATGTGGAGAAGCTTCCTTTCCAACCACTCCCTCCTAAGGTGGTAGTGAAGAAGAAGAAGAGAGGGAGGAGTAAAAAGAAAGAGGAAACGGTATCATCCCCTAAGCATATTTCTCCCATCATGGTTGTTCCTAATGAGTATGAATCAAAAATTATTGAAGATGATCCGCTTGATTGTATTCATTATTATCTTGATGTTAAGTCTATAGGCACTATTGAAGAAGATTATGTTATGCCTGTTACTTATTGTGATGATCATGATTGGGAAAATAATACTACTTATGATCTTGAAAATCTTTTTGGCACCAATTTTGAAAATGATGATATTGATAATTGTTATACTGTTGGGAATATTCATGTTTTTTCTAATCATAATGTGGAAAACCCAAGCATGGGGATGATGGGTTTGAAAGTCCTTTTGGTATTGAAAGTCATGATGATTTGTTTACGAAAATATATGCTTGGAGAGATGATTATCCCCTTGCTTATGATGATATTATGCCTCCAGTTTTTGATGATTATTGTGATGATAACTATGCCATAAAGAATAATTTTAATCATCCTTGTGAGACTTGTCATAATTATTACTCTCCTACTGAGCATCATATTTCTAATATACAATTAGTCTATCATGTCCAAGTTTTATATGATAGTCCTACTCTCAATGCTACTAATAATAAGGATTTTACTTATGTGGAGAGTAATAATAATACTTTTATGCATGTGAATCATGAGGAAATGCTTTATGTGATTGTTATGTTATTGAGTTTTCTTATGATTTTAATGAAAGTTATTACGAGAGAGGGAAGCGTGGTTATATAAAATTTTATCTTATGAAGTTTCCCCTCTTTCTGTTGAAGGGTTTAATGTTGCACTTGCTTTGCCTTCCTATGTTTAATGCTATATGCTCCAATGATTTATTCTCTTACAAGATGCCTATGCATAGGAAGTGGGTTAGACTTAAAAGTGTTTGATATTTGCTTTTTGATGCTCTCTTTTGTGTTTCAATTCTTATTCTTATGAGAGCATAATTAAAATCTCAAGCCTAGCTAAAAGGCTATAATGAAAAGCGCTCTTGGGAGGCAACCCATGTTTTCTTTTCTTTCAGTTTTGTTTTTGCTTTTCTTGAGTCATGGAGTTGTTGCCTCTGTAGCAACTTCATTGTATCTTTTTGTTTTGGTTTTTGTGCCAAGTTTAGCCTCTAATGCATTGAAAGTGCGAGGTATTGTTTTGCTGTCCAGAAACAGATTTCTGTCCTTCACTGTTCGAATGTAGCGACTCGACCCAATAATATGGATCTCATCTATGAGTATAGTGCTAGTCCCAGATCGACTCGCTAGCACACTCATTACAAATGAAATAACAGAGCACAATGCGTCTTTATTACATCGAAATGATCTAGAAAAACAAAGTCCGTACATCTTTGCATAGCATTGACACTAGCACAAAATAACTTTATTGAAATAAAAAGCACACAGTGGAAAATAAACGATAATAAAGCTCCAATCAACTCGTGCCACAGGCGAACATGCTGGGTGTAGCTCCAAGACCTACGTAAAATCGTACCTGCAATAGTATAATTGCAGCCGCAATGAATACGGTCAGTATAATGGGATTTGTACTGGCAAGTGTGCTTGAAAGGCTAATATATAACTCTACCTAACTTCTACATGCATATTTGGCTAGGTGGAGTTTCAATGGCTGATTTTGCGCAAAACAACAATTTTATCCAATCATTTGATAAACATTTTTTTTCACACATTAATTGGACACTCTGTTATTCCAACAGGTGCTCCTACCCAGCTGACGATGTGTCCACTGGCATACCACCAGATACTCCCACCAATTTGTTGTTGTCCCCTCAAATTTTAATTAGAAAATTGGGATGAGTGAGAATATGTCATAGCTCCAATGCCTAGATGCTCAAATTGTCCGTTACCAGGGACATGGCTAAGATCTTAGATTTAACTCTCGAGAGGTGGTGCACTTTACCCATATGACCCGGTTAACCCCATATACCAGCACACTCATTTAGTATATTGGTCGGGAGAGAACCAAGCCGGAACCGTTGGGAAGCAATCCCTTAAACCCCCACGCACCGTACCAACCTACACTATTCTACATCTCTGGCTACGATGGGTTCAAGAGACCACAACCTACTAAGTTCAGTCAAGCCCATACTTATACGACATATGGCTGCACAAGAAGCTACTAAACAAAGAAACCAAACTATTCTCATGATACTGGGCGGCGGTCCCCTCCATAAAGTTTAACTCAGATGACAAGCTAGCAATCCGCCCAGTGGTAGATTAAATTACTCAGTTGTTTTATTAAAAATTTATAACCATAAACAAAATAAGCATGTCATGAATTTCCCAACCACGCTTTATATTCATCAACTAAGCAATCTAACCTACGACGGTTTGCCAATATCAATGCTAAGGGAGGACATATGATTATTCCATCTGGGTGTTAATGGAACAATCTAGCATAGCTTAACATTCAAGTCCTACACATGCAAGTCTACTTAAAATAAAGACTACGATGCATAGGAAAATGATAGGACGTTTATGAGCACCACTTGCCTTTCAAGAGTCGGAGTAGTCGTTCACTCAATCGTCGCAGTTACAGCAACAATCGCAACCAACATCGTTGTCTACACAATAGCAAGTGATACACAACATAAGAAACATAACAAACATACACATATGAATGCATGACATGTTAATATAACACAAAAGAAAAGATTTAGTTCTTTATTGTACTAAATTAATATGATGCATGTGAAAAAATATTTTAATGCAACAACAATTTAAAGAGGGCAATTTAATGTAGATTAAAAAGGTTAGACTTGGATCTGTTATTATTAATTCGAAAAATAACTTATAAAAATTAGGTTTAATATTGTCTGGACAGAGGATTTAATTTTAAAACTTTTAGCCGAAGGAATTAATTTAAACGGAGTTAAAGATAAAAGTTAGGGCAAATTATCCTTCTGCCATCAGTTGTGTCGATGTGCTCAGTTTTGCCCTCAGTTGCGAAACGTCCTCAGTTTTACCCCTAGTCTGTGCGCAAGGACTTATTCTGTGAATCTTGCCGTCTCCGTCTGGTCAAGGTAGTTGACTCGGGCTTGTAGCCACTGCTTGTGGGACCCCCCTGTCAACCGTTCTTGATGGCAAAACTAAGCAAATGGGCACACACTGATGGCAGCCCGTCGACCGTTGCCGGCGCCGCGTTTGTGATAAAAGCGGCGTACGGCGCCCCCAGAGCTCGCAGCGGGGAGCAAGAATCAGCGAAGCGGGGTTGGAGGCGGCCACGCGCAGAGGTGGGCGGCGAGCTAGGAACCAGGCGCAGAGGTTGGCAGCTAGGAGCCGGGCACTGGCGACCGAGAGGGCGGCGTCGACGGGGTGCGCCGCCGACGGGTAGGGCGCGGCCATGTGCTACAGCTACATGTGACGTGCGCGGACGCGGTGAGTTCCCCTTCGGCTCCGGGCGTTCGTGAATCGAGCTCCATGTCTTCTTCTAGCTCCCGCGCCACCTCGCGGATGGAGATCCCGGCGCGCACGGAGATGCCGATCTTCGTCTGTCCGCGGTGCCGGATGGACGTTGGTCGGAGGATATCGCAGACACCAAGGAACAAGAATCGTCCATTCTACATGTGCACCAGCGCGATTGGGGTAAGAATCGGGGCAATTTCACAATTTTCATGGATCGGCATCCTTGAGCAATCCATTTGATCCTTGACCCGGCCGCAACGCGAGCTCCGGAAGAAGAGACGGAGGGCGGAGCACGCATTGATACAGAGGTTGCTGACGAGCCGAGGAGATTGAACTAGAAGATTAGGAAGCTCGAATATCAAGGTTGGAAAAATGAAATGATTTTCAATTCTTTTATAAGTTGAAAAAGAGGATTAACCAGATATTAGTGTCCTATATTTAGGATATAGGTCACCAATACTGGTTGATTGATTAAACGGTCGTAACGTTGGATTGATTCCGACAGGTGGGTCATAGACTCGTGTGCTCACTTAGTTGTGCTCATAGATTTAGATTTACCGAAGGATATTCAGTTATTCCGACAGGTGGGTCCGAACTATTTTGCCCTCCATGCGTGGAGGCGAGCACACAGGAAGGACACGAAGTCAGACGCGCGTACGCTTGTTCCATGCACCGCGTCATTCTAGGTCGCCGGATCTCATTGAACGGCTTAGATCGAACCAGCGGGCTGATCCAAACCCCATCTATCCAGCCAATCAGCGCATCACATGCCCACGAGCCAATCAAATTGCAGAACAAGCGCACACGCGGATCGGCGCGTCACCTACGCACATGCGGATCGGCGTGTTTGATCCCAACCGTTCACTCACCAGCAATCAACGGTTCGGAAGCGGGAGGGGTTTCGGATGGGGTTTATGGTTAGGGATTTCGGGGTTTTCGGGGTTTAGGGTTAGTGTTTCACTGAGCTAGGGTTGAGCATAACTAATAAAAAAATCAAAAAAATGTAAAACTTTCGCACATTGTCGTACTATGCAACCAAGTTGCTATAAAAATATAAAACTTGGATTTCGAGTCGGTCAACGCTTTTTTGTGAGGTTTGACCAAACATTAAAATGAGCACAAATAATTCAAAAAAATCGTAAAAATGTGAAACCAGTGCACATTGTCGTATTATGTGACATAGTTACGATATAAAATAATAAACTTGGTCTATGTGTATTTTCATGAGAAAACCTTCACACAAATGACTTACCACGATCAATGTTGCAGAGAGTTCAACTCAAAGTGAGGAGAAGTGGTTTTGGATTTGGAACATGAAATTTTCTAAAACCTCACCAAAGCTTCATTTTGGAGTGACTAAGAAGGATCCAGGCTTAGTTTTTCATTTTCATGTTTCAAACTTGTTTAAATGTTGGTCAAACTTAGGTTTGACCAAATTTGAAATGAGCATAAAAAATTCAAAAAAAATCAAAAAAAATGAAAAACCAACGCACATAGTCTTATAATGTCATATACTAACGATTCAAGTTGATAAACAAGGTCTACATACATTCAGACGAAAATTAATGGATCTTGGCTCATATCGCCCAATCTCAAACTCCGTCGCATTGAAATGAGCATAAAAAATTCAAAAAAATCAAAAAAAATCAAAAACCAACGCACATAGTCTTATTATGTCATATACTAACGATTCAAATTGACAAACAAGGTCTACATACATTCAGAAGAAATTAATGCATCTTGGCATCTCAAACTCCGTCACATTCAAATGAGCATAAAAAATTCAAAAAAAATCAAAAAAATGGAAAACCACATCACATAGTCTATGTATATATATATATGGAATAGATGTGTAGGTAAGTTATTTGGCTGATTTAGACAAGGTCGAAAAAACCTTGCTTAGAAATGAGGCCATTTACCCTACCTTTGGAGCTCTTTTTTAGAACATTTTTCATGAATGTGAGTTTACTTCGCAAAAGGGCTCGGATTGATGACCAAGTTATTAGAACAAGCAAGTTCACCATAGTTTGGAAAGCATTGCAACATCCAAATAGCATGTCAATTTTTAAGTTTGGATCAAATTTGAAGTTTGGTTCACATATTTCAATCACTCACCCATTTGGCCCTCATTTTGACACGACTTGCTCAAAACATGTACCATCATCATCCAAACACCATTAAAACATAGTTGTAGCATAGGTCCAACATCACTCAACATAATACAACATCATTCATAATGTTTCATAAATTCTACTTGGATCCAACTCAATCTACAAAGCGCGTCGGGGCTTCTTTTTGATCCATGTGCTACTTCGCATTTTAGATGCGTGCATCCTCCATGGACAATTCTCAGCCGGACAGTGCACTCTGTAACGAATTTTATCGCTCTTGACAACTTCGAACATACGTTCTGCCTTGATGCAGTACATCACAAGTGCATTTCTACACTCACTCATTGATGAAAAAATGGAACCTTCTTCCATCTGAGGGTTCTCACGGTCCCATTCAACAGCTGGAATGTCTTCGTCCTCGTCCTCACCCACAGCTGCATTGTCTTCGTCTACACCCACCGCGTCAGCCTCATCTTGGTTGAGATGCACGTCGTAAATTCCGAACAACATCATAATATAGCCTCTCTTCTTCATCCCCACAATTGGATTCATCAGGCTCCACTTCAACAGGGACCCTTCTGCTGTTGCCCACGCTTGTCGAGCCAGAACGTCCTCGTGCACTACCTGAACTTTTCTGGCTGGAGCTGCGATCACGACGACATGGTGCTGCCCGGAATGGTCCAACTGCCGGCACAACCACATCATTTTGCAGCCTCACATGAAATTTCTCTCTCTCCTTATGCTTAGAAACATGGTAGCGAGCTCTTCATCATTTGTAACTTTCACCCATTTATTTCCCCCATCGTAGTATTTGAATTCCACTTCATCATGCGAACCCCAAGGATATGGGCTGCAAATTACCTCCCCAAATTGTCTAAAACTCCAATTGCAATCCATTGGCAAAGGATAATCGAAACCTCCCACGGATTTCTTCTTATTCTATGCATCCACGAGGTACCGGTCCCTTCTAATATTCACCAAGAAAGCAAACCGCAGTTCCATCCTAGCCCATGAAAAGCAGAGACGAATTCAGCACACCAATAGCAAAATCAACTAAAACCAATGGCGGCTCATGTCTAATCGAATGTTCAAATGCACAAGCGAGCTCAAACTTACCACTCAGGAACCCAGTCGTGGACGCGGCGGGTCTCCGGCCCGATGTTTGCCTCGCCAGCTACTCCGGGGTCGCTGCCGCTCGCCATTTCGCCCTAGAGTTAATCCTCTTACTTTCTCTGCCTCGCCAGCCCCAGTGCTCCCGCAGGGCGCACGGAAGGAGCCCCCGCCGTGGGTGGAGCAGGTGGCGGGCGCAGTGGCAGAACGAGCGGGACAAGCTGGTGGCGGTGGAGCACATAATGGTGGAGCACGTTGCGGTGGAGCAGTTGGCTATAAACGCGGGACGGGCGCGGCGGCGCAAGTGGTGGCCGTTCGGGAGCAGGGGTGGTGCACAGACAGATCGGGGGGCAGGGTTCAGGTCGTTATTTTTGGCACCGATGTGTGGTCCCACCTGTAAGATGCGGACCCACTTCACTAACGCCTACAGACGGAATCCGCTTCAGACTGGCCGTTTGGCCTTGCTATAGCAGCTGCGACTGAAGTAGTGGCAAAACTAAGTACCATTTCGAACTAGTGGCAAAACTGAGTCGTACCAAGCCTCTAAGGGCAATCTATTAAATGACCCAAAAAGTTATGGCTAAAATAACAATTAACAAGATTCGAAAATACAGAAAATAATTATTCTTTAAAGTTAAATTCTATTACAGATCTGGATAAATCTGATTTTTCTGATTCGTTTGGTATATTAAACGTTAAATTTGGACTTACAGTTGAAAAGCTATGGATTTTACAAGATTTATAGATTTTCTGGAATTTTAATTCGCAAAAATGGAAAAGATTCCTCTGCAGGGGCTAGGGCTGACGTCAGCTGACGTAAGCGCCGCGATCTGATTGGCCGGTACCGATTCGGGATGCTAGATCTAATCTAGACCGCCTGATCGAGATCAGACGGCCGTGGACGCGCGCGTGGTCGATGCGGTGGTGGCTTACCGATGGTCGATGGCGGCGGCTCCGGCGGCTTTGGGCGGTGATGGTCGGCGGTGCTCCGGTGGTTCCCCAGCCTCGGCGACAACGGCTCCGGGTGCGGCTCGGTGTGGGCGTCCTCCTCCTCCTCGCGGTTCTCCTCCTCCGGGCTCCAGTCGGCGGCGGCGTGAGCTCCCGAGCTCCGGTTAATGGCAGCAGCGGCGGCTCGGTTTCGAGCTCGAAATCGAGCTAGGTTTGATGGCTAAACCTCGAACTTTTTTAGGGTTTCGGTGGAGGCCGGGGTGGGGTATTTATAGGAGATTTTTGCTTGCGAAACGGGGCACGAATCGGGGCGGATTTCGGGGATTTGCACTGGTCGGACGAAGAACTCGTGTCCATCCCGGACTGCTCCCATCTAGAAGAAGACATGACAGGTGGGGTCCACCCGTCAGTGAAAAAAAGAAAAAGAAAAGAAGGGGTGCGGTAAAAAAAGAAACAGGCCGGCCTCGGCCCGTTGGCTGCACGCGCGTGGCGGGTTAGTTGGGTTGCGGCCCAGATAGCTCGCCCGTTCGTTTTTTTTATCTTTTTCTGAAAACTATTTTTCTTATAACTTTTGATCTTGAACTCCGAATTGAGTCAAACCAGTTTTGAAAAACTTGTAAAATTGCCCTCTGTCATATTTGACCAAAAAGAGGTAATTTTTACTCAAAACTCTAAGCATATATATTAAGCTTTATGAGTCTTGGTTTAAAACAAAAAATAGGGATTTGGATTTAACCTTTTGGTTTCGATTGCAAACAAGCAAATGCAAGATTTTTAAATGATGCCATGATGAAATGCACATGATCTAAATGCAAAACATCCAAATATAATATTGGGATGTTACAGACTAACCCCCTTAAGATGATTCCCGTCCTTGAGAATCGGTTTGGCCAGCAAATAGGTTCGGATGGTCTTCTCGAAGCACATCTTCTCGCTCCCATGTGGCTTCCTCTTCAGTGTGATGATTCCACTGGACTTTGCAGAACTTGATCGTCTTGGTGCGAGTAATTCTTTCTGCTGTCTCTAGGATCTTGACCGGCTTCTCCTCATATGTTAGATCACTCTCCAATTGGACCTCCTCGAGCGGAACTGTATCTCGCAGTGGCGTATCTGCCATCTCTGGGTGACATTTCTTCAACTGAGACACATGGAATACATTGTGTACGTTGGACAATACTTCTGGTAGCTCTAGCTGATAGGCTACTTCTCCCTTCCGTGCCAGAACCTTGTATGGTCCAATAAACCTTGGTGCTACACTACTAGGGAAAAGCTTACCTGTGGCGCACCAAAAAAGCTTACCCGTGGCGCAGGGGGCTGCGCCACGGATTGCCACGCCACGGGTAACACAATAGCCGTGGCGCAGGGGTCCTGGTGCGCCACGGGTATGTGCACATGGCCGTGGCGCACCAAAACTAGGTGCGCCACGGGTATGTAAACATACCCGTGGCGCACCTTGTTTTAGTGCGCCATGGCTATATGCACATACCCGTGGCGCACCTAGTTTTGGTGCGCCACGGCTATGAATTTCTGAATTTAAAAAAAAAAGAGCCACCAGCCACCCACTGGCGGTGCTCGCCGGTCGTCGGTCCTCGCTGGCGTGGAGGTGCTCGCCGGTGTGGAGGTGCTCGCCGGCTGTCGGTCCTCGCTGGCGTGGAGGTGCTCGCCGGCGTGGAGGTGCTCGCCGGCCGCCGGTCCTCGTCGGCGTGGAGGTGCTCGCCGGCCGTCGGTCCTCGTCGGCGTGGAGGTGCTCGCCGGCCGCCGGTCCTCGTCGGCATGGAGGTGCTCGTCGGCCGTCGCTCCTCGTCGGCGTGGAGGTGCTCGCCGGCCGCCGGTCCTCGTCGGCGTGGAGGTGCTCGCCGGCCGCCGGTCCTCGTTGGCGTGGGGGTGGACGCCATGGTGGAGGGGCTCACCGGCCGTCGTGGAGAGAGGAGGATGGAGGAGAAGGGAGAGAGGAGAAGGGAGAGGAGGATGAGATAGAGAGGAGGAGGAGGAGGAAGAGGAGGAAGAGAGGAGGAGGAGGAGTATAGGAGGAAGAGAGGAGGAGTTGTGCCAATCCAGCCTCTATCCTCTCGACCAATCAGAAACAAGAATAAAGGAGCACACGGATTGTGTGCTAGTTTAAGTCGCTGTGAGCCGTCGGATCGCTGGGAGCCGTCGGATCGTGGTGTTGCCCCCCATGTTACTCGTGGCGCATCTCATAGTGGTGCGCTACTAGTATTACAACTACTCGTGGCGCACCATCTCGTCCATGCGCCACGGGTAAGTTTTATTTATTTTTCCTGCCAGAAAACTTAAACTTCAAAAAAATAGGTCTTCCCTTTCGAATTTGGGGATTCTGTAGGCAAAAAACGGCTCAAAAGGCCATAGGCCATTTGGATTGGATGTGGGTTTTTCTCTAGTTTTTTTTAAGGTATTAAACGTCGAAATCCGAGTTCGTATGCAAAAGTTATCGCCGTTTTACTCTTCCATAATGATTTTTTTGCAAAATACATCGAAATTCATGTTTCAAATTTTTCCTAACACCTAGTTTACGTAACATAACCACATCTCAAAGGATTTTATTTTTTGAATTTTTTAACATTTTCTTTTAGCTTCTCCAAAACTGAAAAGGCGATCACGGGGGGGGGGGGTGTGTGTGTGTGTGTGTGTGTGTGTGTGTGTGTGTGTGTGTGTGTGTGTGTGTGTGTGTGTGTGCATGGGAGCACAAAACAGGAAACTTACCCGTGGCGCACCACTATTTCGGTGCGCCACGGGTAAGAGGTTACCCATGGCGCACCACTATTTCGGTGCGGCACGGGTAAGAGGGGTCAAAATTTGGCCCCGAGACCATTATTTTGGTGGCGCATTTGAATAAGGTGCGCCACGGCTATACTCTTACCCGTGGCGCACCGAAATAGTGGTGCGCCACGGCTAAGGAGGGTGCCCCTCCGTCAGCCCAGGCTACACTTTGCCGTGGCGCACCACTATTTTGGTGCGCCACGGGTAATGTCCTACGCGTGGCGCATCTGTGTCTGGTGCGCCACGGCTATATACTCGTGGCACACCAAAATATTTGTGTGCCACGGCTAAGTAATCCACCTATAAGCCTTTTCCTAGTAGTGCTAGCTTCCCTTTGATGCCAAAACGCTTAACACCGCGTAGTGGTGAAACGCGAAGATACGCTCTATCTCCAACCTCGTACATGACCTCTTTACGCTTCGAATCTGCATAGCTCTTCTGCCTTGATTGTGCTCTCTTTAGTCTATATCGAATTGTAACGCCCCGACCCCGGAATTATACAGAGAGGCTATGTCAGGAACACAACCATCAATGTATAAAACAAAGATCGAGACTTGTGGAACAGAACTGGCACAAAGCATGACTCTACGACACAAAACATTTATATAGCAACTCATATAACGAGGAGAGTACAAATTTTACAAGGCAAAAGGATCACAGATCCTACAATTCAACAAGCGGAAGCGAAGTAGCGTTGTCTAATACAACAAGAAGCAAATTATGGCCTAAGAGGCCTACAGATAAACATCACCAAGCCAGCTTGTTCCACGGTCCCAAGCTGCCACCTGGGAACCCCAGACTAGTAGTCGACGTCAACGAAGAACCCACCTAGTTGCTCGGTGTCGTCCTCCTCTGAAATATAAAAAAATCATAGAGGCAGCAAAGAGAGACTGAGTACGATGTACTCGCAAGTTTAGTAGGGCGATATAGGCCCAATGACTGACGGAGGCTCTAAAGTTTTATATGTAGTTCTTTTGCATAAAGCTAATTTTCATAAACCGAAACATAAATGACATAAGGCATTCGTCTACTCAGAATATTTTTATAAACGGGGTAAGAGAGTAAACATGTGTCATCATTGGTTCTCATCGAACCTACTTACAACCATCACCACTCATCTCACACAAAGGCACTCCCTCGACCCCCCCTCGAGGAAATGAACCTTTATCACAAGTTTGTTATGCAACCTTTAGCTGCCATATCAATTAGGTTAACGTTATCTATGAGCTAATGCGCCTTTCCCAAGAGTTTGTCCATAACCGTGGACACGGCTTTTCGAAAAGATTTACCCTGCAGGGGTGTACTACTTTACCCATTGGTACCGTCCGACTCACCTAATTGACCCTCTTCCGGGGAAGGCCGGCAAGCAGGCGCGATTAGACCTTTACAAAGCATGAGACTTACTCAAGGGCCATCAGTGGCGGAAGGACAGGTTCAGCGCTCCCAGCGCCCTGCCCCACGGTCACATCCTACACACCACCATCATCGTTTCCTTTTTCCACCAACACCACACACGCGCAAATGGAAATAGCAAACTAGAGGACCCTTGACAAGCCCCTCACAGATTATTCGGTCAAAGGGGGTTCCATATGCCCCCACCTCCGGGAGCACGCTCGTTTTCTTGGTTCCAGCTAAAAGCACGTTCATCCTAGGCGGCAAGAATGAGGCAAACCACCCTCCCCGAGGGCAACTCATCCCAGCCTTCTTAGCATTTTAATTAAGCATCTCCATTATCCACCATGACCGAAATATTCCATCAATAACAACAATTATGGAATTTATAACGGACATACAGCATCTATTAAGCATGGCTAAACATAGCTGAGCATATGAGTACATCAATATAACTTTATCTCGGCCAACACTTCAACCCTAGGGTTCATAGGTAGGGATACATGTGATTGGCTCGGGGAAAAACATGCAATCATAGGATTCTCTATATTACCCCAAAAGACATTTGAACCGCATGCAATATTATGGTGGATAACATAATTTGATAAAAGCATAGGATGCTAGATGCCAAGAAGGTTAGGTTATCTCTTGCCTTGCTGCCCGGTCGTGAAGTACTGCTCGTCGGGGTAGTTATCGGTAACCTCGACTCCGGAATCTATCGTTACCCAAAAGAAATAAAAGGCACACATAAATCACATGAACACAAAGTGCAATGCTCAAGCACATGATGACATGTCCAATTGATGCAAGGATATTATTACATAAATTAAAAGCAAATTTAAATGAGGAGCCAAATAATTAGTGCAATTATTTGGAACCAACCCCATATTTATCTTAGTGGCCACATTCTTCATAATTTAACAAATTATTAGAGAAGTGGCTCAATTATGCATGGACATGACATGAATAGATAGGTTTCGTTCTTCCGATCGTTTCGGTAATTTATTTGAAATTTTCGGAGTACCGATGAATAAATAGCAAATTAATTAAATAATTGAATTTAATTAATTTAATCACATTATGAACAACATCAAATAAAAGTTTGTGATCATGATGTGATAAGTGCATAACTTGATAGCATTTGAAGAGTGGATCACATTGATATTTAAATCATAAAATTCGGACAATTCTTTAATAAGGTATGAATTTTCCTAATTTGGGATTATTTAACCCATCTTAGAAATTCTTAAATAACATCAAAATTATTTAATCAAAAAGGCAAAACAATGTTTCCAAAAGATAGCAAATGTTTTTCTAAACACTTCGGTATTTGATTTGCCCAATTTGAAGTATTATCCAAATAGATATGAATTATTTAAGATTTCAAAACCATTTTCCAAATTTGCAGAAAACACTGTTGCGGGCCGGCCTGTAAACCGGCCCAGACCGGGGTGCCGGCCGGGGAGGTGCCAGAAGCCTCCGGCCTCTGGACCGGCCCAGTCCGGGGTTTAGGCCGGGCCCATACCCGAAGGAACCGGCCTCGGTGCCGGCCCAGGCTGGGGTGAGGGCCGGGCACCCTTCGGAAGCAACCGGCCTGTTGGCCGGTACTGGCCGACGCCTAGGCCGGGGCAGGGTGACCGCGCCGGGCGTGCGTGCGGCAAGGGTGTTCGACAGTGGACGGCGGCCGGCGGCGACCAGGATGGAGCGGCGCACCGGAGTGACTAAAACGGCAAAAACGTGTGCCACAGCCAGGCGGCGTCAGGGCGAGGACTCGGAGACGGAGGGGAGGCGCAGGGCGGCGTACTCGTGCACGGCAGGCCACGGCCATGGCGGCGGCCGTGCGGACACCCGGGCGAAACCGAGCCTACAGAGGGGGAGGAGGGAAGAGGGGATGTCCCAGAGGACGGTGGCTCACCCTTGGACACGCACGGTTGCTCGCCGGAGGCAAAGGAGGTCGAGGGCGGCGGCGATTTGGCGAGGACGACGACGGCGAGCGACGGACGGCGTCGGAGGGAACCGAGCAATTAGCTCGCGTCAGGCCCTCCCATCAAGCAGGCGTCGGCGAGGAAGATGGAGGGCGGCGCGGCGGTGCTCCTAGTGCGGTCAGCTGGTCCCGGGGCTGACGGAGGCGACGACGAAGCGGCGACGGACAGCGGCGGCAAGCAGCGGCAGAGAGAGAAACTAGGGTTAGGGTTGCTCGCGGGGAGGAAAGGGGAAAAGCAGGTAGCGGGGCAGGTGGGCGTCCTCGGCAGGCTCTTGACCACCAGGGCGCTGCGGCCGGGCGGCATGGCCCTTGGCCACCTCGACGGCATGGCGCCAGTGCGCCATGGCGTACAGTGAGAAGGGAGGGGAGAGAGAGAGACTGACAGAGGGACCCGCTCGTCAGAAATTTAAACATTTCCAAAATTTCTGTTTTTCCTTTTTAGTTCAGCAACTTCAGGGATTTAAAAGAGGCACTGAAACAAGTTTGAAAAATCTGGAAAAATTCACATAGGCTCCATTTAAGCTTTTGAACTTCCACAAAAATTGTTGAGGTCAAATAAAATAGTTTGCCCAACATTTGTTCATTGAGTTTAAATAGGGCAATTTAGAGCAATTTCCAAAATGCAGTTAATTGGAGCATTTATACAAATCCAAAAATATTGAGATTATTCATGGAGACCCTAGCAATAATACTGGAGCTTCCCATGATTTTAGTTTGAATTTTTGGAAAGCCTAACTTGGTTCCAAAAGTGTAGTTTGTAATAAGCCAAAATGAATTCTCATATTTAGTTCCCAATTGACAAAACTTGAAATTTGAGAATTGAGGATAAGAGGCAAATAGGGAACTTCCTAAACAAGTTGGAAGTCCAAGAAAGGTTGGTTGACAAAAATTGGCAAAACATTTGGTTGGAGGTTTTGGGAAGGGTTGGCTTCCCATTACAATTGAGTTCCAAGTGCAAGTTTAAAATGGCAAAAATAATGCATATGGATGCTATGATGCACACAATGAAGCAAAAGTGGAAAAATCCTTCGTATTTTTCGTTACCAAGTTTGGGATGTTACAAATCTACCCCCCTTACAGGAATCTCGTCCCGAGATTCTAGGCTTGAGTGAAGAAGGCGGGGTATTCCTGACGAAGACTAGTTTCTCGCTCCCAGGTGGCTTCTTCCTCGGAATGGTTAGACCATTGGACTTTGAGAAACTTGATGGACTTGTTGCGGGTTTTCCTCTCCGCTTCATCCAAGATGCGGATAGGATGCTCGCGATAGGTCAAGTCCTCCTGAATGTCCAATGCCTCATGATCAACCCCACGGATTGGATCCTTGAAGCACCGGCGGAGTTGGGAGACATGGAACACATCATGCACATCCGGGAAGTTGGAGGGCAACTCGAGTTGATAGGAGAGATCTCCTCGTTTACCTAGGATGGTGAAAGGGCCAACAAAGCGAGGTGCTAATTTGCCCTTCACTCCAAAGCGACGAACGCCTCGGAGAGGAGAGACTCAAAGATAGGCCTTGTCACCAATTTTATAGTGGACCTCCTGGTGATGCTTGTCATAATAGCTCTTCTGACGGGATTGAGCAGCCTTGAGATTATCCCGAATGACACGGACCTTCTCTTCGGCTTCATTGATCACATCAGGACTGAAGAGTGGCCTCTCTCCGGTTTCAGACCAATTGAGAGGAGTCCGGCATTTTCTCCCATAAAGGACCTCGAAAGGAGCCATTTGCAAACTGGCTTGATAGCTATTGTTGTAGGAGAACTCGGTGAGAGGGAGGTACTTTTCCCAAACCTTGCCGAAGGAGATGACACAAGCCCGGAGCATGTCTTCAAGAACTTGATTTACTCTTTCAGTTTGACCGTCAGTTTGAGGATGATAAGCGGTGCTGAAATTGATACGGGTTCCGAGAGCCTTCTGGAAACTCTGCCAAAACTTGGACGTGAATAAGCTTCCACGGTCGGAGATGATCCGCAACGGAACCCCATGCAGTGGAACAATTCGGGCCATATATAGCTCCGCCAACCTAACGGAGGTGGTATCCTCTCGAACCGGAAGAAAATGTGCGACTTTGGATAGACGGTCAATGACGACCCAGATGGCATTGTTACCCTTTTGTGACTTGGAAAGCCGGTGATGAAATCCATACCAACTTCATCCCATTTCCACTCGGGAACGGCTATGGGGCGAAGGGTACCCGCTGGCCTCTGATGTTCAGCCTTCACCCGGCGACAGACGTCGCATTCGGCAACATATTTGGCAATCTCCCGCTTCATGCGGGTCCACCAGAACTTGGGACGGAGGTCTTGGTACATCTTGGTGCTACCGGGATGGATGGATATGGGAGACTCATGTGCCTCTTGGAGAATTAACCCCTTGGTATCTCCACTCTTGGGCACCACAAGATGGCCTTCGAAGTAGACAACACCGGAGTCATCGATAGAGAAACACTTGGCCTTTCCACTTGCGACATTCTCCTTAATCTTTAGGATGCCAGCATCATTTTGTTGGGCGGCCTTGATTTCATCCTCGAGAGTGGATTTGATTTCGAGGTTAGCTAGAAAACCGGAAGGCACAATCTCCAGATTCAATTTAGCAAATTCCTCATGGAGAGCAGGTTGGGCCTTTTCAACCATCAAGGTGTTGCAATAGGCCTTGCGGCTCAAAGCATCGGCCACCACATTGGCCTTGCCGGGTTGATAGTTGAGGGTCACATCATAGTCTTTTATCAATTCCAGCCATCTCCTCTGCCTCAAGTTCAGATCCGGCTGGGTGAAGAGATATTTTAGACTTTGGTGGTCGGAGTAGATCTCGCAACGGTTGCCCAAGAGGTAGGGCCTCCATTGCTTCAGAGCATGTACCACGGCGGCAAGCTCTAGATCATGTGTTGGATAGTTTTGCTCGTGTGGCTTGAGTTGACGGGAAGCATAGGCGACCACATGGCCCTCTTGCATCAAGACACATCCCAAGCCTTGGAGAGATGCATCGCAATAGACGACAAAGTCCTTGGCGGTATCGGGAAGGACCAGCACCGGAGTGGTAGTGAGCTTGACCTTGAGGGTTTGGAAACTCTCTTCGGCCTTGTCTGACCACTAACGGGGAATCCATCATCACAAACGGTATTTGATGGTTGTGTGCATATGATATGGATATGAACGAATGCGAAGCTCCAGAATCAAATAATACTGAAGCTGGATATGTGTTGATTCGAAGCGTACCCATGAGAACTCCGGGGTCCTCCTCAACGCCTTCAGCCGAGACGTGGTTCAGGCGGCCACGGCTGACGGTGGTAGCCTTGGCGGCTGGAGTAGAGGGTGCTGGTGCAGGTGCTGAGGTAGCCGGTGCCTTCTGGGGACACTCTCTGGAGTAGTGCCCCGGCTGGCCACAAGCGAAGCAAGTGACTCCCGGTGGTGCAGGCAGTCGAGGTCGAAAACCGCCTCCAGCCGCACCCAAAGTCGAAGTAGCTGGGCGAGGCGGAGGTGGCAGGTACCCGGTGGGCTTCGGCGCGAAGGGCGCCTTTGGCACGGCGCTGAAAGGCACGAAGACCTTGCGCTTCTTGCCCTCAGAGGAAGAGGAGCTCTGGTGATCAACTGGAGCTGGCCTCTTAGAAGCCTCCAGCTCCTTCCTCCCCTGCTCCATGGTGAGGGCCTGGTTGTAGAGCTCTTGGTAGGAGGTGAACTTGAAGGGCAGGAGCTCGTATCGGAGACGAGGTGCGAGCCCCTTGCGGAAGAGGTATTGCTTATCCTCATCATTCGTCACGTCCCGAGGGGCGTAACGGGAGAGGTGGTTGAACTCCCGTCCATAGGACTGGACGTCCATGCGTCCCTGGGTTAGGTCCAGGAACTCCCGCCTCTTGAGCTCGAGGATGGGCTTGGGGATGTACGCCGCACGGAAGGCGGTGCGGAACTCCTCCCATGTGACAACATGGCCCGCGGCGACCATTGCCACGTGGCTCTCCCACCAGGAGCCGGCGGCTCCTTCCAGAAGGTAGGTGGCAAAGTTGACATGTTCTGCCGCCGGAACGTGAAGAGCGGCGAACTTGCGCTCGATAGCCCGAAGCCAATCATCCGCATCAAGCAGCTCCTTAGCCTCGGAGAAAGTGGGAGGTTGGGACCGCAAGAACTGGTTGAGAGTGGTGCAGTCCGTGTTCCTCCTGGCCCCTTGCTGGACCAGCTGCTCGAGCAACCGCTCATTGCGCAGACGGTTTTGCTCGATAGCCATCATCACCTCCGCCATTGAGGGTGGCGGCGGTGGATCAGGGCTGCTATGTTCCCCACGACGGGTAGGAGCCATTCTGAAGAATTGGAACAACGACAAGTTAGTAACCAATTCTGACAGTTAAGATAGATCATTGGTTGCTCCCAGATATAGATATTTAAGAAGCAATAAACACCAAAGATAGATTTTTGGCAACCACGGTGACATCAAGTCATCGAGGCGATATCAAACGGATTTAACGGACTCGAGGCATAACTGGACGGTAAGAACCCCAACCCCGAGAACCTAAACATCGACACCAAGCACAAAACAAATAGAGGTAAGAGTCAGAGTAGAGCGAGTTGGATGAGAAGCAAAAAGAATCCTAAGAAGGTTTTCACAACTCATTTTTAGGTTGAAAATAATTTTCACTAGACTCGACATCGACCAAAAGAAAGGGTTTCCTACAGGCAGTCCTGCTCTGATACCAACTTGTAACGCCCCGACCCCGGAATTATACAGAGAGGCTATGTCAGGAACACAACCATCAATGTATAAAACAAAGATCGAGACTTGTGGAACAGAACTGGCACAAAGCATGACTCTACGACACAAAACATTTATATAGCAACTCATATAACGAGGAGAGTACAAATTTTACAAGGCAAAAGGATCACAGATCCTACAATTCAACAAGCGGAAGCGAAGTAGCGTTGTCTAATACAACAAGAAGCAAATTATGGCCTAAGAGGCCTACAGATAAACATCACCAAGCCAGCTTGTTCCACGGTCCCAAGCTGCCACCTGGGAACCCCAGACTAGTAGTCGACGTCAACGAAGAACCCACCTAGTTGCTCGGTGTCGTCCTCCTCTGAAATACAAAAATCATAGAGGCAGCAAAGAGAGACTGAGTACGATGTACTCGCAAGTTTAGTAGGGCGATATAGGCCCAATGACTGACGGAGGCTCTAAAGCTTTATATGTAGTTCTTTGCATAAAGCTAATTTTCATAAACCGAAACATAAATGACATAAGGCATTCGTCTACTCAGAATATTTTTATAAACGGGGTAAGAGAGTAAACCTGTGTCATCATTGGTTCTCATCGAACCTACTTACAACCATCACCACTCATCTCACACAAAGGCACTCCCTCGACTCCCCCTCGAGGAAATGAACCTTTATCACAAGTTTGTTATGCAACCTTTAGCTGCCATATCAATTAGGTTAACGTTATCTATGAGCTAATGCGCCTTTCCCAAGAGTTTGTCCATAACCGTGGACACGGCTTTTCGAGAAGATTTACCCTGCAGGGGTGTACTACTTTACCCATTGGTACCGTCCGACTCACCTAATTGACCCTCTTCCAGGGAAGGCCGGCAAGCAGGCGCGGTTAGACCTTTACAAAGCATGAGACTTACTCAAGGGCCATCAGTGGCGGAAGGACAGGTTCAGCGCTCCCAGCGCCCTGCCCCACCGTCACATCCTACACACCACCATCATCGTTTCCTTTTTCCACCAACACCACACACGCGCAAATGGAAATAGCAAACTAGAGGACCCTTGACAAGCCCCTCACAGATTATTCGGTCAAAGGGGGTTCCATATGCCCCCACCTCCGGGAGCACGCTCGTTTTCTTGGTTCCAGCTAAAAGCACGTTCATCCTAGGCGGCAAGAATGAGGCAAACCACCCTCCCCGAGGGCAACTCATCCCAGCCTTCTTAGCATTTTAATTAAACATCTCCATTATCCACCATGACCGAAATGTTCCATCAATAACAACAATTATGGAATTTATAACGGACATACAGCATCTATTAAGCATGGCTAAACATAGCTGAGCATATGAGTACATCAATATAACTTTATCTCGGCCAACACTTCAACCCTAGGGTTCATAGGTAGGGATACATGTGATTGGCTCGGGGAAAAACATGCAATCATAGGATTCTCTATATTACCCCAAAAGACATTTGAACCGCATGCAATATTATGGTGGATAACATAATTTGATAAAAGCATAGGATGCTAGATGCCAAGAAGGTTAGGTTATCTCTTGCCTTGCTGCCCGGTCGTGAAGTACTGCTCGTCGGGGTAGTTATCGGTAACCTCGACTCCGGAATCTATCGTTACCCAAAAGAAATAAAAGGCACACATAAATCACATGAACACAAAGTGCAATGCTCAAGCACATGATGACATGTCCAATTGATGCAAGGATATTATTACATAAATTAAAAGCAAATTTAAATGAGGAGCCAAATAATTAGTGCAATTATTTGGAACCAACCCCATATTTATCTTAGTGGCCACATTCTTCATAATTTAACAAATTATTAGAGAAGTGGCTCAATTATGCATGGACATGACATGAATAGATAGGTATTTGAATTGCCCAAATTGAAGTATTATCCAAATAGATATGAATTATTTAAGATTTCAAAACCATTTTCCAAATTTGCAGAAAACACTGTTGCGGGCCGGCCTGTAAACCGGCCCAGACCGGGGTGCCGGCCGGGGAGGTGCCAGAAGCCTCCGGCCTCTGGACCGGCCCAGTCTGGGGTTTAGGCCGAGCCCACACCCGAAGGAACCGGCCTCGGTGCCGGCCCAGGCTGGGGTGAGGGCCGGGCACCCTTCGGAAACAACCGGCCTGTGGCCGGTACTGGCCGACGCCTAGGCCGGGGCAGGGTGACTGCGCCGGGCGTGCGTGCGGCAAGGGTGTTCGACAGTGGACGGCGGCCGGCGGCGACCAGGATGGAGCGGCGCACCGGAGTGACTAAAACGGCAAAAACGTGTGCCACAGCCAGGCGGCGTCAGGGCAAGGACTCGGAGACGGAGGGGAGGCGCAGGGCGGCGTACTCGTGCACGGCAGGCCACGGCCATGGCGGCGGCCGTGCGGACACCCGGGCGAAACCGAGCCTACAGAGGGGGAGGAGGGAAGAGGGGATGTCCCAGAGGACGGTGGCTCACCCTTGGACACGCACGGTTGCTCGCCGGAGGCAAAGGAGGTCGAGGGCGGCGGCGATTTGGCGAGGACGACGACGGCGAGCGACGGACGGCGTCGGAGGGAACCGAGCAATTAGCTCGCGTCAGGCCCTCCCATCAAGCAGGCGTCGGCGAGGAAGATGGAGGGCGGCGCGGCGGTGCTCCTAGTGCGGTCAGCTGGTCCCGGGGCTGACGGAGGCGACGACGAAGCGGCGACGGACAGCGGCGGCAAGCAGCGGCAGAGAGAGAAACTAGGGTTAGGGTTGCTCGCGGGGAGGAAAGGGGAAAAGCAGGTAGCGGGGCAGGTGGGCGTCCTCGGCAGGCTCTTGACCACCAGGGCGCTGCGGCCGGGCGGCATGGCCCTTGGCCACCTCGACGGCATGGCGCCAGTGCGCCATGGCGTACAGTGAGAAGGGAGGGGAGAGAGAGAGACTGACAGAGGGACCCGCTCGTCGGAAATTTAAACATTTCCAAAATTTCTGTTTTTCCTTTTAGTTCAGCAACTTCAGGGATTTAAAAGAGGCACTAAAACAAGTTTGAAAAATCTGGAAAAATTCACATAGGCTCCATTTAAGCTTTTGAACTTCCACAAAAATTGTTGAGGTCAAATAAAATAGTTTGCCCAACATTTGTTCATTGAGTTTAAATAGGGCAATTTAGAGCAATTTCCAAAATGCAGTTAATTGGAGCATTTATACAAATCCAAAAATATTGAGATTATTCATGGAGACCCTAGCAATAATACTGGAGCTTCCCATGATTTTAGTTTGAATTTTTGGAAAGCCTAACTTGGTTCCAAAAGTGTAGTTTGTAATAAGCCAAATTGAATTCTCATAATTAGTTCCCAATAGACAAAACTTGAAATTTGAGAATTGAGGATAAGAGGCAAATAGGGAACTTCCTAAACAAGTTGGAAGTCCAAGAAAGGTTGGTTGACAAAAATTGGCAAAACATTTGGTTGGAGGTTTTGGGAAGGGTTGGCTTCCCATTACAATTGAGTTCCAAGTGCAAGTTTAAAATGGCAAAAATAATGCATATGGATGCTATGATGCACACAATGAAGCAAAAGTGGAAAAATCCTTCGTATTTTTCGTTACCAAGTTTGGGATGTTACACGAATTAGCCTGACTTTCTCCTTAGCATCCTTGATAATGTCAGGCCCGAAGAGACTACGTTCTCCTACTCCACTCCACAGTAGTAGGGTTCTACACTTCCTACCATATAGTGCCTCGAATGGTGACATTCCCGTACTAGCTTGATATCCATTGTTTTACGAGAATTCAGCATAAGGTAAGTTTTCATCCCAACTTGATCCATAGTCTAGAGCACAAGCTCTCAGCATATCTTCTAGTATCTGATTGACTCTCTCAGTCTGTCCGTCCGTCAGTGGGTGAAAAGCTGTACTGAACTCCAATCTAGTTCCCAATGACTCATGTAGTTGGCGCCAAAAGTGCGATGTGAATTGTGTTCCTCTATCCGACATGATACCCTTGGGAACTCCGTGCAAACTGACGATCCTGCTCATGTAGAGCTGTACTAACTTGGTGCTGGTGTAGGTGGTCTTCACTGGTATGAAATGTGCGACCTTGGTCAAGTGATTGACCACTACCAATAGAATCATAACCAGATTTAGTCCTGGTAACCCTGTGATAAAATCCATTCCAATCTTGTCCCACTTCCACTCAGGTATGGGAAAGGGTTGTAATATTCCTGCTGGCTTCTGGTGCCCGGCCTTTACTCTGCTACACACATCACATCTAGCGATATACTCTGCGATATCCTTCTTCATATTAGACCACCAAAATCTTTCCTTCAGATCCATGTACATCTTGGTGTTGCCAGGATGAATGGAATACGGTGATTCATGAGCCTCCTGGAATATAAGCTTCCTAATCTCTGAATCCTTTGGCACACAAATACGATCCCCGAACCATATAGTTCCTTGTTCATCTTCACGAAAATCTTCGGCCTTGCCTTCCTTCATGTCTCCTTTTATTTTCTTCAGCTCTTCATCTCCATTCTGAGCTTTTCTAATTCTGTTTATCAGAATTGATTCCACCTCGAAGGCTGCCACATATCCTTCTGGCACTAGCTCCAGTCGAAGAGACTTAAATTGCTCACACAAGTCTGGAGGTAATTCTCCTGTTGTAATCCCATTTGCATACACCTTACGGCTTAGTGCATCTGCTACAACATTGGCCTTCCCGGGGTGGTATTGGAGGTTCATATCATAATACTTTATTAATTCTTGCCATCTCCTTTGCCTCATGTTCAGCTCTTTCTGAGTAAAAATGTACTTCAAGCTTTTGTGATCTGTGAACACCTCGCAATGCTTGCCCATGAGATAGTGCCTCCATGTTTTGAGTGCATGGACGACTGATGCAAGTTCTAAATCATGTGTGGGATAATTTTTTTCATGATTTTTGAGTTGCCTTGATGCGTAGGATACTACCCTTCCATCCTGCATCAATACACTCCCAAGTCCTTGGCAGGAAGCGTCACAATAGACTTGGAAAACCTTCTGTAGATCCGGTAGACACAGAACTGGTGCTATCACTAATCGTTGCTTCAACTCTTGGAAACTAGCTTCACACTCCTCGGTCCAAGCAAATTTCTTCTCCTTCTTTAGCAACTCCATCATTGGTTTTGCTATCTTGGAGAAATTCTCAATAAATCTCCGATAGTATCCTGCAAGTCCTAGGAAACTCCGAATATCCTTTGCTGACTTGGGTGATTCCCAATCGGTTACAACTAACACCTTGGCTGGATCTACTGCGATGCCTTCTGCTGACACTATGTGTCCTAGAAATCCCACAGTGTTTACCCAGAACTCACACTTGCTAAATTTAGCATATAACTTATGCTCTCCAAGCTTCTCCAGTATCTGACGCAGGTGTCCTTCATGCTCCTCTTCGTTCTTGGAGTATACCAATATATCATCGATGAACACTACTACAAATTGTCCAAGAACTCCATAAATACATTGTTCATCATGGTCATAAAATATGCCGGCGCATTGGTTAGTCCAAATAACATAACCGTATACTCATATAGACCATACCTCGTGGTGAAGGCGGTCTGAGGAATATCCTCCTTCCTAATCTTCAGTTGATGATATCCTGATCGAAGATCGATCTTGGAGAATACACAAGCTCCCTTCAACTGGTCAAACAAGTCATTGATGTTGGGCAGTGGGTACTTGTTCTTTATCGTCACCTCATTAAGTGAACGATAATCCATAACTAAACGTTGTGTCCTGTCCTTCTTCTCTACCCACAGAACTGGTGCTCCCCACGGTGATGAACTACGCTGAATAAATCCCTTGTCCAACTGCTCCTTGAGTTGCTTCTTTAGTTCCTTTAACTCATCAACATCCATCTTGTAAGGCCTCTTGGCTATAGGTCCTGCTCCTGGTATCAAGTCAATAATGAACTCGATATCTCTATCAGGTGGCATTCCTAGTAATTCCTCCGGAAACACGTCCGGGTATTCTCTCACAATACGTACATCCTCTATGCTAACCCCCTTAAGAGAATTTAACTTGGCCTCTCCGAGATTCAGTTTAGACTTATATCTAATTCTCTTCTTCTTTGGTGTAGTGAGTGTAATGGCACAAGGTGCGCAGTCTATCTGTCCTTCATACTTAGACATCCAGTCCATGCCTAGTATTACATCTAAGCCTTGTGATTCTAATATGATAAGATCTGTGGGGAATTGGTAGGTTCCAATCTCTAAGGTCAAGTTACGGCATATAGCCTTTGCAATCATCTCTCCTTTGGGTGAGCTTACTCTAAGGGACCCTCTAAGTAGCTCAGTTGCTAAATTAGCTCTATCCACAAATACCCTTGATATGAATGAATGCGATGCTCTAGAATAAAAAAGAACAAGGGCGATGCATGAATTGATCAAGAGCTTACCCATCACCAGGTCTGGTTCGTCATAGACTTCCTCCACGTTCACATGATTTATAGTTGCCTTCTGGAACGGGTTTGGCTTGGCTCCTTCCACTGCCTTCTCTTCCGTGCACTTGTCAGAGTAGTGACTCATCTTCTTGCATTTGTAGCACTGCACCTGACTGAGATCCCTCTTGTGCGCTGGGTTGTGGTTGCGTCCATTTCCACTATTGTGAAGATTGTTGCCCCTATGGCCATTATGATTGTGGCCATTTCCTCCATTGTGTTGGTGTCCATTTTCTCCACGATAGTTATTGCCTCCATGCTTGTTGTAGTGAGAACCTCAATTATCATCCTGGTGTGTACGGACCTTCTGGTGAGATCCAGAACCATGGCCAACATGATTGTACTTCCTCTTGCGGTTCTTAGCCTGCTTCTGTTTTCCCTCAAGAATGATAGCTTTGTCGATGAGTGCCTGGAAGTTTGGAATGCGAACTACCGATAGTTGAACAACCAGCTCATCATTCAGCCCATCGAGGAACCTCTCACGCCTCTTCAGATCTGTGTCCACATCTTCCGGCGCATAGCGAGCTAAATTACCGAAGTCATCAATATACTCCTTCACAGTGCGGTTGCCTTGTCGCAGGTTACGGAATTCCCTTCTTTCAGACTCAGAATGCCTGATGAGACATGAGCATTGCGGAATCCTTCTTCAAACATCACCCATGTGACAGTGTCTATTGGGTGAGTGATCTGGAAGTTATCCCACCACGATGCAGCTGGTCCTTCAAGCAAATGGGCTGCAAACCTCACTTTCTCAGCCTCATTGCACCCCACGGTTACTAAGTCCTTGTTCACAGAGCGCAACCACTCAAGTGCTACCATTGGTTCAGGTGCGCTAGAAAATTTCTCAGGACTTAGTCTCAGAAATCTAGTGAGCATATCCACCTGAGGCGGTGGAGGTGGTGGCGGCGGTGGGTTGTTGTTGTTGTTGTTGTTAGCATTGGCGGCTATGAATTGTGTCATCACTTGCTGCATGTCGTTGTTCCCGGTGTTGTTGTTCTCGGGGTTGCGACGGGGAGGCATCTATTGGTTGGAAAAGACAAGTTTTAGATAGATAGGACTAGGGAAATAACTACCCATACCTATTATGATCAAGCAACACTTTGCAACCAACATATAATCAAACCAAACACTTTGAATTACTTTTTCCAAAATAGGGTCTAAAAACCTGCGGAAATCATATAGTTTCAAACTTAAAAACAAAAGAAAGCTCTTGACTATTGTTGCCTACCACAAGATTTGGTATGATCAAACCTAGCACGATAAAACGATAACCTATCGAAGACTATAGGGTAGGCATAACTATCTAGTTTCCTTCATCCTCATAGTCGTAGGGGATCACTTTCTCGGGATTGTACTCCTCTACATCTTCCTCTTTTGTCTTGGCATCTTCCTTGTCTTCTGGTGGGGTTGGGGTTTGTTGAGCTCGCAAACTTGCAATCTCCTTCCGTAGTAAGGCAAGCTGATTATCCTTCGCAAGAATTCGATCATCCTGGTCACAGAGCTCAGTTGCCATGAACCCTATATCGGACCTTAGGGTCTTCTTGAGTTTGCGTGCTGATGCTAACTCCTCGGACACACGAGCTAGTTGCCTTGCAATAAGCCTCCCGGACTTTAATCCATCCTTCATTGCTTGGTGTTCTCCCATCTATATAAAGGGGTTAAGCAAAGGAATTAGAAGTGAGAAGAGTACTAGAAGAATGCGAAGAACTTAAGGACATAATGTAAAATAAGAATTTTAGTCCTATGGCCTCCGATTCCAATCCTAGGTCTCGATACTGCAGCCAACACAAGGCTCTGATACAATGTGTAGCGAATCGACCCAATAATATGGATCTCGTCTATGAGTATAGTGCTAGTCCCAGATCGACTCGCTAGCACACTCATTACAAATGAAATAACAGAGCACAATGCGTCTTTATTACAACAAAATGATCCAGAATAACAAAGTCCTTACATCTTTGCATAGCATTGAAGCTAGCACAACCTAACTTTATTGAAATAAAAAGCACACAGCGGAAAATAAACGATAATGAAGTTCCAATCAACTCGTGCCACAGGCGAACATGCTGGGTGTAGCTTCAAGACCTACATAAAATCGTACCTACAATAGTGTAATTGCAGCCGCAGCGAATACGGTCAGTACAATGGGATTTGTACTGGCAAGTGTGCTTGAAAGGCTAATATATAACTCTACCTAACTTCTACATGCATATTTGGCTAGGTGGAGTTTCAATGGCTGATTTTGCGCAAAACAACAATTTTATCCTATCATTTGATGAACATTTGTTTTCACACATTAATTGGACACTCTGTTATTCCAACTGGTGCTCCTACCCAACTGACGATGAGTCCACGGGCATACCACCAGATACTCCCACCAATTTGTTGTTGTCCCCTCAAATTTTAATTAGAAAATTGGGATGAGTGAGAATATGTCAGAGCTCCAATGCCTAGATGCTCAAATTGTCCGTTACCAGGGACATGGCTAAGATCTTAGAATCAACTCTCGAGAGGTGGTGCACTTTACCCATATGACCCGGTTAACCCCATATACCAGCACACTCATTTAGTATATTGGTCGGGAGAGAACCAAGCCGGAACCGTTGGGAAGCAATCCCTTAAACCCCCACGCACCGTACCAACCTACACTATTCTACATCTCTGGCTACGATGGGTTCAAGAGACCACAACCTACTAAGTTCAGTCAAGCCCATACTTATACGACATATGGCTGCACAAGAAGCTACTAAACAAAAAAACCAAACTATTCTCATGATACTGGGCGGCGGTCCCCTCCATAAATTTTAACTCAGATGACAAGCTAGAAATCCGCCCAGTGGTAGATTAAATTACTCAGTTGTTTTATTAAGCTTTTTAAAACCATAAACAAAATAAGCATGTCATGAATTTCCCAACCACGCTTTCTATTGATCAACTAAGCAATCTAACTTACGACGGTTTGCCAATATCAATGCTAAGGGAGATCATATGATTATTCCATCTGGGTGTTAATGGAACAATCTAGCATAGCTTAACATTCAACTCCTACACATGCAAGTCTACTTAAAATAAAGGCTACGATGCATAGGAAAATAATAGGACGTTTATGAGCACCACTTGCCTTTCAAGAGTCGGAGTAGTCGTTCACACAATCGTCGCAGCTATAACAACAATCGCAACCAACGTCGTTGTCTACACGATAGCAAGCGATACACAATATAAGAAACAAAACAAACATACACATATGAATGCATGACATGTTAATATAACACAAAATAAAAGATTTAGTTCTCTGTTGTACTAAATTAATATGATGCATGTGAAAAAATATTTTAATGCAAAAACAATTTAAAGAGGGCAATTTAATGTAGATTAAAAAGGCTAGACTTGGATCTGTTATTATTAATTCGAAAAATAACTTATTAAAATTAGGTTTAATATTCTCTGGACAGAGGATTTAATTTTAAGACTTTTAGCTGAAGGAATTAATTTAAACGGAGTTAAAGATAAAAAGTTATGGCTAAAATACCAATTAACAAGATTCGAAAATACAGAAAATAATTATTCGTTAAAAGTTAAATTTTATTATAGATCTGGATAGATCTGATTTTTCTGATTCGTTTGGTATATTAAACGTTAAATTTGGACTTAGGTTGAAAAGCTATGGATTTTACAAGATTTATAGATTTTCTGGAATTTTAATTCGCAAAAACGGAAAAGATTTCTCTATAGGGGCTAGGGCTGACGTCAGCTGATGTAGGCGCCGCGATCTGATTGGCCGGTACTGATTCGGGATGCTAGATCTAACCTAGACCGCCCGATCGAGATCGGACGGCCGTGGACGCGCGTGTGGTCGACGCGGCGGCGGCTTACCGATGGTCAACGGCGGCGGCTCCGGGCGGTGATGGCCGGCGGTGCTCCGGTTGTTCCCTAGCCTTGGCGATGACGGCTCCGAGTGCGGCTCGGCGTGGGCGTCCTCCTCCTCCTCGCAGTTCTCCTCCTCCGGGCTCCAGTCGGCAGCGGCGTGAGGTCCCGAGCTCCGGTTAATGGCGGCGGCTCGGTTTCGAGCTCGAAATCGAGCTCGGTTTGATGGCTAAACCTCGAATTTTTTTAGGCTTTCGGTGGAGGCCGGGGTGGGGTATTTATAAGCGATTTTTGCTTGCGAAACGGGGCACGAATTGGGACGGATTTCAGGGATTGGCACCGGTCGGACGAAGAACTCGTGTTCTTCCCGGACTGCTCCCTTCTAGAAGAAGTCCTGACAGGTGAGGTCCACTGGTCAGCGAAAAAAAGAAAAAGAAAAGAAGGGGTGCGGGAAAAAAAAAGTAACAGGCCGGCCACGGCCCGTTGGCTGCACGCGCGCGGCGGGTTAGTTGTGCTGCGGCCCAGCTAGCTCGCCCGTTTGTTTTTTTTTTTGATCTTTTCTTTTTATTTTTTTCTGAAAACTATTTTTCTTATAACTTTTGATCTTGAACTCCGAATTGAGTCAAACCAGTTTTGAAAAACTTGTAAAATTGCCCTCTGTCATATTTGACCAAAAAGAGGTAATCTTTACTCAAAACTCTAAGCATATATATTAAGCTTTATGAGTCTTGGTTTAAAACAAAAAATAGGGATTTGGATTTAACCTTTTGGTTTCTGATGCAAACAAGCAAATGCAAGATTTTTAAATGATGCCATGATGAAATGCACGTGGTCTAAATGCAAAACATCCAAATATAATATTGGGATGTTACATCGATAATACAGAAAATCCCTGAATTTTATCTTTTTCTGATATTTTTAGACAGCAAGCCCAATACTTTTATCTACCTTTCGTTACTTTTGGGTTTTATGATTTGAGCTACAGAAGTGCCTCGAAAAATTCAATCTTCACAGACAGTTCAGTTTTTGACCGATTCTACTTTTATTTGTATTCGTCTCTTTTACTATCGTCAAATGTGATACTTTAGAGGAGGAGTACCACATTGTGGCTTAGTAAACTGTAGATATGCCCAATAAAGTTGTTTGTAATTTGTCTTGAGTTGAACACATGTCCATTTTAATTTGTGAGCACTAACCCTCTAATCAGTTTATGAGAAGTTTTGTGTGAAGGGAGTTTTTAAGTTCCAAAGGAGAGGATAATGAAGAAATTGAAGATGGGTCAGAGATCAAGTTTGGGGATGCCCCCATGGCACCCCCTCTGAATATCAAGAACCATCAAGCGCCTAAGCTTGGGAATGCCGAAGGCATCCCCTCCTCTTCATCGACTATCATGAGGTCGTCTTCGTTGAACTAAGTTTTTATCACTTTACATATTATGTGCTATGCTTGGAGCGTCTTTTTGCATTCAGTTTTGTTTGTTTGTTTGCTGGTCATATCCTTGTTGGATCCTAACTTTATTTGCGTATGAGAGAGACACGCTCCGCTTGAATACTCCTTTGCTTCGCTTATATCTTGTTGAGTATTCTTAGCTACTATTTGTTTGCTAGTAAGCTCTCGTTTTTAGCTTTTATCTTGTTTAGGGCTGCTAGTTGTTGATGTTAAACTCTCTTGTTCTTCACTTATACTTGTTGGAGAGTTGTTATTGATGAATTGCTTGAATTGTCAAAGTGACAAAATGCTATCCATGTGATATTGGAATGAAATGAAAACCTGCATAGTCTTGTAGATCATTGTGTGGATACTTGCTGCTTCTCAATTGTTTTGAGATATTAAGATGAATGCTTAAACTTTCTGGTTATTTGAGTGGAATTGATTAGTAAAGAAATATAGTTAAAATCTTGAAACTGTGTGGTGTTTTGTAGTTGTTAATTCATAAAGCTAATCTTCCATCAAAAGAACTGTTTGGTCAACAAGGGAGACGGTATGGAGTGTTTATGGTTATGATTGGCTAATGTCTTATGTTACTCTGTTACCGGTTAATGTTAGATGTTTGCTTCAAATACCATTTTTGCTAAGCCTAAAAATTCGTACTGAGTGTAGAGTTCACTCATGCATCCAAATCCCAAAGCCAAACTATCTTGCCAGCTGAGTCCACCATATCTACCTATGCATGGTATTTCTTGCCATTCCAAGTAAATTTGTCATGTGCTATCTTTAAAATATTCAAAATACTCCTTTTTGTGCCTCTGTTTTTAAGCTCATGAGGAAGCAGTAGAGAGCTAGATATAACTTGTGACAAGAAAGGTCATTTCCCCCCTTTCACCCGGTGTCGATGGTTTACGTCTTCACTTGAATCAACCCGAGAGCAGCTTAAGCAAAATATAAATATAACTCACCATTCTCCTCCGTGCAATGAAAATCTGAGAAATCAGCTCTAAACATTGAACTGTGGTGAAACCAAGGAGAAAGAGGAACGTACTCGTTCCTGTAAAAACCAGCTGCTCTCACAAGTCTAAAAGCCTTGCTTGTTATGGGGGACTAGATAGCTTCTCTATTGTGAAATCGTTGACGAAAGCATGCATCTCTCAAAATTGTTTTACTTACTATTTTATAAAAATAAAAAGCTCTAGCACATGACTAATCCCTGCTTCCCTCTGCGCAGGGCCTTTCTTTTACTTTTAATGTTAAGTCAGTTTTCCTTTTCCTTCTATCTCCACCGAAGCAAACATATAGCATTGACCCTGGGTATCATTGATCATAATGCATCGTCAGATTAAACATAAATCTTTATATTGACATTACCGTTGGAAGTTGAAGCTTTTTGCTAATACTTACATCTTCTTTGTTTTGATTCTCAAGCACTTTTGTCATGGAACTATTACCTTTGAGAATTAATCAAATATGTGGGTCACATTGCTTTCATGTCTTTAACGTACTATTTATGAAAGGTTTTGCTCGAATGATTCAACTTGGTTTTTCACTGCTTTCTTGCTATCAACTATAGACAATTGTTTTGTATCACTTCATTCACATCCTATGCTTTACATTACTATCTTGATCATGAATGTGTTGGTTGCATGTCTCATAAAAAATTATTTTGTTATCACTTATCTACTCGAGGACGAGTAGGAGTTAAGCTTGGGGATGCTCATACGTGTCAAACGTATCTATAATTTTTGATTGATCTGTGCTAGTTTTGTGATGTTGTCACATGTTTTTAATACCATATTACATCATTTTATGCATTTTGTCGGACTAACCAATTGACAAGATGCCCAGTGCCAGTTCCCTGTTTTGTCCTGTTTTGTTGCAGAAAGTTACTTCTAGAAATATTCTCGAAATTGGACGAAAATTTACGGAGATTTTTTATTGAGAAAATAAGGACCGGAGCTAGAAGGGCAACCCCAGGAGGGACCCACGGACCAGGGGAGGGTCCCACCGCAGGTCTAGGGGGTCCGCGGTCGGGGGTGGTCCCTGCCCCTCGGAGATCCCCTCGCGGCGCCCTTTGGCCTATAAATCATCCCCGACAAAAAAACCCTAACCCCCAAAGGATTTTCCCAAATACGATATAGAGCTCCGCTGCCATCGCCGATAAGTTTTGGGGGTTCAGAAGGTCCTGTTCCGGCACCCTGCCGTGTAACATCCCAAAATTTGAAACTAATTTAATGCATAGTTATAAATAACCCAAAATTATGAACCAGCAAAACTTTTTGAAATGCTTCAGTAATGATTGTGTTTTCCTTCCTATTGCTCTGTTGAGCTTGTGTGACTTATTGTTTAAGTTGCCTGACCAATAAATATTAACCTAAGGACCCAACCAAGATAAAAATATATTTAATCTTGGTGATCCAGTCATGACAAGAAAAAAAATCTATGTATATCATTTCCAATCTTATTTTGGCCAAGTTCCATTTCAAAGATGCTTGGTTTAAGCAACAACCAAAAATACCTATTATTTGGGAAAGTAAAAATATTCCAAAATTTAAGTGTTCCCAAAACTATGGATATCTATATAATATCTCCTGCCTATTCTCAACCTTGTTATTTTGCAAGTATCAACATCTTTTATTTTAAAACCCCTATTTTGAACACCCTTTGGAACTAATGCAAGTGGGAAGTATATTACCACATATATTTATCTATATCAAAACCTTTTGAAAGTTATAAAGTCATGAGTTGAGAATCTCCTAACCTCATATTGTCATGATTGTGTGATCACTAAACCACTTAATTATATTAAGGGTTATGGATTTTGTTGTTTTATATTTGTCTGTGTTTGATCTCACCAACTCTTTGAGTGTATTTTTTGAATGATATGTTATTTCGCTTGTTTGTTGTGGCTTGTTGAATGGTTTGTTTTGTATTGGCTTGCTTGTGTTAAATATTGTTATTAACTATTTTCAACAAGACTAGAGTTGTTTATTAAATTATTTTGTGAACAAAAGTATTTCCTAAAATTTTGAGAAAAATCCCTGGAATGCTCATGGTCATGTGTGACCTAAATGAGCATCAATACCACCTTTCCTAATTGAAAATGTTGAAGGACCTTGACCAAAACATCTCTGGACCTATCTTCATTTCTGTTGAAAGATAGCATCTTTAGAGCCTCACAAATATCACAAATCTTATTAATTAGTACAATGCACCATCTTAGATCCCTTGTATTCCATCTTATCTTGCTATCCAAGCTTGAACTTGAATCTTTCAAATTCTTTAGCTTATCTTTCCATGTTCACTTTTTTGCCTAATAAAAACAGTGACCATCCGCTCCTGTAATTAATACCATTTTCTCACCTCTGTATTTATTCTAAATTCTGGCCTTTGAACCAATCCACCACCACCACAACCATCCTTGGTATAATGTATCTCACCAAAAAGTTTTGTTTGAGCCTTTTGTGCATAATACCTTCTTATTTCATGATTGTCTTGATGTCTAGTTAATAACAGTTTCTGAAAAACTGTTAATAGGTTCACTTTTAACCATCATGCATTCGTGTCTTAATCATTTCCGAAAAATTCTTAAAAATGTCAAATTCATTCTCTGACGTATGTACTTTAATCCCACACCTTGCACAAAAATTCTAGAATTCATCTGAACCCTCAAATCACTTGAAATTATTGGCAGTAAATATTTATTTCTATAACTTAGAAAAATTCTCAAGTCCTTAACTCTGAATCTGTTATTATATTCTCTTTTTGCCTCCTGGCAAAACTGAGCAAACCTTCTTGTTCCTTCGTGCATCTGTGACCCTTGTGATCACCATAAGTAATACATCACCCCTGTACCTTTATCCTTGATATTTTTAGCCATTTGGACACTTAGCCATGAGGGTCTTATGACCATCATAATAACAGAGTTCTGAAATTTCTGTTAACATCTAAACCTTGCCCAAAACCTCTCCTATTCTTTTTCCAGCACCTCACACCACTCCCTAACCCTCCCAGTACATCTTCTACATTTTCTTGACAGTGCTTGACACTGTGACTCGAAGGGAGAGGTGAGTAGAGGAGTTAGATCATGGCATTTGATGCCAAGCATGGCCATGGTGGACATGGTGCTGCTCTACCTCTCTCCCCCTCTCCAACCTATCCGAGAGCGTGTACGCTTGACCCCTCCATCTCCCTGGCCCGCTTGTCATCACCTCTGGCTAGCCCAGCTCCCTTCTCTCATTTCTCCACCTAGGGAACCCGCAGGAAAAGATCTTGCTTGATCCTCTCTCTCTTCCTGCCCTGGGAGGCCAGCCTGTGGACAACCTCGACACCCACGACTTTGAACGCCTCCCAGACAACCTCTCTCTCGCTCTGGTGCACCCCAGCGCCGCAGAGACCGCCAACCAGCTTCCCTGGCATTTAATCGAGCACCTGGCGTGCGGACCTAAGAGCAAGATTAATAGTATAGCCAACTGCTGACTATAATGAAGTGTCATGTCATCTATAGTCAACATATAGTCAATATGTACAATAGTTGGCTATATGATCCTACTACTTTATTACTATTTGGCCCACCTCCCACTCTCACAAAGTGCCTAGGAGCACGTGCTAGAGCTAGCTCTTGCATGAGAGCCCGCTTACCTTCTCTTTCCTCTTCTCTCCCCTCTAACTAAGCACACATATAATATTTTAAGTCTTATAGCCTGCTGACTAGGATCTATTATACTTGCTCTAACCCAACCTTAACCGGCCGAGCCAAATGGCTCCGAGCCACCAGCGTATGTCCAAAAGCCAAAGTCCGCGCGAGAAGGTCTCGTGCCACCGCCAGGCGCGCTCAAACGCCAGCTCGTGTTTCTCACACCCCTGCCATGCACCCAGCGCACCGTAGACCGGTTCTCTCTTGGATAAAAGGCCACGGTGCTCCTCCCGTCCTCTTTCCTTGCCCATTCCATTCCTCCACCTTCGCTCCTCCAATCCCGAGCAAATAACAAGCTCTCACGTCCTCTGCGGTCCAGTAACGCCAGATCCCCGCCTCGGTCCAGCGAGCTCGTCGTGGATGTTGTCGTCACATTAGTCTGCCACGACACTCCATTCTTGCACCATCTTCTTCCTCTCATCAAATTCTATCTGATAGACATCTCCTTTGATTTTTAGGAGCACCGGAGTCGTCGTCGCCGTCGCATGCCTGACGCGGACGACCTCGACCGCGCCGTCCGCTGGGAGCCCGCCGTCGCGATCTTCTGCCACCCACGACCGCGTCAAGCCCTCCGCACCTCGATCCCCACCTCGTCATCGACGTGCAAGGCCCTAGGTGAGCCCTCCTTCCTCGCTCCGAGCTCCAGCTCGCGTCTCGCCTCTATGCAGCACGCGGGGAGGACGATGACTCCTGGCGCCTCGCGCGCGCGCACAACGCGAGCAGTGGGGCCGGCCCAGCATGGCGAGGCTGTAGCTGGGCCAGATCTGGCCCGTTTTTTTTTCTGTAGATCTATTTTCTCTTTGAATTTCCTGTTTAAATTCCAGTGTAGCTTTAATTCATTTCTGGTAGATATATGTGTGCAAATATTATGATGTAAATTTTGTAGAGTTCCTATTTGTTTTATTAAACAAGTAGGACTTACTGTTTGCAAAAATATATTTTTAAAAGATGTCTAGATTAAATCTTGTAAAAAGTATCTTTTTCACTAAGTATTTAATATCTAGAGTTTTACATATCCAAATATTGCAAAATAAAATTCTATGGATAGCCTGAAGTGCTACCTTTCTAGAGGTGATAGTCTTGTGTGCAAATGAAGTTTAAAGCAAAAGTTCTATTATTTTTACTAAAACCACCAGAGGGCACTTTGGTGATTTTTTTAGATATTTGTGTGAAGAATTTTGGATCAAATCCAATTGTGTTAGTTTCTAATACTACCAGAGAACCCAAATCCAACTTTGCATTATTGTTTGATGAACATAACACTTTTGATGCAATATTTGAAAAATAAAATTATGTTTCTGCCATTAAATAAAGAAAAGAATTTAAATGCCTTTATTATAAAATGTTGTTTGTGTTATTTGCTGCATGTTTAGGTGTTGTTACATGCTTGCTACTGTTGTTTGACTTGCTAGTATATGTTAGTACTGTTTATGGCTTGTGCTAAGTTTAAATTAAGATAAGCATGTGTTGTAAAGTGGTGATTAAAAACTTTAACGATTGTTTAGTTATGCTTGTGTTGTTTGAAAACTTATATGAGCTAAATAACCACTTTCATCGAAGAATATTAGCTACTGGTTGTTCAAGTTTATTAGTAATTCTTAGCCTTGCAAGTCAGTAGTAATCCCTAAAAGAATTGACTAATCACTACTTTAACCCTTTTTGTAGAAAAATATATGGTGTTGTGGTTGCCAAACTTGTTTGATAAATATTAGTCTTGCACCATGATTGTTGCTTGTCAGTTACTTGATATATTTTGGTGTGTCTTGTTGTATGATTGATTGTGTTCTTTTTTCCTTTTTGCGATGCTAGAATTTAACGTTATCGAAGTGGCCATTGAAGAAGAGTTATTGAAGACGTAGGGGAATTCTTTTATATTGATCAACAAGGAGAAGTCCAGGGAAATATTGTTGACCAAGGCAAGCCATCCATTTGATCATACCCCTTTGTCCTATTATTTTTACTAAGCATGTTTTACTTATGTTAAGATGCATGAAATGTTTTCAAGTGGTGTGTGCCACTAAAACCCTTTTTAAGTACCACCTATGTTATATGCCATGATTAGGCCCCCCTTATATAGGCGTGTTTAGTTAGATAAATGAAAAATTCTAGGTTGGGACAAATCAGTGTTCTATTCAAAAACCCTCTTTATGAAAATCCTTGGGTGAAATTGTGTTTTACCCAAGATGTTGCTAAATGTTTAGCTTTGGAAAAGGAGTAAGAATGGAGTATGAAGGTTTTTGAGAACAATGCACATTGTGTCCTAGTACTTACATCAACCAGCCGAAACCTGTGCGACCACATTACCCCTATATGGGACGGGGCTTAGTCGACTAGCTTGCTCGCTTTAGTATGGGATGCCTCAATAGCGGAGATGCTCCGTTTTTTGACGGGCTGGTCCGGTGACCTTCCCCTGACCCGGGTCCTTCAAAGGGCAAAACTATGAGTCCGCACACGCCGGGGCTCCGACGGGAGACCAAAGTCCGGGGTGTCGATGGAATGTTCATAAGGGTAGGGTCTCATACTAGGGTGAGCAAGTGAAAGGCTACTCAACTTCGCATACACCTTTTATGGCGGGACGTGGCTGACACGGTGAGTTTCCGGATGGTGTGGGTAAAGTGTGCAACCTCTACAGAGTGTAAAACTATTCGAATAGCCAAGTCCTTGGATATGGACAGTTGGAAGGCCCTACTATGACCTATGTGCAAAGTTTTCGGTTTCTAAAAATGGAGATGTTATTGGTGTCATACCAAAGGGTCGGTATGAGGAGAAATGAAGGAGAGGGATTCACGACGGGCCGTGATCCCACCGGAGGAGTTTTTGAAGCAAAACTATTTTTGATGAAAAACTTCTTTTCAAAAACCTTACCTTTTTCAACAAAGATATTGAGATATTTTGATTTCTCCAAAGAAAAAGTTTTCAAACGAAGCAGACTTAGAGCTCTCCACCATATTTAGCTATGCATCTATAGGTCCTCACTTACTTACAGGGGTGGTTTGCATGTACATTCAAATGTACTCATACTGGTTTCGTCCCTGGCTATTGTCTTGGCCAGACTATGAGAAGCGGTACAAGGAAGAAGATTTCGATGACGGATATGCGAACTAGGACGTTCTCCCAGTCAGTTGCCTGTAGGGTTATGGCAAGAGACTTGGGCTCCACGCTATTTGATGATTCCGCTGCAAGTACATACTGAAGTTTATAACTTCACTCAAGTAAGTATATTTATTCGGTATATATGGATGTTCTTTTGACACCAGTTTGATTGTGCTCAGCGACACACTGATCATGGGATCGCTGATGATGTAGGCACAAGGGTACTTCGGACAGCTAGTCCGGGGTCCCGACATGCCGGGACGGGGATCGACCGCCGGAGCCATCTCCATCAACACCGCTGCTTCCCGTAATGAGGAGGGACCCTCACCGGGGCTGAGGCTTATACAAGTAGCTATGTGGTTATCTCTCTCTCCCATGATGTGATCTTCGTTGTGATCATGAGCTTTATTAGTTTAGTTGAATACATGATGTTTCCCTATGTGTAATGGATATGATGTTGCTCAAGTGGTGTTATCTAGTATAATTTGCGGAGTCACCGTTGTGATCACGTTTATCATACGTTTCCAGTTTAGTCCTGCGGGCTCCTTCAAGACAATACCAGTCACAGCCGAACAGAACAACTGTCCGTTTATGTTTCTCCTTAGAGTTATAAGTCAGCTATTTGATTTCTTTCAGGACACCATAAAATGCTCTCTCCACTCCCTCGTGATCTCCGTCAGTCGTGACTCCACTGTTTTGCGTTTTCTTGCCCTTTTCACGGTCAGCGGTGATAAACCGAACACAGTTCACAGCACAGAATGAAAAGGTTTGAACTTTGCTATGTGGGACACATGCCAATGCAAAGAGCTCTTGATCCAAATCTTCTGGTCCTCCCGTGCCTTGCGCATCATCTGTGTACCACAGGAAAAAAGAAAAATAATATGGTCAAAATCATGCAATGAAATGCTATATATATATATATATATATATATATATATATATATATATATATATATATAAGGACAGAGAGAAATGCAAAAGCAAACTTACATGCTCCTTGAACCATCTTGGAAATTCCTGCTGAATCCTAACTTCGACATCGTCGGGCACCCCATCTCTCTCCAGCAGTGATCTGAAGTTACTGCAAACCAGAGAGTGCAATTCTGTCACATAGCTACAGTGGGTACGGTAACATAAAATTCAGAAGTAGGGAAGTGAGAACATACTCGATATATGGCCTAGCCTCGTCGCAATTGTTTAGGACATACCAAGCCATGTTGCGAAGGTCTGTTCTCAGGGCCTCATTGCCATCATGATGGGTCATAGTGAATGCTCCAAATAAACGCACACCATGGCCAAACACAGCACAAGATGACGCATGTTCTTCAACTTCATATCTCCGTGGCCGGTTGTGCCTTGTCTCAATATCATGAAGGTATCTAGAGCAAAATGTCAAGCACTCGGAGGCAATGTAGGCCTCTGCAACTGAACCTTCTGGATGTGCCATGTTCCTCACATATCTCTTCAAAGTACACAACAGCCTCTCAATTGGATACATCCACCCATGGTTCACAGGGCCTCGGAGAATCGCCTCCGCAGCTAAATGCACAGCCATGTGCATCATAGCATCAAAGAACGCTGGCAGGAAGATGTTTTCAAGCCTGCACAGAATTTCTGGGATTTCGTCTTTCAGCCGGAGCAGAACATCATGTTCCAAAGTTTTACTGCACAAGGACTTGAAAAATTTCCCTAGGTCAGCAATCGCCTCATAGATATCAGAGCCCACAAGTCCTCGCAGGCCAGCAGGTAATGTCCTCTGCAACAGGATGTGGCAGTCATGCGTTTTAAGTCGTGAGATTTTCTGTGTTTGTAAGTTCACACATTTGGACATGCTGGCACAAAAACCATCTGGATATGTACAGTCAGATAGATATTGGCATAACTGTTTCTTGCCATCTTTTGTCAAACAATACCGTGCACGTGCACACGTATATTTTTTGGTTTCCTTGTCCAGCTTCATGTGCAAACTTTTTCTAATACCTATTTTTTCCAAATCAAACCTGCTTTTGAAGGTGTCCTTATTCCTCCCGTCGAGTTCAAGGAGTGTCCCAAGGATGCTGTCTAAGATGTTCTTTTCGATGTGCATCACGTCCAGATTATGCCGAAGTTTCAACTTTGGCCAGTAAGGTAAGTCCCAGATTCCATACCTACGCTGCCAGATCGGTGTAGGACCTGTTCGCTTCCTCTTTTTGCTATGAGAAACACCTTCAATTCCTGGTTTTATATGTCTAACCTTCTCCAGCTCAGCTTCTAACTCAGCTGGAGTAAACGATTCTGGCTGATGCTGCTTTTCTTCATGAACGTTGCGAAGGTCTGACTTGGTCCGCCAGAGGTGGTCCGGGGGTAGGAAACGATGGTGCCCAATGTAGCACAATTTGTGCTTTATGGAATAGGACAGAGGATCTTTGTCACAATGCAGGCATGCAACATAGCCTTGAGTGGTACGCCCAGACATAGTGCTACAAGCTGCATAGTCATGTATGCACCAAAGTACCGCAGCACGAAGATCAAACGTTCTGTTTTCAAATGCATCAAATGCCCGCACGCCCCTTCCAAAGCTCATGCAAATCATCAAGCAACGGCTCAATGAAAAGATCAAAGTCCTTTCCAGGACTTGATTTGCTAGGGATTATCAAGCAAAGCATGTAGTATGATGGATCAATGCACTCCCGTGGTGAATGGTTGTACGGCACGGCAAACACAGGCCACATACTATAGGTTGTGGCTATGGCTCCATAGGGATTGAAGCCATCAGAGGCAAGGCCGAGACTTATATTTTTAGGATCACTTGCAAAATCTGGCCAATCTTCATCGAAAGCCTGCCATGCCCCACCATCAGCCGGATGACACAGTACGCCCTCTTTGGGCTCTCTCTTTAACTTGTGCCACCGCATGTTCTCCGCTGTTTTCCTCGAAGAGAACAATCTCTGCAGCGTGGGTGCCAAAGGAAAATGCCGCAATACTTTTAGAGGAGATGACTTTTTATCCGGATACTTCCACCCTGATGCTCCACACTTGCTACAGTTGTCTAGCTTGGCATAGTCCTTTCTGAATAGTATGAAGTTGTTTGGGCACACGTGTATGGTGTAATTGAAGACCTAGCTCCTTCATATAAGCTTTTGCTTCTCTGTATGATGTGGGCAGTGTATTGCCATTCGGAAGTGCTTCAGCAAAAATCTTCAACCAAGCATCGAAAGCAGTGTTGCTGATCCGGTAATATGATTTGCGATGAAGTAGCTTCACCACTAATGCAAACCTACCTACATGTTTATTTCCTGGGTAAAGCGGGCGCTTTGATTCTTCCAACAAACTTTCAAATGCTCACTTGGCTCTCCATGATGTGTCCACCGAAGGTAAGTACTGGAAAATTTGTGCAAGAGTAAGTGCCGCTTCAAATCGGAAAACTATAACCGTTTCCGATTCAGGCACTTTGTGCATGGGCATAGAACAATCGAATCATCGCTGTGTAGCTCCTTGACAAATCTTAAGAACTCATTGATTCCAAGCAAATATCGTGTGGTAAACGGACTTCCATTAGAAATCCAACGCCTATCCATCTATGTAAGAAATAAAAAAGCTATTATTGAACAACTCATTTTTCCGAACAAGCTACTCAATTGTCGGAACAAACTAATCACAGTTCTAGAACATCATATCACTAACCGCACACAAAGTAATAACATCCCATGAGCAAACAAATCAATCAGCAGAACAAACTTCAGAAAAGTTTTTGCTGTTCTTAGCAATTAGCACAAGGATCGGAGGGTTCGTAACCTTGGCTTGTAGAGGCGGACGGAAGGGGAGCCCCAACTAGTCGATCAGCAAAGGTGTTCGTGGGGAATGTGGCCAGAAGGGGAGCCTCGGCAAGGTCAGACGTGGAGGGCGGACGTGGAGATGGCGGCCGGAAGGGGGCACCAGCAGGAGCCGCTCACGGATTCAACAACCCCGGCGAGGGGAGTCGTGGAGGGCTTGCTAGGAAACAGAGGACAGAATGGGTGAGCTCCGTGGAGGGCTTGCGGGGAGAGAGAGGACGCCGCCGCCGCCGCGGGTGGAGAGTCCTGGATCTAGTTTCGAAATGATATTTCTGAATTTGGAGCGCAATCGCGGGTGATTTAAGTCGGAGCGCGCCTAGCCCAAATGTTGGGAGGGCCCAACGTGCTAGCCCTCTAGCCCCGCATGCCGGCAAGGTGATTTTTATTTAATTTTGGGACTTTTTTCTCCATTCGTGGGTTCTACGTGTCTCCCACGTGCTAGCCCCGCGTGTCGGGCCCACAGTTGATTTTGGTGTGACTTTTTTATTTACTTCAGCTAAGTAGCTGAATAGACGCGGAGACACCGAGAGAGGATTAATTGGAGCTCTTCCCCTTTCTGGTGAGAGAAAAACCACCGCCGTTCTTCTCCACTGGGATTGGAGCTCTTCGCCGGCGGCAAGGCTCTTCACCGGCGGCGAGGTTCTTCCATTTCTTTTCTCCATTCTTTTCCTCCGTCCCACGACGTGCGAGAGGGAGAGTGAATCTCACATTTTCGTGTGCATACATGCAGGCCGAATCCGCCGACTGTGTGAGGGACGGAAACAGCCAGCAAAGAACCGGCGACAACGCTCTTCACCGGCGGTAAGCACCCTCTTCACCGCCGGTCATCATCGGATTGAATCTTACAAGTAGTACAATAGTATTTTGCGGGGGTTTCTGCAGATTTGTTGATTTAGTACTAGTTGTATTTCTGCAGATTTTGTACTAGTAGTATTTCTGCAGATTTAAGACTATTAGTATTTCTGGAGATTTTGTTGAATATATTTAGTATTTCTGCCGGCCATGGAGATGTGTGTAATTTGAAGGTGTGTTGATCACTAGTGATGTTATTTGTGTACATGTATCATGGAATCTATTCTAATTAATACTGCTATTTTTTTATTTGAAAAATAGAAATGGCTCAAAACTCATATCAGTTCTGCTATCATGAACCTGACATGTGTCGCGCAGGTATTAACCTGCCATTGTTGTCTTTTAGAGTCAAGATGAGGGAGTCTACAGAATATTGTCAACAATCGGCAGTAAGTATAATGGACAATACAATTATGTTGTTCCTGAGATTTTAGTTTGTTGAAGAATATATGGGTGCTTATTCTTTTAAATTATGTATATGTGTACTGTAGGATCTGCCTTGTTGTTTCCATGAGTGTATAGAGCAATTTGCTGTTGGTCCACATAAGGCCTGGATTATCAGCCATGGTAGTGAATACCACTTCTACGTGGAACATCGCCCTGGAATGACTTATATATGTGGACCATATTGGACAGCATTTTGTCAAGCTTATGACATCCAACCGAACGATCTTGTCAGGTTCGATTATGATGATCAATTTGGTATGTTTGACGTTAAAGTGACTAATGCAAACAATGAGGTCAAACGTAGGGTTCGAGACCTGGTATGTAATTGCACATTGACTAGTTTTTCTTACATATTTACTACCTAGTTAATATATATGTTTCAAACTTTCCAAGATGACCCTGGTAATGTAATTGCGCATTGTCTTGTTTTACTATTTATGTTCAGATTGTCGTCCTATCCTACCATCTTGCAAGATGACACTGCAGAAGAGCCTATTTGACTACCCATGTGAAGTCAATGGTTCTGAAATGAATGCGATATCCTGGGCTTTCTACAAGCAGTGTATTATGGACCTGCAAAATGAGGACCTTCACGTCCCTCAGTTCTTTGTACACCGGGTGCAGGATCAAGAAGACCTTAATGAGTTGTTTAGTTAATCACGTCCAGGATTTATCATCTAAGTGTATATTAATTTCTGATATCATTCTTAACTTTACTTGCCCAGGATGTCCCTTTGAAATACATAGATGCGTACATACTTCCAAGAGACGGACAATCTCGTTTATGGATGAACACTGGTGGCGGCCTCGGACTATTGGGTTCATATCACATAGATGAAGACGAAGATAGTTATTACTTCAAGTTCACTAAAGGCTGGGGTGAATTCACTGTTCAAACGCGAATGCACATAGATGATCTTATCGTCGTACAGGTAAAGGCGACGTGGGACTATATCAGGCTGATCGTTGAGGTGATCACCGACAATGCGGACGACGACGCAGAGGAGCACGATGAGGGTAGTGAACTTGACAGTGTTGGCAAGAACTTTTGAGTAATTGTAGAGAATGATAACAAACTCATGTATGTGTTTAATTGTAGAGTATGTCATGTATAGATGTAGTAGTATGAAAACGGTTGTCTTTTGTTGTCGTACCAAACTATCTCATGTTTAGATGTAGTGTAGTACTAGAAATGTTGTTGTAAACTATCTCATGGAGAACCAAAATCTAGCCCTACTTGGGGCTAAACCCTCAACCCTAAACCCTAAAACCCTACAGTGGGAGTTTTACAGCTATGACTGCAGAACCTTCGTGCGGAGTATTAAGTACTACGTGTCACCCATGAAGCGGGTCACACTTGGGATTTTGATGCTTCATAGATATTTAAACCTCCCACCATAGTCCTATACATATATTTGGGACCCATGCATGATTTGGTTGGATTCCGATGCTCCGTACCGCCCCCGTCAGCTTCGGAGAAAACTTAGCTAACCATTTGTCTGGAAGTCAAGAGTCTCATCTACCCCATTGACCAGCATCGATCGAGAGGGGGTACACCAGTGGAATTCTATCCTTGGTCGTGTTAGGTTAGGACATAGGAACATATAAAGCCAAGTTGTATCCCATGTTATCACTAGATTCCCTCCGGTTTGCCGGAAGTGGGAGTTTTTCAGCTATGACTACCATCCGTGAAGTGTGTCAAACTTTGGGATTTTGATGCTTCGACTTTAAACCTCCCACCACGCTCTTATACATATATTTGGCACCCATGCATGATTTGGTTGGATTCCGATGCTCCGTATGTCAACCGTATCGTCTACCCCTTTGACCGGCATCGAGAGGGGGTAGAACAGTGGAATTCCATACTTGCTCGTGTAAGGTTAGGAAATAGGAACATATAAAGCTAAGTTGTATCCCATGTTATCACAAGATTCCCTACGGTTCGTCGAAAGTGTGAGTTTTTCAGCTATGACTGAAGAACCTTCGTGCGTAGTGCTAAGTACTACATTTCACCTGTGAAGCGGGTCACACTTGGGATTTTGATGCGTCATATATCTTTAAACCTCCCACCACATTCCTATACATATATTTGGGACCCATGCATGATTTGGTTGGATTCCGATGCTCCGTACCGCCCCCGTCAGCTTCGGGAGAAAACCTAGCTAACCATTTGACCGGAAGTCAAAATAGTATCGTCTACCCCTTTGACCGGCATCGATCGAGAGGGGGTACACCAGTGGAATTCTATCCTTGGTCGTGTTAGGTTAGGACATAGGAACATATAAAGCCAAGTTGTATCCCATGTTATCACTAGATTCCCTCCGGTTCGCTGGAAGTGGGAGTTTTTCAGCTATGACTGCATCCGTGAAGCGCGTCACACTTTGGGATTTTGATGCTTCATCTTTAAACCTCCCACCATGCTCTTATACATATATTTGGGACCCATGCATGATTTGGTTGGATTCCGATGCTCCGTATGTCAACCGTTTCGTCTACCCCTTTGACCAGCATCGAGAGGGAGTAGAACAGTGGAATTCCATACTTGTTCGTGTAAGGTTACGAAATAGGAACATATAAAGCTAAGTTGTATCCCATGTTATCACAAGATTCCCTACGGTTCGTCGAAAGTGGGAGTTTTTCAGCTATGACTGCAGAACCTTCGTGCGGAGTACTAAGTACTACGTGTCACCTGTGAAGCGGGTCACACTTGGGATTTTGATGCTTCCTATATCTTTAAACCTCCCACCACATTCCTATACATATATTTGGAACCCATGCATGATTTGGTTGGATTCCGATGCTCCGTACCGCCCCCGTCAGCTTCGGGAGAAAACCTAGCTAACCATTTGACCGGAAGTCAACAGTATCGTCTACCCCTTTGACCGGCATCGATCGAGAGGGGGTACACCAGTGGAATTCTATCCTTGGTCGTGTTAGGTTAGGACATAGGAACATATAAAGCCAAGTTGTATCCCATGTTATCACTAGATTCCCTCCGGTTCGCTGGAAGTGGGAGTTTTTCAGCTATGACTGCCGTCCGTGAAGCGCGTCACACTTTGGGATTTTGATGCTTCGTCTTTAAACCTCCCACCACGCTCTTATACATATATTTGGGACCCATGCATGATTTGGTTGGATTCCGATGCTCCGTATGTCAACCGTATCGTCTACCCCTTTGACCGACATCGAAAGGGGGTAGAAGAGTGGAATTCCATACTTGGTCGTGTAAGGTTAGGACATAGGAACATATAAAGCTAAGTTCTATCCCATGTTATCACAAGATTCCCTACGGTTCGTCGAAAGTGGGAGTTTTTCAGCTATGACTGTAGAACCTTCGTGCGGAGTACTAAGTACTACATTTCACCTGTGAAGCGGGTCACACTTGGGATTTTGATGCTTCATATATCTTTAAACCTCCCACCACATTCCTATACATATATTTGGGACCCATGCATGATTTGGTTGGATTCCGATGCTCCGTACCGCCCCCGTCAGCTTCGGGAGAAAACCTAGCTAACCATTTGACCGGAAGTCAAAACAGATCGTCTACCCCTTTGACCGGCATCGATCGAGAGGGGTACACCAGTGGAATTCTATCCTTGGTCGTGTTAGGTTAGGACATAAGAAAATATAAAGCCAAGTTGTATCCCATGTTATCACTATTTCCCGATTTCTAGGTCAATAATTTTGCCATCCATCATGCATCCGACGGCCAAAGCAATGTTTCTGCCCACCCCCCAAAAATTCGTGCCCAAACTTACGCGCTCCCCTCACACCGCCGGCCTCTCCCGCATAAAATTTTGAATCTTCGTCTGCCCCTCGACGATATTTCCCCTCCCAATCGACATTTCGCATCCCCGACCTCGTCACAAATTTCGCCTCCCTTCCTCCCAAACCCTAGCTCCCCGTCCGGGTCTTCACATCGCCATGTAGCTCGCCTTCCTTGTCTTCCACCTCGTCGTCCCGGTCTGCCACCTTGCCATGTAGCTCGCCTTCCGGTCTTCCACCTCGCCGATCGGTCTCCACCTTGTTGTGTAGCTCGCCGTCCCAGTCTTCCACCTTGCCGTCCCGGTCTCCCACCTTGCCATGTAGCTCGCCGAACCGGTGTTCCACCTCGCAGTCCAGAACTGCCACCTCGCCATCAAGATCTGCCACCTCGCCGTCCAGATCTGCCACCTCACCGTCCAGGTCCCTGTCAACATCTGCCACCTTGCCGTCCAGATAGCCGGTCGTCCGCCTCGTCACCAACCTCGCCCCTTCGTCTAGGTCTGCCACCGCCTCACTAACCTCGCGGCAACTTCATCGTCAAGGTCTGCCACCTCGTCACTAACCTCGCGGGAACTATGTCGTCAAGGTTTGCCACCTCGATTCCCCAAGAGACGGTTCCTCCCCTAAAAAGGAGTAATAAAAAAGCTCTAAACCCCAGAGGCAATCTTCAGAGAGTTATTGTAGTCTTTTCGATGCTTGTTTCCAGCACATGTTTGTTTAATTGCCTACTTAGTGCTTCTTTATGGTCAAAGTTTGCGTATTTCCCAACTCGTATTAGGCTTTAGATCACTTTTCTTGCATTCCTATAGTCTTGTATTAGTACTCCCTCCGTTTCAGTGTGTATGTTCACTCATTAGGAACGGAGGGAGCAGTACACAACAATCAATACCAGCCCTATACGTTAGCACATCACCCCACGGAAGAACCCCGGAAGTGAGTAGCTTACTTATACCTTTAATATGTTAGCAAGTGTTATCTTGTACCTTATGTGGAGCTCTTTATTCATGTTAGAAACACAAACAAAACCCATGGACAAAAAACGGATCAAAACTATCATGAGAAACCATCCGCGACTGGGTAGATCTTTAGCATGCTCTGTTTCATTTCCAACCATACTCTCCCCTAAAAAAAGCAAGAAGGAAAGCTCTGCACCAGGCAACGGAGACATGCTAGTGGAATCACTTTTCAGTGAGGGCAATGAGCTGTAGGCTGAACCCTTACATTCTAGCTCAACACCATTGCATGATAGCTCAACAATGAAGGTGCTCCTCACTTATCTTGTGTGGAACTGCTCATCTAAGAGACTGTTGTACCATATATTTGGTCCTACTATCCCAATTGATTATGCATATAAACTGTGTAGGCTAGGAAGTGGAAAGTCAAGGTGACATCCTGTAGGGGAAAGATGCCTCCTGGTAATTTGATTAAGCAAATCAAGCACGTCAGTGCACCTGCAGGCGACGTCACAACCCCTGAGACTAGACATAAAAAGATCAAACCGACTCCGGCAGCAGCACCTGCAACTGCATCGCCACGAATTACAAGGGCACATCAACAAGCCAATGTAGCAACCCCTGAAAGCAATGAGACACCTGCCAAGCCTAGGAAGGTATCTGCTAAAACCAAGAAGGTAGATGCCACACGAAAGGAGCCACTTGTGGTTCACGCCGGGGAGGTAGCTGACAAGGCCAAGAAGGCAGCCGCCCCACTCCAGCTGGCAGCTCCCCAAGTCGAGCAGGAAGCTGCCCATGGCGAGCAGGCAGCTTCCCAAGTAGAGCAGGAAGCTGCCCAAGTCGAGCAGGAAGCTGCCCAAGTCGAGCTGGAAGCTGCCCAAGTCGACAAGGAAGCTGCCCAAGTCGAGCTGGAAGCTGCCCAAGGTAACATTCTAGAAATATTGAATACTCTTGCTCTACACTAGCCATTTACAGAATCAAATCCAAAATGCAGAACACTAACTCTAGCGCAATTTTTGTAGATGATCGAACTGGAAACATGATTGTAAGTGTCGAGGTGGATAGGGGAATAAACATGGGAAAGCAGCTGGACAGGATGTCCAAAGGAAATAGGATCAAAATTGTTATTCCTCCGGGAAAGTCTCGATCGCCCAGCTGACGCAAAGATTGCTAGCATGTATGCTACTGCGTGTTCAATAGCTGTTAAGGAGGTTGTGCCTATCTTAAGCCACTGGAAATTGTACAAGAAGAGGAGTGACATACTTTCTATCTACATGGGCCATGTGGCTGTAAGTTTTGTAACTCTTGATCCCAGTTCTTTGTATTGTTCATAACTGAGATTCTTCTTTATCAGCAAGTTTGTTATGGACATCAAAGACCCCACGATTCGTTCATCTCTTATGCTAAATCTCAAGAACCGTACAAAGCAAAGACGCCATGATTTGAAGGACACCCATTGGGACACATGTGAAGACAAGACTCAAGTTACATGTAAACCTCCTATGGAAGTGAAACACATGAACGAAGCTGATAGGTGCTTGTTAGTCGATAGCTGGTCCACATCTAAGAAACAGGTCCATCTCTTTGTTCACTTACGCTTGCCGTCGTTTCAATTCTAGAATGTGGACTGTCGCTAATATGTTCTTATTTTGTTTGGGTAGACGGCTTGTTTGAAAGCCGCTAACAGCAGAAAAAGCATCCAGTTCCCTGCTCTCACAGGTTCTGGTAGCTACGAGGTTTGCTGCGACACGGAGAAAGATGCCCTACAATTGTTCAAAGAGATTCACAAGAAAAAGAATGGTGGATTCTCTACGCCTATGAAAAAAGCAATTGTAAGTCCCCCAGAATTGTTTACATCTCCAGAATCAAGATTTTACTTCAACGTTCCTTACATGTCTGTCATCTGCTATTTTTCATCTATGTTCCTATCAAGCTAGTTCAGCTGCTGTCACATCTATTGCTTGTACATGCAGATCCCTTGTCAATTCAGCACCACCAGATACACCTGTTAAATTATGCACTTGGGTGTGCTGTCACGTCAGCATGGTTTCCAACTATGTTTTGTACACACTTCTTGTCAGGTATTTCACCTATGCTTGTCATCTGCTAGTTGTGTACATGCGTTCTTAATTGCTTGTCTAGTTCATCTTTGCTTGTCATCTACTATTTTGATCTATGTTGTTGACCTGCTTTTTCTCTGCTATTTTTCATCCGTGTTCCTTACATGCTTGTCATCTGCTATCTCATGTCAATGTTGCTTACAAGCTAGTTCAGCTGCTATTACTTCTTCTGCTTTGACATGCTTTGTAGGCTGAAATAGAAGCAAAGGTGCACTACTAGGGAAAACCTTACCGCCGGTGCACCAAAAAGGCTTGCCGCCAGCGCATGGGGCTGCGCAGGCGATCATCAGGCCGGTGGTAATATCTTACGCCGGCGCACAACCCCTGTGTGCTAGGGGTAAAACAATTAGCGCCGGCGCATCATGCACATGCGCCGGCGGTATAGTAGCCCCAGCGCACCGACCAAAAAACAAAAAGGTGGACAAATTTGTAAGTGGCCGGCATGGAGGTGCCCTTGGAGGAGGTGGCCGGCGTGGAGGTGGCCGGAGAGGAGGTGGCCGGCGTGGAGGTGGCTGTGGAGGTGGCCGGAGAGAAGATGGCCGGTGTGGAGGTGGCCGGCTTGGGGAGGAGGTGGCCGGCGTGGGGAGGAGGTGGCCGACGACGTGGAGGTGGCCTTGGAGAAGGTGGCCGGTGGCGTGGAGGTGGCCGGCGTGGGGAGGTGGTGGCCGGTGTGGGGAGGAGGCGGACGGCGTGGAGGTGGCCATGGAGGTGGAGGAGAGGAAGGAAGGGAGAGGGAGTAGGGAGAAGGGAAGAAGGAAGGAAGGAAGAAGAAGGGAGAAGAGAGAAAGGGAGAGAGAGGAAGGAAGAAGAAGAAATGAGAGGGGAAAGGGAGAAGTGGGGTATATATAGTTGGGGATTCTCACCCGGGTTTGGATTTTTTTTCTCAATTTTTTGATTTTGTAGGAAAATTTCTTCTTTCTAAAATAACTTTTATCCTTTTGGAATTTTGAGAATCTGAGAAAAGTCCAACCGGGTAAACCCCGGTGAAATCGAGTCCGATGTTCTATCTAGTTTTTTTAGATATTAAACGCATTTTTTTGATGTCGTATGCAAAAGTTATGGCCGTTTTAATATTTTTTCACCTACTTTTGGAAGAAGTGAAAATGTGTATTTTTAATTTTTCCTAACAACTAGACCCTAAACCTTCGCTATATCTAACAGGATTTTATTTTTTGATTTTTTTATCATTTTCTTTCACTTGGTGCAAAGCTGAAAAGGCGATCCACTGGGGGTGCGTGGAGTGAAAAAATGCTGCGGTTACCGCTGGCGCACTCTTTCACCGCTGCGCCGGGGATAAGTTTCGTTGCTGGGATAACGTACCGCCGGCATGCGGGACGGGGGAAGCGCCGGCGCTAAACTGCTTAGCATCGGCGCGCACGTGGGCCACGCGCCGGGGGTATGCTCGGGTGGGGGGCGGGTCTGGCCCAAGTATTACCACCAGCACGCGCAAGAATCGGTGCGCCGGGGGTAACCTGGTAGCGCCGGCACTCGGCTATGGTGGGCGCCGGCGCACCCAAAATGTGGTGCGCCGGCAGTAACTTTTTTTCTATAAGCCTTTTCCTAGTAGTGGTGGCGGGAGAACTTTCACCGAAAGGCACTGTCCGCCAACCTATTTCTGCCGAGGAAGTTGTCGCTGAGGTGCTGTGTAAAGGCGGCAAACAGAAGCCTACCTTCTTGAAGAATATAGGCGTGACTGAAGGGTCGCAGCATAGAAAACAAAAAAAATCCTACGCAAAGATTACGGAATAAACCCAAACACGAGATCTGATCTACGAGAGGTTGGTAGCAAGAAGGAGATCGAATCTCACCCTCGAAGAAAATCGTGATCGTTTTGTCGAGGTAGGGGTTGGCTAGTCGATCCCCGCAACTAGACTCGTCTAGTCGCGAGGAGATGTATTATCCAAGAGTCGCATGAGCAACGCCTCCGAGAGGTCCACACGTACGGCTCGATGAAGACTCCACGTTCTTGATCCCGCAAGAGGTGGTGGAGAGGCTCGCGAGATCGGTAGTATAGCGACGGTGGTGTGGTGGATATGGTGTAGATCTAGCAGGGCTTCGCCAAGCGACAAGCTAGAGAGGAGGGAGGAGAAGGAGGAGGTGGTGCGGCAGGGGAGGGGGGCGGCGGCTAGCACCTTTGGGTGGAGCACTAGGGTGCGGCAGCCCTCCCCCAGCCCCACCTTATATAGGTGGCCAAGGGGGCTGCGCCCCATGCCCTTTAGGGCCGGCGGCTAGGGGTGTCTTGGCCCCCTAGCCAGCCGCCCTTTAGGGTTATGGTTTGCCCCCTTCCCCAAGCCCTAGCCCGCATGGGCTTTTGGGTGTGGTGCGGCTGGCCCATGAGGCCAGTCCACCACCCCTTTATTCCATGTGGGCCCCATACTCCTATGGGCCCCACTTCTAGACTCCTCTAGAACCTTCCAGAATATTCCGGTACCCTACCGAATAATTTTCGAACCTTTTCGATACCTCTGGAACCACTTTCCTTATTCTATTCTAATTGAGAAAATTCCTTATATGACCCTCCCTTAAAATCATGTTCCTTATTTGGCACCGGTGAATTTTTTTTCCCTATTAGGCCTCTCTTCAAAATTTCTTTCCCTATATGACACTCTAGTGTATTTTATTCACCAAAGAGGCATGAAAAGACCTTTTTACCCCTAGTGCATAATGTGACCAAAATTCTGCACAGAACAATATAGATGCAATAATGACCAATTAAGACAACATAATTTTCTCAAGTAATTAGTGTGCGCGTGATTAGGCATATAGGTTGATGTGTGCAACGTTAAGGTACAATTATTTACCTCTTGTGTTTGTCTGTGCAGGTGCACTACCAAGCTGTAACATGCAGGTCGATGTGTACATTTGCCAAGTGGCCACACAGTACACTATTGGAACTAATCTTGTTATTAGTGCTAAGTTTTGATGGTTATGTCGTGTTTCAGTTTGTAGTTAGGCTGTAACACTAAAGGCTGCGTCCGTGTGTACTAGAGGTGTGATTAGTGCAAGTAGGCAAGCTGCTAGTGAATTCAGTTTAGGAATAAGTGAGTCTAGAGGTGCATGTGCGTGGAGTCCTTGCATAAAGCTGCATGCAGATCGTGTGTGCCCGTTCGGCTTAGGAATAGGTCAGGTTGTTTAGTCAAGGTTAATGCGTGAGTTTGTCAGTGTTTACGAAGTAAGTGGTGTTAGTGGCCGGTGTGGGCTCAAGTTGTTATCTTGTATCTTGGCCGGTGTCAGCGTGCATATTTCTCTCACCGAAAACATGTATCATGTGAACTAATTATTTATACAGAATTATTTCGGTGCACACTAATTGCTTGGGAAAAATTGTAGGGTCTCAATTGGTCACTTAACCAAGATCAAATATGTAACATTATTGCATCTATATTGTTCTGTACAGAATTTTGGTCACATTATGCACCAGAGGTAAATATGTCTTTGCATGCATCTTTGGTGAACAAAATGCAATAGAGTGTCATATAGGGATAGAAATTTTGAGTAGAGGCCATATAGGGAAGAAAAATTTCATCAGTGTCAAATAAGGAACATGATTTTAAGGGAGTGTCATATAAGGAATTTTCTCTTATATGAATCTTATTCTCCGGACCACTCCGGAACTCCTCGTGATGTTCGGGATCCTATCCGAGACTCCGAATCAATATTAATTCACACCATCATTTATCTCGAGCCCTAACTACATCGAACGTTAAGTGTGTGACTCTGCGGGTTCGCGAATATGTCATATTAATAGCGGGACCGGGATGCCGATATTAATTCCTCCATATTCGACGAAGTACTTTACTAGTCGAACCACAATGTCCGGGATTCAATCAATCCATATACGATTCCTTTTGTTTCACGATATATTACTTGCCCGAGATTCAATCCACCGATATCTCCATATCTGATTAATCTCGTTACCGACAAGTTCTCTTTACTCGTTCCCATAGAATAGGATCCCTTATGACTAACTACTTAGTCATATGCTTGCAAGCGTTTGGATGCTATACTACCGAGAGGGCCCAGAGATATCTATCCAACTGTTGGACGAACAAATCCCAGTCTTGAAACATGCAACCCAACAACCTACCATTGGAGTACCTGAAAGCCACCTTTATAATCACCCAGTTATGAAGTGACGTTTGATGTCCACAAAGCACTCCTCCGATAAGCGGGAGTAACATAATCTCATGGTCTAAGGAAACTATATTTGACATCTATTTAATTTGAGTCTTGTCCATCATATCATCTCCCATGATACAAACTTCGTTTATCAAGTGATTCATCAATCCTTGGTTAGGAAACTTCTAACCAACACTTGATCAAACGAACTAGTTATTAGAGGCTTTACTAGGGACACTTTACCGCTTATACTCCACACATGTATTTGGATATGAACATTTATCATGAAAAGAAATACGATAAATAATAACCTTTATTATTGCCTCTTGGGCATATTTCCAACAGTGACATCAAGCTGTAAAAGAGCAACAAAGTCTGAGCTGCAGCTTCAAGTTCAAGCTGAAAGAGCATGGAAGCACGATCTGCAGTGTGTAGTTGCTGATTTGAAGCAGGCGAAGGATCAAAACAATGTGAATAGGATCAGGATTCAAGAAGAATTGCAGGTCATGCGGCAGAAACAAGAAGAGGAGAGGGTGGGTCAACTTCGCACCATTCAAATTCTTGAGGACTTAATGGCTGCTACAGGAAAATTGAAAGGTCCTCAGCTGTCATTGCTGCTACAGAAGAATCGAAAGATGGTTATGGGTAGCCGATCTGCAACTGGTCGGTTCCCTTCATGAGTTTTTTGGTAAGTGCCCTTGGTGAGGCGTTTTGATGCCCTTCGGGAGGCTGATACTATGTTCCGGGTGCCCCTTCGTGAGGCTTTTGGTGCCCCTTTATGAGGCTAAAACTCAATTTGCTGTTGGCTTTTTTAAGGCTCTAAACTGTAGCAGATGGCCTTTGATGCCTGTGCTGGTGAGCAAGGCTATGACCAGTTATTTGCTTGTGGTGAATTTCTGTAGTGCTAGAATTCATCCGGGCCGCCTAAATGGACATTCGAACCGTAACAAAATCTTAAACGTCGCGAATGTGAGGACGACACCAAGATGACTTGCGATAGACACAATTTGTCATGGATAGAATACACGTGGCAGCGACTGATTGGCTGACACAGCGACGGAAAATACACGTCACGGCCCTCGTCGAAATGAATTCGTCGCGGATACACCACAGCGTGGAACCTCATGGGTGGGCCACGTGTCGCCATCTGATTTGTGCACTGCGGCGACGAACAGAAAACGTCACGGGGTGCGGTTGACATCGTCACCATGTCCGCGACAAAATAAACCCGTCACGGATAAGAGCGTACGTGGAACATTGTGGATAGTCCACCTGCCGCCCTCTCATTGCCCGGAGCCGCGATGAAAAAAATGAACCTCGTAGGGGAGATGACGTCATAAACGGAACGGCAATGGCTCGCGACGTACAAAACACGTCGTACAAAACGATAACGTCAGCTGACGGTTTTAGCAACTGACAGAAACACCGCCGCCACGTGTCAAAGGTCGCGATGGAAAACAAACGTCTCGCCTTATTGGGCCTTATACCGGGCCGTCCAGTTGCCCGTGACGATTGACTAAATGTCACGCATACCTCATGACGTTTTGGTGGCAACAAATCCGTTGCATAATTGTCCGTGACCGTCGATCCCTGACTTTTTTCCCGTCACATAAACCGTCGCAGATGAAGCCGAGCGACGTTTTGGAGCTCGTCCTCGATGGAATTGAATCGTCGCTGATCTCCAGATTTTTAGTAGTGTTTGTCCATGCACAACCGATTAGGACGCAGCACCGATGTAGCAATGTCACGGCATGCCACCGCCACCATGCTGCACCACCGCCCCTTGCAAATCCTCCACCGAATCCAGTCTCGCCAACCACTGGAGACCTCCATGGACCTCGTGCCTTGTGGGAACACCAAATTAGCTGTCTGAAATCTCGTTATATATACAACCACAATCCCATGATCAGTGTGTTGTAGACGACATGCATTACATTACCAAATAAATTTCTTATACATAGCTAGGGTCATTATGGCCAAGTCTTACAACAAGTTTGATGGACACAAATTCAACACATTGCAGCAGAAATACTTAGGTTCTAAGCCATCATGCCTTAACCAAACATGTAGCTTATCAGGATAGCATCTTAGTTCACATAGATGTTGCCGAACCATCATCGACGTACTTCTCCTACATGTCTAGCCAGGTTAATATCCGGAGACAACATAGCGAGGTGAGTGATGGTTACAATGATGTAGTGATTAATCGTCAGTGGTCATCCCAAGAGGAAGGTGTAGGATGCAGCGAGCCGCAAGTTTTTCCCTCAGTTAAGAACCAAGGTTATCGAACCAGTAGAACTCGAAGGTCTCCAACAAGGTGCTTGAAGGCGCGGACCTGCACACACTCAAACAATTCACTTTGCCCAACGGCTAGGAAGGTTGTCAATCTTCTCGGTCTGCTGAAAATAAAGGGATTAAATTTTATAGTGAAAAGAGCAAATTATGAAAACGTACCAGCGAGCAAGTGATGGTAGAAAGCAAGTAAACGATGTTGTAATCAATGTAAAAATGTGGACCGTGGGCCATAAGTTCACTAGTGGTGTCTCTCTTGAAGATAAAATGCAATCTATGACATAGAGAATTCATGTGTAATATTCATGTAGGCATCACGTCAAACATACATAGACTGTAATCCAACTGCATCTATGGCCAAAAATCCAGCTAGGAATTGCTATCCAGCATGTCACCCATTGGTATTAAGCATAGTACATGATGTAAGAAATATTCATGAGCATGAAGACATAAACACCATTGTTTTACCCCTAGTAGCAACAACACACCCTCGTCATCCTTAGATGTTTCTGTCACTCATGCCCAGATACGGAGGGGGCATGAACCTACAATCTAGCATAAATACTCCCTCTTGTAGATACAAGTAATCACTTGGGCAAAGTGACCACACTCATCGAAGAGCATGCAAGAGCATAAATAGAACACATAGATAACATGAATAATCTGATCATAACTTCACAATTCATCAGATCCCATCAAACACAACATGTAGCATTACATAATATCGATCTCGATCATGTAGGGCAGATCACAAGATCATAAGCATTAAAGCACAAAGAGAGAGACGCCATACTAGCTGCTGCTATGGACCCATAGTCCAAGGGGAACTACTCACGCATCATCCGGACGGTGGCCATGTCGATGAAGAGGCCTCCGGGATCAATCTCCCCTCCAACAGGGTGCCGGGAAGAGCTTCAGGACCCTCCCGAATTAGGGTTGAAGATGGCGATGGCTTCGGGAAGGTTTTGTGAAAAATATTCGTCGCCCCGACGTTTTTAGGGTTATTTTCATTTTATAGGCGTCGGAGGGGGCCAAGGGGAGGCACCATGGGGCAGGGGTGGGTCCCACCCATGTCCCCCCTTTGGTCGCGGCCCAGGGCCACTCCTGGCCCCCAGGGTCTTCGATTCGTTTCAAAAATAATTCCCATAAATTTTCGTCCAATTCCGAGGAGTTTTCCCGAATAAGATTTTCTAAAATACAAAACTGCACAAAAATAGGAACTAACACTGGGAATCTTGTCAATAGGTTAGTACAATAAAATACCCCCAAAATCACAAGTAAAGATGGTAGAAACATGTATAATGATATGAAACAAGCATGTAAAAATCAAAAATTATAGATACGTTTGAGACATATCAGCATCCCCAAGGTTAATTCATGCTCATCCTCGAGTAGGTGTCATGCTACCAACATAATCTTGATCAAGATAGCAATGTAAAGCACATGAGATGAAATAAACCCACAGCTCCCAGACGCCACCTAGCCGCGGCCAAGGCAGGGCCGCGCTTGGGTCCTACCTGGCCACCTGGTGGCTCGGTCGGGCTCCTGTCGCCTATTTATTTCCCCCGACCTAAAAATGCCAGAACCCTGATAGTTTTTTCAGAAAAGTTCCAGAGCGCCGCCGCCCCTCAAAACCTAATTCGAGGAGCAGAAGTTCCTGTTCCGGCACCCTGCCGGGACGGGGATTGAAGGGGAGATCGGCGCCATCGCCATCACCACAGCCTCTCCATCGACCATCTATGTTTCGCCCATTCATGTGTTAGTAATTCCCCGCTGTAGGCTGAGGGGATATTAGGGATTGGATGAGATTGTTCATCTAATAAGATGTTAGATCATTAGGGCATGATGCCTAGTATCTGTGAGAGTGTTATTTATCGTTGTTGCAACTTGGTGTGCTTAATGCTTGACACTTAGGGCCCGAGTGCCATGTTTTCATATCTGAACATATTATGATAATGTTGCGATTAAAACGCGTCACACGAACACGTCCTCGTGTACCCGCGGTGCCGGGGGAGATACTCCGCAACTCGCCCCGCGGGAGACCAACTTGCAGCGCGATACGCAAGACAGCAAGCTGGTTTTTTTAGAACTAGACACCCCAGCCCCTCGGGAGGGACCCCGTCGAGGAAGCCAGCGATGATTGGATGAGTTAAGCCGGATTGGACCGCTCTCAACTCGATTGTCGATATTCGATGAATTCTCGCGAAGTCGCCGAACAACGGAAGCAAGAACAAGGGTTTGAGGGTAAAAAAGTAGGGTTTGTATTGATTGTCGATTGTTTGCTTAATTTCAATCGGCCGTCACCTCCTACATATATATAGCGAGGCGGCTGGACTTTCCCGTACAAGCATTGTACTGCTACAAGGATTTCAACTCATAGCATAGGTCGGTTTCTACTTCTAAACTAGGTAAGATTCCTGGCCGGCGTCGTGTTGGATTCGGACTGCAAGCGTCGTCTCCGGCTTCTTTTGGAAAGTTACCTTTTGTCCTTCCGGGTTGATCCCGAACTCCTTCTAGCGCCACCGACTTCCGTTTTGGGCTTTGCAAGCATTAAATCACCTCGCGTCCGGCATCTCTGGTGCAGCTTGTGGAATCTTCAGGAAGCTTCGAGTCTAACCTGCACCGGGTTCCGAGTAAACCGGGTTCTGCCTGCAACCGAGTTAACTCCTGCCGGGTCGTCATCTCAGGTTCTCTCCAAGTCATCCATTTCCTTCCGAGTGAGCTTGAACCTGTGACCCGGTTTCTGACAAAACCGGGTTAACTCCCGCCGGGTTGACTTCTGCCGGGTCTCCATTCTCTTGAGTGAACTTGAACCCGGGACCTGCCAAAAATGGGTGCTAACACATGCCCCCCTGTTTTCTAGTAAAGCTTGCGTACTAGAAAATATCCGATGTAGAAGATTTGTCTAAGGGCGATGCTTAGGTTCATCGGCCATATGTGCGGCTTAATTTGCCACACGATCGGGTGAAATTTCTTCAAATACTTCCCATTGATAGCTCGAGGCAATATTTTGCCCTCCAATGTCTCCACCAGATATGAGTTACCGGGTATAATCCTTACGACTCAGAGTGGCCCTTCCCAACTCGGTGACCATTTGCCGAATCTTCGGCTTTTTGAACCGATTGGCAATATAACTTTTCAGACCAAGTCGCCGATTTGAAAATCCTTGATCCGGACTCTCTTGTTGTAAGCTTTTGCTACCCGCAACTTCTCCTTCTCAATGTCCTCCAGAGCTTTGATACGTTTGTCGTCTACCTCGTCTATGTTATCCATCATCAAATTGTGATAATCCTCAGCCGACAAATCGTTTTGCTTAGCGAACCTCAAAGCAGTCAGATTTACTTCTACCGGTAAAACGGCTTCTTCTCCATAAACTAACTCGAAGGGAGTTACCTTGGTTGCACCATGCCTTGAGATCCAGTGAGCCCACAATGCCTCGGACAGTACCTCATGCCACCTCCTCGGGTAGTCTTGTACTTTCTTCTTAATCAACTTGATCAGAATTTTGTTGCTTGACTCGTCTTGTCCATTGGCTTGAGCGTAATATGGAGATGAACTGAACATCTTGATCCCGAGTGGTTCGGCAAACTGTTTCACCTCATTAGCCATGAAGGAGGTACCTTGATCTGTAGTGAGAGTTTGCAGGATACCGAATCTATGAACAATATGCTCCGTGATAAATTGAATTACCTCTTTGTGGGTCATATTCCGGAGGGGTACTGCTTCGGACCACTTGGTGAAATAATCAGTAGCAACCAACACAAACCGATGCCCCTTGGATGAAGCCGAGTTAATCATACCAATGAAATAAAATGCCCATCCTCGAAAAGGCCACGGCTTTATTACCGATTAAGAAGTGAAGCCGGTACTAACTGTATATCTCCGAATCTCTGACACGCTTCGCATCCCTTGTAGTATCGGAAGCAGTCATTAATCATCATCGGCCAATAGAATCCGGCTCGTCTGAGCATCCAGTTCATTTTGTGAGCCGACTGATGTATCCCGCATAAACCATCATCAACTTCTCCCATGGCAACCCGATATTGATCTTCATCCAGGCATTTAAGAAGAAGACCATCAGCTGTTCGGCGATATAACTCATCATCTATCAAAGTATACTTAAAAGCAAGCCGCCGAACAGCCCTATCTGTTTTCTGACTCGGATTCTTCAGATAATCAACAATAGGTGTCCTCCAATCAGCTAACCGGGTTCCACCAGATTCCTCCAGAGCCGAATTAGATAACCCGGCTTTCCCTCCATCGTCCGAGTTAGATGACCCGGTTTTTCCTCCAGCTTCCGAGTCATTGACGATAGCTAGCATCGGCTTCTCTGCTATGAAAAATACTCCTCTACTGACATGATAGCCTGATGCCTGCTGTGCCAACTCGTTGGCGAGCCAGTTGTCCTGCCTGGAAACATGAGATATAGAAAAGTAATCCAAAGTTGATATGATATCCAGGCACCTGTCGAGATATGTGTTGAGTGATCCACTATTGCATTGGAAGATCTTGGCCACTTGCTGGACGATAAGTAGTGAATTGCCATATGCCTCGACATGCGTTACCCCTGCATGCTTTAAAATTTCCAATCCGGATAGAAGAGCTTCGTATTCGGCTTCATTGTTAGTGCAAAAATAATCAAGACGACTAGAGGCTTCAAAGATAGTACCGTGGGGCGAAATATACACAATGCCGACCCCTTGTCCACTAGTGCAAACGGAGCCGTCAAAATAAAGTTTCCACGGTACAGCCGACACAACATGTAAGTCGGCTTCTTGCTCTAGGTCAATCCGATGTTCAACAATGAAATCGGCTACAACCTGGCCTTTCACAGATTTGAGAGATTCATAAGCCAAATCGTACTCGATTAACCCATACGCCCATTTGCCGATTCGTCCACTGAGAATCGGCCTATGTATCATGTGTTTGATAATATCGATTTGACTAAAAACTTTGCACTCACTAGATAAAAGATAATGGCGCAATTTGGTGCAAGCAAAATAAAGAGACAAGCACAACCTTTCCACAAAGCTGTACCTTGACTCGGCATCCAGCAGTCGCCGGCTTAGGTATGTGATGACGTACTCCTGTCCTTTGGCCTCTTGAGTCAAAGCTGCCCCAATCACTTTTTCCTCGACAGCAATGTAAAGCCAGAATGGTAGACCACGACTCGGTTTGCTCTGAACCGGAGGTTTAGACAAGCGAGCTTTTATTCTATCAAATGCCTCTTGCTGCTTTGCCCCCCAGGTGAACTCGTCATCATTCTTGAGCCGAAGTATCTGTGTGAACGCATCAACTTTTCTAGACAAGTTAGTAATAAACCTTCTCAAATAATTTACCTTGCCTAGGAATTTCTGCATGTCCTTTTTACAACTCGGCGCCTGCACTTTCTGGATAGCTTCAATCTTCGCCGGATCAATTTCTATGCCGGATTCATGTAGGATAAAAGCGAGAAACCTCCCAGCCGACACGCCAAAAGCACACTTCAATGGATTCATCTTGAGCCCATACTTCCTCATCCTTTCAAACGCGAGTCGTAAGTCGGCCAAATGATTTAACTCGCCGTCCGATTTAACAACCATGTCATCAATGTATACTTCCAGTATGACTCCAAGAAGATCATGAAATATCAAGTTCATCGCTCTCTGATATGTGGCTCCGGCATTCTTCAATCCAAAGGTCATTACCGTCCACTCGAATAAACCAACGAACCCGGGGCAGCGAAAAGCTGTCTTGGCCGAGTCTTCTTCGGCCATGAATATTTGATTGTACCCCGTGTTTCCGTCCAGAAAGCTGATGACTCGGTGTCCCGAGGCGTCATTGATAAGCATGTCGGCTATTGGCATAGGATATTCATCTTTGGGCGTAGCTCGGTTTAGGATCTCGGAAGTCTATGCATGCTCTGATCTTACCGGATCCTTTTTTCTCAACCGGCACAATGTTGGAAATCCATTCGGCATACTTGTAAGGCCGGATAAAGTTGGCTTTTAGAAGCCGGCCAATCTCTTCTTTGATCCGGTCATATATCGCTGGGTTGAATTTACGAGCCGGTTGTTTATATGGTCTGAAACCGGCCTTTATCGGTAACCGATGCTCGACGAGCTCTCGGCTTAACCCGGGCATCTCGTGGTACTCCCAAGCGAAGAAGTCCACGTATTCCTTTACTAGCGCGATTAACTCGGATTTATAATCGGCTTCTAAATTCCGGCTTACAAATGTCGGCCTGGGAACAGTGCCATCCCCGATATCTACTTCTTCGAGCGGGTCGGCCGACGTAAAACCTTGTCCCAACTTATCCATGTCGTCTAGTTCTTCAATTGCTTCACACATATCGTTCCTCTCTGCCCGATACTTGTCCAGACGCTTCTGCAGCCACTCATTGTTGTTGGGATCCATTTATTTGAGCCGCAGCCGATTGCTTCCAACCGACTTTAAGGATACTGGCAAAATCCGTCCCTGGTAGCACTGAGGAAATCGAACTCGGATAAATCATGCCCCGAGAGACATGTAGCATTTGAGTGTTGCCAATCAACAATGGACTCGGCTAAAGCAATACATGCCGAGTTATCAGCATGAACGACTTCAATCTCGTCGTCGATCCATTGTACAAGTTGCTGGTGCATGGTAGATGGCACACACTGATTCGCATGGAGCCAATCTCGTCCGAGTAACATGTTGTAATTCCCTTGCACCTCAGCAACGAAGAATGCAGTAGCCAAAGTCTTGCTTCCCACTGTGAGCTCCAGACTAATAATGTAACGCCCCAAGATCGGTACTATGCAGACTTGAGCGTTCCCGCCAAATCCGCATAATAACGATCCTAGGACGCCCACCAAGCATAACGTGCACGTCGCAACACACACATTATGCAGGTGCAATTGTGATGAACATTACAACAGTTCTCGATGGAACCCACAAAGAACATATATACAACAACGACTCACTGAGTCAAGAGCAAAGATACAATTCAAAGATCCAAAATAACAACGGAAGCGAATAGCGTCCGACTACGGACAAGAATACAAATGTGGACTAAGAGTACTGAAGATAAACGAAAGCACCATATCCCTGCCCAGGCCAAGCGGGAGGGATTCCCAAGCTAACATCGTCAGACTTCAAACCTGTCGGCTGCATTGGAAGAGCAGCCCCGAAGGGGTCAGTACTATACGAAGTACTAGCAAGTAATACTCAAAAGATATCAAAGCTTAAATTACAGGGAAAGAGGGTTAGCGATTGAGGCGGCGACAAGCAGCACTAACAACCTATAGAGACACACTACAACTTTCGTCTAATAGAGAGAAGGTAAGAGAGCGCATAGGTAACCAACTATGCTAACACCAAACATAACCCAGCCGATTCCTTACCAGCCCGGTTAAACCACGAGCAGTAAACCCAAAGGCACTCACACAGTTGGCAATTTTATAGGTTATTATTGAAGTAATCTATCTTACTAGTCAAATTATAATCATTAGGTGTAAGTTGTCTATGATCTTGTTAGCCAGCACATTTCACCAAGTCGTCCATAACCGCGGACACGGCTTTTCGAAAAGATTAAACCCTGCAGGGGTGCACAAATGTAACCACACGTTGTTCAACCCTTCGCGCCATGCAATTAGCACACTTCCGGGGTATGCTGGCAGGGTATCCGACACTACACTTTCCTTCACTACCACACTTGTCCAGGGAACCACCTAGCTAGGTCTTGCCCACCTTGAAAGTCCGGCCGAAGCTCCGAGGTGGACCTAACCGTTGCGCGCCCTCCTTCCACATGCGGTAAACGCCCATGCCGCAAGCCCTACCGTAAGTAACCATCACGTATAAGTCCCGGAGGCGTCCCATCCGTACCTGCATCACAAATAAATAAAGCGTCGCGCAAATGGAAACACCCGAACTACTTGTGGCGCCCTGGACAAGGCTACAGATCCGGTACTAGGTCGAGGGGAGTCCCATTTCCTCCCACATGTGGGTAGTGCGCTCAGTCTTGGATCAGAGGACAAGAACTCGGGTCCTAGGCGACACTAGCAGAACAAAACGCCACGATTGGCCTTCCGCCGGTGCCTTATCTTTATTAATTATTCCCATCGCCAAACATTAAGGATTATCATGTGAATTAACCCAACTATCATATTAAAGAAAGACTAGAAAAGATAGCAAGACTCGAGCAAGACAAAGCTAAGCATGCGCTACGACTCGAAGGGCCAACAAGGTAAACAAACAACAGCTTAATAGGATGTGGAGGTGTGGCTATATCATGGCTGCCAGGTAAACATGCAAATAGGATCGGGACACAAGCATCATAACATAGGGCTAGCAAGGAACAAAAGATAGGAGGAGTAAGAGACAGAAAACAAGTAAAGATAGCAAGGGAGTATCACTTGCCTGCAATCCGGTAGAGGTAGCAGAACCTGTCGTTGCTCACATCAACTCAACGTCCTATTCCCGAAGAAGCAACGAACACTGGAAGCGCAAAAGATGCATTTTACTACTACGACAAAAGAATCGGCATGTTGATGACATGTATGCATGACATGGCAATTATGAGAGGATGCAACTTAACAAGATTAAACGGAACCGAGATTCCGACATTTAAATATATGGTTCAAGTTATTTTTCTAACCATCAAAATTAAATGTTATTAGCAAGGTGGAACAAGGCATGGGTGAGCTAACCAAAATTAAATGGAATAGGGACAACAATTGAATTAATTCCCCGCACATTCCATATTTAATTAATCAGATGATATATATAAATTACATCTAAGGTGCAACCTACATGATGCAAACAAAAGCATGGATGGCATATTCAAATTCCTTACATTTTCTGATCAAAATTCATATAATATATTTTGCAATTGGAGTTATAGATCCAAAGATATGATATAGAACATATTTGCAAAAAGAATAAAATACAGAAAAAGGATGGCCTTTGGTGCTGCCAGCAGGATTCGAAATTAGGCTGGCCGGGAGAGGGAACAGTGAGCAAAGCCACTGGGCTACGCTCACGTTGGTGATAGGATACGGATTCGGCTGAACATGAATTTGATCTTCAGCGTTAACTAAACTTTAACAGGAAAACTTCAAACTTTCAGGTTCAGGTTCAGACGACGATGATGAGACGAACGGCGACGCATGCTGCTGGTCCATGCGCGCGTTCGGGAGATCGAGTGGACAGGGAGCTAGCTGTGTGCGCACCGTGGTGCTGTTGTGTGCAAGGGTGTGCGCAGAGTGCGGGAGCGAGAAGCTAGAGACGAGCACGTGCCCATCTTGCGTGCAGCCATGGCAGCCATGGCGGACAGGTATGGAGGTGAGCCGCGATGGGCTACAGCGATGCAGGAGGACAGAAGATCGGAAAGAGGCGTGGCTCACGTAGGTATTCTCGGTGTCATGGTACAGCTCGGAGGCGACGGAGATGATGTCGAGGAAACAGCCAGTAGACGACGGCGAACTTGGCGTCGAGAAAGACGTGCTCCGTGGAGGCGCTCCCGGCGGCTCCTGCTCCGGGTCCCTTCGGCGATCTTGATGCGGACGAAGCCCTGATTCCATCCCCAGCATCAGACGTCCTTCTTGGTGGCCACGGCGTCGGCTTGGTGATCTTCAAGTTTCGGCCATGGTGGTCTATCGGGAGGCGGAGAAAAAGGTGGGAGGAAGATAGGAGAGGAAGAGGAGGGGTGGCGGCGGCGGCTGGAGGGAAGGAGAGGGAAAAGGCTAGGGTTTGGACGACAAAGGGGAGAGGAGGTGGGTTGGGCTGGCTGCTTGCTGGGCCAAAGGAGAGAGGAAGGAAGGGAGGAGATGGGCTGGGCCCTTTAGAAATTTTGGTGATTTTCCCAATTGCAGAATTGGAAAAGAGAGGAGAAAAAAATAGGAAAGAGGGAAAAGAAAAGAGGGGAAAGATTTGCAAATTAAACAGGGTTTGGCCAAAATAATATTTTGACTTCTTTTGAAAAAAAAGCAAGGTGATATGCATGATGATGTCATGATGATGCAAAAAGAAAAACAAACAAAAAAACTAATTTGGGGAAAACCCCGGGACATTACAACCGACACCACTAACAAGGGATCTCGCCCCGAGATCCACGCTACCGTCGGGGGAGAAGAGCGAGGTTATTCTATCGAATCTTGTCGCACCTGGTTGATCTTCTTGACACCACTAACAAGTGGTCCTTGCTCACGTCGATGGCGATGTTCATCTGCTGAGATGCTTCTGAAGATTGAACCTATTAGGAAAAAGGCAAAGAGATCGTCCACCCACGAAGATGCTATGACTCGGAAGATTGAGAAGAGAGAAGATTTAAATCATATAAGGTAAGAGGGAATTAGAATAGAGATAAGGAATAAACAAGAATTCCTATGGAGATATTTTCAAATAACTTTTAGTAAAAATAGTTTGGACTCTCTACAACAACGACCATTAGCTAGGGTAACCTACAGGCAGACTGGACCCACGGGGTATCGAAGAACCTGGCTCTGATACCACTTTGTAACGCCCCAAGATCGGTACTATGCAGACTTGAGCGTTCCCGCCAAATCCGCATAATAACGATCCTAGAACGCCCACCAGGCATAACGTGCACGTCACAACACACACGTTATGTGAGTGGAATTGTGATGATCATTACAACAGTTCTCGATGGAACCCACAAAGAACATATATACAAAAACGACTCACCGAGTCAAGAGCAGAGATACAATTCAAAGATCCAAAATAACAACGGAAGCGAATAGCGTCCGATTACGGACAAGAATACAAATGTGGACTAAGAGTACTAAAGATAAACGAAAGCACCATATCCCTGCCCAGGCCAAGCCGGAGGGATTCCCAAGCTAACGTCATCAGACTTCAAACCTGTCGGCTGCATTGGAAGAGCAGCCCCGAAGGGGTCAGTACTATATGAAGTACTGGCAAATAATACTCACAAGATATCAAAGCTTGAATTCCAGGAAAAGAGGGTTAGCGATTGAGGCGGCGACAAGCAGCACTAACAACCTATAGAGACACACTACAACTTTCGTCTAATAGAGAGAAGGTAAGAGAGCGCATAGGTAACCAACTATGCAAACACCAAACATAACCCAGCCGATTTCTTACCAGCCCGGTTAAACCACGAGCAATAAGCCAAAGGCACTCACACAGTTGGCAATTTTATAGGTTCTTATTGAAGTAATCTATCTTACTAGTCAAATTATAATCATTAGGTGTAAGTTGTCTATGATCTTGTTAGCCAGCACATTTCACCAAGTCGTCCATCTTACTAGTCAAATAATAATCATTATGTGTAAGTTGTCTATGATCTTGTTAGCCAGCACATTTCACCAAGTCGTCCATAACCGCGGGCACGGCTTTTTAAAAAGATTAAACCCTGCAGGGGTGCACAAATGTAACCACACGTTGTTCAATCATTCGCGCCATGCAATTAGCACACTTTCGGGGTATGCTGGCAGGGTATCCGACACTACACATTCCTTCACTACCACACTTGTCCAGGGAACCACCTAGCTATGTCTTGCCCACCTTGAAAGTCCGGCCGAAGCTCCGAGGCGGACCTAAGCGTTGCGCGCATGGCTTCGGGAGGAACACTCATACGATTGCCCTCCTTCCACATGCGGTAAACGCCCATGCCGCCAGCCCTACCGTAAGTAACCATCACGTATAAGTCCCGGAGGCGTCCCATCCGTACCTGCATCACAAATAAATAAAGCGCCGCGCAAATGGAAACACCCGAATTACTTGTGGCGCCCTGGGCAAGGCTGCAGATCCGATACTAGGTCGAGGGGAGTCCCATTTCCTCCCACATGTGGGTAGTGCGCTCAGTCTTGGATCAGAGGACAAGAACTCGAGTCCTAGGCGACACTAGCAGAACAAAACGCCACGATTGGCCTTCCGCCGGTGCCTTATCTTTATTAATTATTCCCATCGCCAAACATTAAGGATTATCATGTGAATTAACCCATCATATTAAAGAAAGACTAGATAAGATAGCAATACTCGAGCAAGACAAAGCTAAGCATGCGCTACAACTCGCAAGGGCCAACAAGGTAAACAAACAACAGCTTAATAGGATGTGGAGGTGTGGCTATATCATGGCTGCCAGGTAAACATGCAAATAGGATCGGGACACAAGCATCGTAACATAGGGCTAGCAAGGAACAAAAGATAGGAGGAGTAAGAGACAGAAAACAAGTAAAGATAGCAAGGGAGTATCACTTGCCTGCAATCCGGTAGAGGTAGCAGAACCTGTCGTTGCTCACATCAACTCAACGTCCTATTCCCGAAGAAGCAACGAACACTGGAAGTGCAAAAGATGCATTTTACTACTACGACAAAAGAATCGGCATGTTGATGACATGTATGCATGACATGGCAATTATGAGAGGATGCAACTTAACAAGATTAAACGGAACCGAGATTCCGACATTTAAATATATGGTTCAAGTTATTTTTCTAACCATCAAAATTAAATGTTATTAGCAAGGTGGAACAAGGCATGGGTGAGCTAATCAAAATTAAATGGAATAGGGACAATAATTAAATTAATTCCCCTCACATTCCATATTTAATTAATTAGATGATATATATAAATTACATCTAAGGTGCAACCTACATGATGCAAACAAAAGCATGGATGGCATATTCAAATTCCTTACATTTTTCTGATCAAAATTCATATAATATATTTTGCAATTGGAGTTATAGATCCAAAGATATGATATAGAACATATTTGCAAAAAGAATAAAATACAGAAAAAGGATGGCCTTTGGTGCTGCCAGCAGGATTCGAAATTAGGCTGGCCGGGAGAGGGAACAGTGAGCAAAGCCACTGGGCTACGCTCACGTTGGTGATAGGATACGGATTCGGCTGAACATGAATTTGATCTTCAGCGTTAACTGAACTTTAACAGGAAAACTTCAGACTTTCAGGTTCAGGTTCAGACGACGGCGACGAGACGAACGGCGACGTGTGCTGCTGGTCCATGCGCGCGTTCGGGAGATCGAGTGGACAGGGAGATAGCTGTGTGCACGCCGTGGTGCTGTTGTGTGCAAGGGTGTGAGCAGAGTGCGGGAGCGAGCAGCTAGAGACGAGCACGTGCCCAGCTTGCGTGCAGCCATGGCAGCCATGGCGGACGGGTATGGAGGTGAGCCGCGACGGGCTACAGCGATGCAGGAGGACAGAAGATGGGAAAGAGGCGTGGCTCACGTAGGTATTCTCGGCGTCGTGGTACAGCTCGGAGGCGACGGAGACGATGTCGAGGAAACGGCCCAGTAGACGACGGCGAACTTGGCGTCGAGGAAGACGTGCTCCGTGGAGGCGCTCCCGGCGGCTCCTGCTCCGGGTCCCTTCGGCGATCTTGATGCGGACGAAGCCCTGATTCCATCCCCAGCATCAGACGTCCTTCTTGGTGGCCACGGCGTCGGCTTGGTGATCTTCAAGTTTCGGCCATGGTGGTCTATCGGGAGGCGGAGAAAAAGGTGGGAGGAAGATAGGAGAGGAAGAGGAGGGGTGGTGGCGGCGGCTGGAGGGAAGGAGAGGGAAGAGGCTAGGGTTTGGATGGCCTCAAGGGGAGGCTTTAAGGAGGGGAAAAGGAGGGAAAGGCGCTGGCCGGTGGTGGCTCACGCGGGAGGCGTGCTCCCTGTACGGAGAAGAAGACGACAAAGGGGAGAGGAGGTGGGTTGGGCTGGCTGCTTGCTGGGCCAAAGGAGAGAGGAAGGAAGGGAGGAGATGGGTTGGGCCCTTTAGAAATTTTGGTGATTTTCCCAATTGCAGAATTGGAAAAGAGAGGAGGAAAAAAATAGGAAAGAGGGAAAAGAAAAGAGGGGAAAGATTTGCAAAATAAAATAGGGTTTGGCCAAAATAATATTTTGACTTCTTTTTAAAAAAAAGCAAGGTGATATGCATGATGATGTTATGATGATGCAACAAGAAAAACAAACAAAAAAACTAATTTGTGGAAAACCCCGGGACATTACAAATAACTCCTTTGGCTTCTACTCCTTCTCCTCCTTCAAACCCGTTCAATACCATGTTCATCTTCATGAGATCATCATCATCCAATTGTAATTTCTTGAAGACAGAATACGGCATTAGGTTTACCACATCACCTCCATCAACCATCATCCTGGTAACCGGCTTCCCGTTGATATGCCCTCTGACGTACAAAGGTTTAAGGTTCTTAACCGGTCCCTCAGGTTTCTCAAAGATAGCATTCCTGGATCCGAAGTTAATCTGCGCTACCTCAGCTTCTTCTTCTACAGCACGAAATTCAGCAGGCAAATAATACACCGTGTTAATGTCCATACCTACCTGAGTCGGCGTGATCTCGTAGTCTAGTAGCTCTTCATCTGGTGGATTCTCCGAGTCATTCATCGCCAGCTCCGAGTTTCCTGCCGGCTCCTCGCCCATCGAATCATCTGCCGAGTCTCCATTGGCTGACTCGGTATCCGACTCGTCTGATGTCGGCTTGTCCTTTGCTTCCAAATCTGCTGCTTCCACTTCATCTGCCCATGATGAATAAGTAATGGCCGGTACAGAAACCGGCCCTGTTTCGCTGTTCACAGCAGAACTCGGTGTAATTATCAAAGGAATCATCGGAGGATTCGGCTTTGGTACCCACACTTGAGCCGACACCATTGGTCTTTCAGCATTGAACTTGGCATCTCTGGCCTGCTCGGCCTCCTTTTCTGCCTTTTCCCGGTTCCTTGCCCTTTGCAGTTTCCGCTTCTGTGTCTTCGTTATACCTGGCGGGCACCACTTTGGCTGGGTGTATTTTGGATCCCAGGGTTTAGTTACCTCGGTTTGGCTGGATCCGGCTTCATGGTCACTGGATGTCGCTTTAGGCACGATAGCAAGTATCGGCTTATCAGTTGCTGGCTTTGTAATCGGGTCCTTCAGTTCCAACACATGCGTCCCAATGACCAATGATTTGTCCGGGATTAACCTCCTTTCTATGTCGGCTGCTTTGGCTCCTTGCTCCTTGACTCGCCAATATGAGGAATCACCGGGATACACGAGTCGGCTCTGCACAGTTTGCCGGGTTACTTGACGCTTGGCCTCCCCAGCCGACTCTTGATGCCGGTAACTTCCTTCGATAGATGGTGACCTCGGTCGCTTCCCATGCTGCCGGGTTACCTTAGACCCGGCCTGGCGCACATATTTATTCAGCAGCATATCGAAAGTCGGTTTGATCTTCTTTGGCTTGTATTCAACTTGATTCGTCTTCCACTTGCCGACTTCCGGGTTCTTGGGCTTCATGAACCGAGGTTGCCCCCCGAGTTCCGGATTCCGGATTCTCTCGCTTGTGGTTGTTGCCCCCCGAGTGTGGAGTTCTTGATGGTGATCTTGATAACCTCCTTTCCATCGGGTTGCCGGGTCAATGTAATCTCTCTCCTTGCTTCCTTGACACCGGCTTCTTTCCTGGGTTCACCAATAACCACGTTAGATTTGTTAGCGCCTTCGGCCGCTTCTGGCCGAAGAAGAATTTTCTTTCCCTCCAGATCTAGCACGTTCATTGGGAACGGCTATGTATCAATGGCCATGCCGGCAAAGCTTAATCGTCCATCGTTGAGGGCCGATTGAATCTGTCAACGAAAGACATTGCAATCATTAGTAGCATGAGAGAAGAATTGTGATACTTGCAATAAGCACGTCGCCTTAATTCATCAGGAGACGGCATAACATGGTTAACTCGGATTACTTTATCCTTTAACAAGGCATCAAATATTCTATCACATTTGCCTACGTCAAAGCTACACTTTACCTCATCATCCTGGTTCTTACGAACCGGCTTTAGGTCATCACATGTATAGGGTTTGGCCTTACTCGGCCAAACAAACTCGGCTACGTAAACATCGACTTCATCACCGGAGTTGGCATCCTATTCGATAGCGTTAAGCCGACCCCTGCTCATCCGATGTGAATCTTTGGATTCGTTAACTCGGCTTTCATGAGCCAGAGCTCTCTCCTAAACCTGACCGACAGAGGAGAACTCGTGTCCTTCTAGCTTCTCTCTCAAATATGTTCTCAACCCATTAAAAACTAAGTCGACCATATCTCTCTCGGTTATCACCAAGCTATAACATCGGTTTCTGGTGTTTCTAAATCTTTTGATATAATCGGATACCGATTCATCATGTTTTTGCCTAACCGATGTAAGATGAGACAACTTTAACTCGATCTCTCCGGCATAGAAGTGCACATGAAACTTTTGCTCCAAGTGAAACCAAGTATGTATAGAATTGGGAGCTAAAGCCGAAAACCAAGAAAAAGCAACCCCAGTTAATGACAAAGAGAACAAGCGTACTTTGATATGATCATGATTAGCCTCGCCTAATTGAGCCAAATATTGACTAATATGCTCCCATGCGATTTGTTGTCCACCCCATTAAATTTAGAAAACTCGGGAACTCTATAGCCAGGTGGGTAGGGTTGTAAATCAAAATATTCGGGTTAGGGTTTAACGTAGGTTCTAGGTTTAGGCATATACCCGAATTTGTCGTATGCTATCTGGTCCAATTTCTTCCTAAACTCGACCACTAAATCATCCATATTGGCCAATTGACTCGGAACAGGAGCAGAATTGGTGGCAGGGCCGGATTGCATCCAAGGAGCCGAATCTGAATTCGGCATTGACCCACGTCCCGAAGTTGCACCGCTAGTCCCGTATGACCTGCCGGGTAGAGTGAAATTCGGATCGGAGTCGGACAAGGCAATGCGCTAACAATCCGGTTTCCCTGTTCGGGCTCATCGGTTGTGTGTCCGATGTTTGGGCTTGGATAGTGTTTTTCTTAGCCTTTTCATGTTCCAGCATAAGATCATAAACATTGGTCGTACTTTGCGAAATATGATACTGGATCTTGGCTAACTTTTCAGGAGAAAAGATACTGTTACTTACGGCGAGTGTGTCGGTGTTGATGTTCAGAGGTGCATAATCCGGTTCCTTGATCGGCGTGGTTATGCCTTGCCGATCTAACTTGAAGCTGGCCAAGTACAACTCCTCATCTTCCCGCTCCCGCTTGAGTCGCAGTGCCTCGAACTCCTCGCTTCTCTTCTTCTTCCACTCATCCAGGCCTTGGCATTGTGCCTCCGACAAATCCTTGATGGTAGGCTTGATGATGTTGTCGGTGGTGATGCCGGACAAATCTGTAGCCTTAGAACCGGTCATTGCTGCCCGATTTAGGTTAGGAATATCCCCAGCAGAGTCGCCAAAAAGTGTGTTGCGATTAAAACGCGTCACACGAACACATCCTCGTGTACCCACGGTGCCGGGGGAGACACTCTACAACTCGCCCCGCGGGAGACCAACTTGCAGCGCGATACGCAAGACAGCAAGCTGGTTCTTTTAGAACCAGACGCCCCTGCCCCTCGGGAGGGACCCCGTCAGAGGAAGCCGGCGACGATTGGCTGATTTAAGCCGGATTGGACTGCTCTCAACTCGATTGTCGATATTCGATGAATTCTCGTGAAGTCGCCGAACAACGGAAGCAAGAACAAGGGTTTGAGGGTAAAATGTAGGGTTTGTATTGATTGTCGATTGTTTGCTTAATTTCAATCGGCCGTCACCTCCTACATATATATAGCGAGGCGGTTGGACTTTCCCGTACAAGCATTGTACTTCTGAAAGGATTACAACTCATAGCATAGGTCGGTTTCTACTTCTAAACTATGTAGGATTCCTGGCCGGCGTCATGTTGGATTCGGACTGCATGCGTCGTCTCCGGCTTCTTTTTAGAAAGTTACCTTTTGTTCTTCCGGGTTGATCCCGAACTCCTTCTGGCGCCACCGACTTCCGTTTTGGGCTTTGCAAGCATTAAATCACCTCGCGTCCGGCATCTCTGGTGCAGCTTGTGGAATCTTCAGGGAAGCTTCGAGTCTAAACTGCACCGGGTTCCGAGTAAACCGGGTTCTGCCTGCAACCGAGTTAACTCCTGCCGGGTCGTCATCTCAGGTTCTCTCCAAGTCATCCATTTCCTTCCGAGCGAGCTTGAACCTGTGACCCGGTTTCTGACAAAACCGGGTTAACTCCCGCCGGGTTGACTTCTGCCGGGACTCCATTTTCTTGAGTGAACTTGAACCCGGGACCTGCCAAAAATGGGTGCTAACAGATAACTATTGTTTTGGGTCATATCTACAAGTTGTTTGCACCTGTTATTGTCCGGAACCCGAGGCCCCTAAGTGACAGCTTTTGGGACAACCGGAGGGGATGGTTTTGACTTGAGGGTTACATGTATTCACTGATTGTTAATGTTTTGCTCTGGTACTTTGCAAAAGGAGTACCTTAATTACCTTTAGGCTTCTCATAAAGGCCCCACTGAAATGGGAGGTTGGACAAAAGATGTCTTGCAAGTATCTTATTGCAAGCACGCACGACTAAATATGGAATACATGCCTATGTTTATATTACCACCTCGATACTGTTTATTTTTTTATCTGCATGTTGCCCTTCATTATTATTTCATGAACTATCTCATCCATGCAGCGCCCGTATTTACATCCCTATAACTACGGTGTTTTAATCCCGCTATTAGTAAAATTGCTACTATTGTTGTTTTTACAATATTACTGCAACTACTTTATTACTACTACTATTATATTACTATTGCTACTGATAAAAATTTCAGCCCATTTGGAAACATTTTATGTGTAATTTATTTTAGAAATGCTCACACGCAATTTTGGTTCCAACTTAATTTATTAAGTTTGAAATTTGAATTTCCCTTGCAACATTCATATTTGAATTTATGGAACTTCCTGGACAAATATGATAGTTCAAATTTAAATTTGTTTGTCCAACATCATTCACCATCCTTGATTTATTAGTTAAAGCCAAAGCATTATTTCATGTTTAACCAATTTAAATAGGGATGCCATGATGCAATATGAAATGCAAAAGTGAAAATTTGGCCCATATTTTAGGGTACCAAACTGGGGCGATATGGGCACAATCCGGGACCTTCGGTTCAAGATCTTGGACTAAAACAGAGGAATATCTTGATGAACCGCAATACTTCCTCTCTTCGGGCTTTAGAATTGGCAGACGAGCAGAGCTAACCAGTAAACTAAAGGTAGGAGCCAACCCCGTGAACCTAGAGGGTAGAATTTGCTGACGAGCAGAAGGACCGTTAAAATCAAATAGAGGTAAGATAACTCAGAGATAGAGCGAATTGGGTAAGGAGTAAAAAGAATCCTAAGAGGGTTTTCACAACTCATTTTTAGGTTATAAATAACTTTCACAACACTAGACTCGACATCGACCAATAGAAAGGGTTTCCTACAGGCAGTCCTGCTCTGATACCAATTTGTAGCGCCCCGACCCCGGAATTATACAGAGATACTATGTAAGCCACAGGCCATGCTACACAATCGAAGGTTACCGGGGTTACCACTCCGAGGCCAAAACCTTTGGCAGGCATTCTCGGAATGGATCATCGGCAACGCAACACCTTGATCATGACATTAACACTGTCATAGCTATCAATGCATAATAGAGAGATCAAGACTGCGGAACAACTGGCACACCACAGACTCTATGACACAAATCATTATAGTTCAACTCTTAATAGAGAAAGATAGCCAAATATTACAATCAGAGGTCACTGACCCAACAGTACAACAAGCGGAAGCGAATTAGTTGTCTAAACAACAAGATCCAAAATATGGCCTAAGAGGCCTACAATAACATATCCCAGCCAGCCTGTTCCGTGACATCCCAAGCTGCCACCTAGGAACCCCAGACTACTCGTCGATGTCAACGAAGAACCCACCTGCCTGCTCGGTGACGTCCTCCTCTGAGACAATTAATAATCAACAAAGAGAGACTGAGTACGACGTATTCGCAAATTTAGTAGGGCGATATGGGCCCAATGACGAGAAGGCTCTAAAGCTGTAAGGTTAGTTTTCATTTATAAAGACATGTACGACTCATGGCATCGACTACTTAGAAGGCTTTCATAAAGGGATAAGATAGCAACTTTCTTCCTTAGGTTCACCTTGAACCAATAGTAACTAGAAACACCACTCGTCTCCACCAAGGCACTCCCTCGAATCACCCTCGAGGAAATGAACCTTTTCACACACGTTGAGTTGCAACCTCTAGTTGCCAAATTTTAGTTAAGTTTATATTTTTATGGTCTCGTATATCCGTTCCCAAGTCGTCCATAACCGCGGACATGGCTTTTCGAAAAGATTAAACCCTACAGGGGTGTACTAATTTACCCATTGGTACCGTTCGGCTCACCTGATTAGCACTCTTCCGGGGAAATCTGGCGAGTGGGCGTGGTTAGACCTTTACCATGCATGAGGCTTACTCAAGGATCATCAATGTGCGGAAGGACAGGTTTAGCGCCTCCAACGCCCTGCCCCGCGGCCACATCCTATACACCACCGTCCTCACCGAGCCTTTTTCCACCCACACACTCACATGCAAATGGAAAGCTCAAACTAGAGGACCCTTGACAAGCCCCTCACAAATTATTTGGTCAGTAAGGATTCCATATGTCCCACCAATGGAAGCACGCTCGATCTTGGTTCTAGAGACAAGAACTCGCACCTAAGGGAAAGAATGAGGCAAAACACCATCCCCGATGGTAACTCATCCAAGCCTTATAAGCATTTTAATTAAGTACCACAAGTAACCACCATATCCGAACATTCCATTAACTTCACATGTGTTGGATCCGACATTCATCGGGCCCAGCATCAACGTCAGGTTTTTCCGAGTTCTCGTTGACAACTGGAGCAGCNTTTCCCACCTAAAACCCCTCCGCCCCCAAAGGTGCCCTTGTGGGATCCTCTTAGCCTATAAAAGGAGGACCAAGGCACCTGAGGAGGGGACGGGATCCCAGAGAGTCGGAGGCTAGGCTAGGTAGCGCACCAGACGAGAGTAGCACAAGCGAGAGGTGATCTCCTCCGGGACAGGATCTGCTCGTCTTCAACCTCTAGCTAACACCTCCCGGGTTCTCACCCGCAACCACCTCTGTAAACTACACCATAATAAACCACTCAATCCAGACATGCAGGAGTATGGCTTTTAGCCTCCAGACGGTCTGAACCTGGGTAAACTCCCTGTGTCTCTGTGTTGCTTGCTAGTACGTAGATCGGAGGTCTCGACGAGGTTCTCCCAGAAGTAGGCATCTCCCAGCCTCCTTCGCGCCCCGTGCCGAAAATATGGAAAATACAACAACGGACAATTTAGCATTTGACTAAGCATGGCTAAGCATAGCTAAGCATATATATACACCAATTATATCTTTAACTCAGGACAACACTTCAACCTATGGCTAAAATGAGGGGAAACATGTATTGGTTTGGGGAACATGCATTTCATAGGATACTCTAGCATTGACCAAAAGTTGACATTGGAACCGAATGCAATATTATGGTGGATAAAATATTTGTATAAAACAATAGGATGATATATGCCAAGAAGGTTAGGTTATCTATTGCCTTGCTGATAGTGCTGGTCGTGCGGATCGTAGAGGTATTGTGGTGGAACCTCGACTTCGAAATGTACCAAAACACAAACAATAACAGGAAACGAAAGAAATAACACGAATACAAAGGTGCAATGCACACTCAGGAATAACACGATACATGATGAGATGGTCAAATTATGCAGTGAAATGGTCTTGGGCATGTCCCGCAAGTTAAATGGAACCCATAAAATAATTATTGCAATTAACGGGTTATATCTCCATATTTAACTAGTGAACTAAGCATTTATCCAAAATGTCCAGTACTAAAATATGAGTTCTACATCCATGAGAATGACATTATTAGATAGGTATTGTTCTCCTTATCATTTTGGTACTTCGTTTGCAATTTTTCGATTAACGATGAAGAAATGGTGATTTAAATGGTTATTCAATTTAAATCATTTTAACCATTTCGAAAATGAAATCAAAGGAAAAGTTGTTGTCATGCTGTGAAATTAACATATCTAAATAGCCCTTGAGTTGCTGATCATTTTGGGCTATTAAACATAATTTTTGAGTCATTATTTATCAAGTTATGAATTTCCCAAAATGTGATTTAAATCTGCCCTTTTAATTAAATTTTATAAACAGCACTAAAATTAATTCTACAACTATCTCAAATGACATAAACTTGTAGTTCATTAGTTACTGAACATTTTGATACCTCATTTATAAATTTTGGATAAGTATTATTCAAGTTATGAATTTTCTAAACATTGATTTAATTCTGCCTTTTTAGTATTTATTAATTAAAGGCAATTTAATTAATTTAGTTGATCAAGGCAAGGGTACTAACAGTTAGATATTGTTTTTCTGAACAATTTGACATATTATTTGCATTTTTCTGAATTGTGGTTCAAAAGTTATTGAATTTCAAAGTTGGAATCATTTTCTGTCCTTTTATTTAAATTCATAAAAACGGCCGAAATGTTTTCTCACCGGACGGTGGGCTAGCCACGGTCACTGGCTGCCCGGGCCCGTGGACACGGTGGCATCCACATGGGCGAGGCGGCCCATGGTCAGGTTTGACCGTGGCGCGTGCCAGGACCGGCGCAGAGCGCGCGGTGACCGATAGCACGGCCGCGCACGGAGGCGATGACGGAGGGGACTAGGGGCCGAGCTAGGGGGCACAATTGAAGTGCCGCACTACGGCGTGCCAGGAACGGGTGGCGCTGCCGGGTTATGGTCGCCGGAGCGACGTCCCGGACGGCGATAGGCAGCGGCCGGCGGCGGGCTAAGAGGGCACCTACGATCTAGGGGGAGAGGAGGAGGACGGAGGTGTCCAGGAGAACGGCGCTCTCACCCTCGACGCGTGAGTGTGCTCGGAGAAGACGGAGGTGGACTGCAACGGCGGCAATCGGCCCGACGGTCGTCAGTCGGAGTCGGGGAAGAAGAGGACGATGACGGCGAGCCCGAGCTTCCCGGCTCGATTCCGTGGGCGAGGAAGGAGAGGGCAACGAGGCGGAGCTACTGGCAGTCTTCAATCCGCTTCGGACGGCCTCAATCGACGGTGGCGAGCGGCGGCGTGCACTACTCGAGCGTGGTCATGGCGCTAGGGTTAGGGTTCCTGGAGCGGGGGAGAATGAGGGGAGAGAGAGAGAGCAGGGCGCGGCGGGGTGCTCTTATCCATGCAGGAGGGGGGCCACGGCGCGGGGGGAGCAGAGGAGGCCACGGCGGCAGCGCGGCCATGGCGCCAGTGAATCCACTGTGGCGCCAGGAGGAAGGAGGAGGAGGAGGATGACAGGGGGTCCCACCTGTCAGAGTTTTATTCTTTTTCCTTTTTCATTTAGAACCAATACGGTTTAGGGATTTAATTAAGGCCTTGAAGCATTTTTATAAATTCTGGAAAAATTCATATAGCAAGTATATTATGTTAAGGAGCTGTCATAAAAATTTCAGCCCATTTGGAAACATTTTATGTGTAATTTATTTTAGAAATGCTCACAGGCATTTTGGGTTCCAACTCAATTTATTAAGTTTGAAATTTGAATTTCCCTTGCAACATTCATATTTGAATTTATGGAACTTCCTGGACAAATATGATAGTTCAAATTTAAATTTGTTTGTCCAACATCATTCACCATCCTTGATTTATTAGTTAAAGCCAAAGCATTATTTCATGTTTAACCAATTTAAATAGGGATGCAATGATGCAATATGAAATGCAAAAGTGAAAATTTGGCCCATATTTTAGGGTACCAAATTGGGGTTGTTACAAAGCAGCCGACCTTACCCAGTGAACTTGAGACCCAGTCCTAGTTGCTTTATAACCCACCCTCGCCAGCTCTCCCTGGAAACCCAACTCTTTTGATGTAGAATCCCATAGAGGAAACTCGCATCCTTATCCCCTCCAATAAAATCTAGAACCCCAAGAAAATCCGATGGTGACCCCTAATGCCATCTTGGAAACCACTGCCGAGGAGCATTCGAGCTTTCGACTGCTTCTCTGGAGGGCCGTCAACCATATCCTTGGTAGCTCCGTTCACCCCGTGTATGTGGTGTTCCAGAGCTTACTCTCGTCGGCCGGAAGTGAATTCCGGGCCGATGTGCGGATCAGCCCGTGTCCCCGGGGCACGAATCAGCCTTATCTGATCCATGGTGGCCGCATGCCTACTCTGGGGCTAGCCATCCAGGTAGCAGCCTGGGAAGGCCTCGTCCGTCTTCGGTCCTCCGAACCCCTGCTGGCTGAAACTCGAGAGTTCTACTACATTCCGGCCAGACCACAGCCCCGTGGAGAGATGGTCCAAGCTGACGTCTCGAAAGAGTCCGACCCAGCACTAATCAACCAAGTCGCCTACGCCATCGCAATGACAAACCTCAACAACCTCTTGATGGAGGAGCTCGTGACTACAAGGAGGAACCTCAGTCGTGCTCGCATGTATCAGTTTCTAGGAGAAAGCACCCCTACTTTCTCCCACCGGCAAGCTCAGCGTAATGGACTTCTAGATCCCGGCCCATCCCGACGAGTCCTAGAGCAGGGTCCAATCCTCGAAGGTGTTCCTGTGTCCTCCGACCTTGCAGAATAAGGAGACGTGGACACCACTCTCTGGCTCGGCCGCACTCCACCATCTGTGAAGGGCCGTCAAGCGGAGTAAGACCATGTTTAGTTTAGCCTGAGTGGCGCTTATAAGTTGGGGGTTTGTTTGTAATTCCTATGTTTGCATGTACGCGTGTTTGCATTGTTTGCCTTTCTGCTTGGTGTGAGCCAACCCTGTATAAAACCCAGTGTTCTTAACCTCTAGTTAACCACTTGGTTGACACTTGATGGAATATCATGTTGTTTCCTTTAGATTAGGAGGTTTTGTCGAGTGTTTAGAAGCCGTTGTATGCTTGTTAACCAGTATGGTTGGAATGATTATGCCATTCTACTGCGATTGTTTTGGGGCTATAAAATGCAGGGTTACTTTCAAAAAAAATAATAGTTTCTCGAGTAGCAATTTCTACTAACTGTATGATAGTGCCTCGGCAAATCTCTCTGCTGCAAGAACAGATCTGTATCAGCTAAGGGAAAAATCTCAACAAGGCAAATCCGGCTCTAATCCATCAGAGGAGACAAATTGGATACATCAACTGAGTTCAGTACCCAAGGGCAATTTCGAAAACAGAGGATACAAGTTCTGCTCAACATACAACACTACCACTACCCCAGTGCAGATACAGAAGAGCACCCCAGGAAAATCCTACTCCTTCTCGCGCTCAGTGGCGTCACCTAAAGAGGAGCCAGGCTTACCTAAAGCCGGATCGCGAGCCGCGCGATGGTGACGACGGATGGCTCGAGCCGCCAGCTGCCCTCCAGCCGGAGGAACCACTGCATCAGCCACCGGTGGCAGCACCACCTGCTCGCCCGCAGTAGGCCCCACTAGCTCGCCCACTATCGGCACCGCGGCAGCATCACCGCCAGTGCCGCACCATCAGTCGTACAGAGCCACCAACAGGACAACCACCGTCACATACAATAGTGCTACCACCACCGAAGCCGTGATCCAGAAGATCACGATCACGAACAGCTGCTTGAAGAATCCTTCTGTATTTGCTCCCTCTTGATGCGCGTAAAATTCGTCGAAGATTGCTGAAAGGAAACCCATGGTGGTAATGGGAGAGGGAGGAATTACAGAGACCTCCGTTTATAACCGCGGAGCTCGGATGCTGCGCACAGCTCAGCCTCACGCGGGAAAAGAGAGGAATCGCGCGCAATGCTCGGCCAAATTGGTGCAAAACCGTCAAGGCGCCCAAAGCCGTGATGGCTGCTGCGTAGATGGACCGCACGCGCAGCAATGCCGCAATGGAGTGTTTTGCGCACTCGGAGCCTGCCAAGTACGGAGGGAGATGTTGCGAGGAAGAAGAGAGAAAGGAAGAAGGAGACTGCCAGGTGGACCCCGGCCCCACATGTCAGCGAGCAAGAAGATAACCCTTTGTGTGCCTCTATCCTTTCCTCAGGAGACCAGTCCCTCGTCTCTCCAGTGTTTCATAGGAAAAATTATGCCAAAATAATTTTGGGATGGCCCTACCCCACAGTGTCTTCAAGTCAATCATTGGCGAAACGGATGCTTTCTTTTAGAAAGAAACCCTGTTGTCTTTTTCCAAACCTGTGTGTACTTGAAAAAGTATATACAACTTTTCAAAAAAAATCTAGACAAGGGGCATGTTTAGCATATACCTAGAATTTTGTTTTGCAAACTTGGGTAATGATTTGGCCAAGTTAAATCCAGGCTATCGAGTGATGATCTGTGTGTAGATTTTTGTAGCGTCCCGACCACGGAATTATACAGAGAGCCTATGTAACCCACAGTGTCGCAACAGTGGAACATGGGGTTCCCCTATTACGGTCAAAGTGGGTCCATCGCACATGGGCCCACCAAGGAGGCACTCAAGTCCAAGGCACAAGACTGGCAGATGGGCACCCCCCCATCTGCCCCACGGCGCCCTGACACGCGCTACATCGACAACCAAGGCGAAGGACTTGGGGACCCTTCGGGGCCCCCTCGACCCGGAAGCAGGCATGAAGGTCCCGGGACCCCGACGCCCGGCAGGAGGCCAGGCTCACCCCCGGAAACCAACCTCCAGTGCGCAAAGAGGATAAGCTTGCCAGCCCTGGCTGGAAGCTCCTAGAAGACTTGGGCGCCAAGAAGATGAGGCCCCAAAGGGGGGAAGAGGCGGAAAAGCTGTCAGCCTCTGTCCGCCCTCCCTGGAAAAGGTGGGCGGCCTCACCTACCCCCTCTGAGAAGAATACTTGGACGAGAGGAGGCCACGTCGCCTCCTAAGAAGAACCCGAAGGGGTTTTCCCACCAAAACCCCTTTGGCCCCAAGGGTGCACCTGTGGTATCCCCTTAGCCTATAAAAGGAGGACCGAGGCACCCAAGGGAGGGACAGGTCACAAGGAGCTCAAGTCACAACAAGCTCGGAAGGGAGTCTAGTCTAGATAGCGCACAAGAGGAAGAGTAGCATAGGCGAGAGGTGATCTCCTCCGGGCCAGGATCTGCTCGTCTTCAACCTCTAGCCAACACCTCCCGGGTTCTCACCCGCAACCACCATTGTAAAGCTACACCATGATACACCTCTCAATCCAGACATGCAGGAGTAGGGTTGTTAGCCTCCGGGCGGCCCGAACCTGGGTAACTCTTTGTGTCTCTGTGATGCTTGCTAGTACATAGATCTCGAGCGTAGACGAAGCCCCCGGGCGGAAGACGTTACTCAGCCTCCTTCGCGCCCCATACCGAACCTAAAAAGGGGGTATCCTTTACTCCCGGTGTCCGTGATCCAAGACACGACATCTGGCGCGCCAGGTAGGGGGCGCAAGTGCTGATTTCTTTTCGTCGGCTCTGTGTTCTTCAACGAGATCTTCCTCAAGTTCTTCATCGGCTTCGTGTTCTTCGTCGAGATCTTCCTCAAGTTCTTCATCGGCTTCGAGATCTTCGAGGAGATCTGCGTCAAGTTCTTCGTCGACCATGGCGCCAAAGAAGAGGCCCGACATCCAGGCATCCAAGGCGGCCTCCCCTGCGCGCTCTCAGGCTACCGGCGAGCATCGCGCTGCTGCGGCAAACCGGGCTTCTCCTCCTCCACCTTCGGAGAAGGACGCTCTGGGCGGGGCAGGCGGCCCAACCCGGAGCGGTGAAGATGGTGGCGCGGAGAAGAGCATGGGCAGCAACATCGGCAAGGACCCCTCTGTCGGTGAAAAGAGCGAGGGTGCCCGGGCTAGCAAGGGTCAGCAGGGCACCAAGAGCAAGTCCTGCACTCTCCTCTCGGACGACGTGCAGGCCCGCCACGATGCCCTCATCACCGCCAAGGCTCTGATCCAGTTTCCACCCAGCACCGACAACCCCAAGGTCTACCAGGAGTGGCGGACCCGTGTGGAGGAACTCCTCCACTTCGCCGACGATGGCCCCAGGTGTGAGCCCATTCACGCCCCCACCGTCGACAGCCCCGGAGCCAAGGGAGCGGAGGCGCGAGAACCCCGGGTCCCTTCCCGGGGAGATCGCCCAGGTGAAGTCGTGCCTCCTCAAGCAAACCCTCCCGCGGCGGGTCGGGCGAACGGCAACGGCGGCCCGGCCATCTCCGTTGGTTCATCCTCCACGCGCAACCTGGACGTGCGCAATGACCTCAACAACCGTCTCCACGAGGATGCGCGCACCCGCATCGAACATCGTCAAGAGCGTCATCGACGGGAAGATCGGGACGACGACATCGTCGAGGGCTGCCTCGCCCTCTCCCCTGAGGTTCGTCAGGCCAACTGGCCCAAGAAGTTCAAGATCGACGTCCTCCGCTACGATGGCACCACCAACCCTCGGGACTTCCTGCAGCTGTACTCGCTGGCTGCAGTAGGTCCCCGAGGCCGACGAGGTCATGATGGCCAACTGGTTCCCTTTGGCCCTGAATGGAGACGCTTAGTCATGGCTCCTCAACCTCCCCAAGTGCTCCATCCGATCCTGGCGGGCACTAAAGGAGGCATTCCTGGGGGCTTTCCAGGGTGGCTACCAGCGCCCAGGAGTTCCCAGTGACCTGCACGACTTCAAGCAGCTTCCGGGTGAAACTCTCCGCAAGTTCATCCAACGCTTCACCCAGAAGATGAACACCATCCCCAGCATCAAGCAGGAGCTGGTGATTCAGTCCTTCCACGCCAACGTTCGGCATACCCGAATGCACTCATCATATCGAGACTACCCACGAGCTATGGGAGCTCACGGACCGTTGCGCCTGCGCAGAAGAGGGGGTTAGAGTCCCTGGGGAGGAGGAACCCGAGGACAAGGCCACCTCCGCCAAGAGCAAGAAGCGGGACCCTGGTCCCAACAAGCGTGTCTTCGTCACCGAGCCTCTCCCCAAGAAGGCCAAGCCGGCCTCGACTTCTGAAGGCGATGAAGATCCATGGTGCCACGTCCACCCCGACGGCAATCACCTGCTCAAGGACTGCCGCCAAGTAAACGGCCTCGCTGCGCGCACGCAACGTCAAGGAGGCGGGACCGGCCCAGGTGCCTGCTACAGCTGCGGACTCCACGGGCACTACTCCAGGAACTGTCCCACAGGTCGCCAAGGCGGTGACGGCCGGGGATGGGGGCGTGGTGGAGGACGCGGAGGCTGCGGCGGAGGGCGCGGTGGCCAAGGCGGACATGGGCCAAACAACGTGGAGTTCGCCGACAACGGGGACGCTCCGGCTCCTCAGGGCAGCGGCCTCGGACAATTCCAAGAGGTCAATGGTGTCATCGGGTGCATTCACGGGGGAGCCTCCCTACCTCCCTCCGACAGCGCTGGCAAGAGACTCGTCCGGGAGCTGAACGCGGTCGCCCCGGCACCGTTAAAGCCCCTGGAGTGGTCTAACCAGGTCATCTCCTTCGACCCGGAAGATCATCCTGACAACATCGTCGGGGTAGGGACACTGCCCCTGGTCGTGTCCCCCATTATCCACAACTTCAAGGTCACCAAGATGCTGGCCGACGGAGGCTCCAGCCTCAACCTGCTGACGGCAAAGGTCCTGGCCACTTTGCAAATCCATTTCTCCCGCCTGCAAGACACCGGCGTGTTCCAAGGCGTGAACGGGGATATCACACGGCCTCTGGGGAAGATCTCCCTTCCGGTCACGTTTTGTGGCCCCGAGAACTTCCGCACCGAGGATATCGTCTTCGACATCGCCGACACGCCGCTCCCCTACAACGGCATACTCGGCCGACCCGCGCTGGCCAAGTTCATGGCCGTCTCCCATTTCGCCCAACATGATGAAAATCCCGGTGGCTTGGGGTGTGATCAGGATCAAGGCCGACATCGACGACGCCATCTACTGCGTCCAGAGACTGAACCAGACGGTGGCCGCGACGGCGGACACCCGACAAGACATGCAAGATGCTGGTGCTGATGCTGCTCTCGGGGGCAGAGGGAACCCCGGGGGCTCGGCACCCGTGGCCTCCAAGAGGGCGCCATTCCGCGGCGACCCGCAGATGACCAAGAAGGTGGCACTCACGAGTGACGGCTCTCGCACCATCACCGTCGGTGCCCACCTCATCGACAAATAGGAAAGCGCGCTCGTTGCCTTCCTTCGGGAAAATTCTGACGTCTTCGCATGGGAAGCGTCAGGTTTACCTGGTGTGCTAAGGGAGGTGATCGAGCACAAGCTGGCGGTGAAAACGGACACCCGCCCCGTGAAGCAAGTTCTGCGGAAGCAGAGCAAGGAAAATTTGGAGTTCATCGTCTCTGAAACCGACAAGCTACTGGAAGCTGGTGTCATCAAGGTGGTGCCTCATCCCACCTGGGTAGCCAAACCAGTGGTGGTACCAAAGCCGAATTCCTCCAAGCTGCGACTCTGCGTCGACTTCACAGACCTGAACAAGGCCTACCCCAAGGACCCGTTCCCTCTGCCGCGCATCGATCAGATCGTGGACTCCACAGCCGGTTACGAGTAACTGTGTTTCCTGGATACCTTCTCCGGGTATCACCAGATCCTGATGGCGGTCGAGGACCAGGAGAAGACGGCCTTTATCACCCACAAGGGCTTCTACTGCTACACCCGGATGCCTTTCAGCCTTCGGAACGCGGGCGCCACCTTCCAGCGCGCGATGCAAGCGTGCCTTGGGACCCTAGCTGGGCCGCAACATTGAAGCCTACATCGACGACATCGTGGTCAAGACCAGGTTCCAGGAATCCCTTGTTCAGGACCTGCACAAGACTTTCGACAACCTCCGCCGTGTCAACTTCAAGCTCAACCCCGACAAGTGCGTGTTCGGGGTCCCATCCGGCAAGCTGCTGGGTTTCCTGATCTCCCACCTAGGGATTGAGGCGAACCCTAACAAGATCAAGGCCATCGAACGAATGGAAGCACCCCGGCGGGTCAATTATGTGCAGCGCCTCAACAGGTGCATCACTGCACTCGGGCGCTTCATCTCAAGGCTTGGAGAGCGGGCTTTGCCGTTCTTCAAGTTGCTCAAGAAATCGGGCCCGTGGAGTGGAACCCCGAGGCTGAGGAAGCTCTTCAATCACTCAAGATCTACCTCGCCTCGCCACCCGTCCTTGTGGCCCCAATGGAGAAGGAGCCCCTACTGCTGTACATCGCGGCCACTAACCAAGTGATCAGCGCCGTGCTGGTGGCCGAACGCGACGCATCTCCAAAGAAGCCAAGCAAGGGCAAGCGTCCCGGGGACCCATTCCCGGGGCAACCAAGCAAGAAGGGGCAACCAGGTGTTCAGGGGTTCGAAGATCCCAGCACCCCGCCCCTTCCATCATCGTCGAGCCAAGCATTGAGGCGCAGCCGGGGGCTACTCCGACAACACCCCGGAGCACCAAGGACATGGAAGACGTCAAACCCGCCAAAGGATCGGCGAGCCGCAAGGTGCAGCACCCGGTCTACTTCGTCAGCTCAGTGCTGCGCGATGCCCGGGAGCGGTATCCTATGATGCAAAAGCTACTGCTAGCGATCCTTATCGCCTCCCGCAAGATGAGGCCATACTTTGAGGGGCACCCAATCATGGTGGTGTCCAAGTACAACCTAAGGAGTCCTCTGGAGAACCCGCTGGCCACCGGACGCATCTCGGCGTGGGCCATGGAACTCCAGGGCTTCAGGCTCAAGTTCGAGCACACGGACAACATCAAGAGCCAAGCACTGGCTGACTTCACAGCCGAGTGGACCGAGATGGCGATCGACAACCCGGAGGAGGAGACGAGCCTTCCCGGGAAGGAGGATCCCGACACCTGGACCATGCACTTCGACGGCTCCTACACCAAGGGGCAAGGAGGTGTCGGGGTCGTCCTCACCTCACCAACCGGTGAGCGCTTGAAGTATGTCGTCCAAATGCACTACCAAGGAAACATCTCCAACAACACGATGGAGTACGAAGGTCTGCTCGCGGGACTTCGTGCTGCCATCGGCCTCGGCATCGGCAAGATCAGCATCAAGGGTGACTCTCAGCTAGTCATCAAACAAGTCAACAAAGAGTACGCCTGTCCTCAGATGGTGTCGTACGTCGAAGAAGTGTGGAAACTTCAGTGGCGCTTCAGTAGCTTCAGAGCTGCTTACGTGCCGCGGGAGGAAAACACATCTGCGGACGAGCTATCACAACTGGCGTCCAAACGAGAACCGGTACCTCTCGGGATCTACATCGAGGTGCTCAAGCGACCTTCAGTCTCTCCCGAGAGGCTGAAGCCAAGCTCTTCAGCGACAAAGGAGGATGGCAACCCTTCTACACCAACAACACGGGTAGCCAGCCCGGAAGCACAAGACCCGGCAGTGCCTGCGGCCGAAGAAGCTTTGCTTCCTTCTAACCAGGAGGTACTGTTGGTGGAACGGACCCACCCACCCTGGGCCCAGGACATCATCAAGTACATGGTGGAACACGCCCTTCCGGAGGACGACCACGAGGCCGAGCAAGTGGCCCGCCGGGCAAAGCTCTACGTCCTAATCGACGGCGAGCTCTACCGGCGGCGCAAAACATGAGTCAAGCTACGGTGCATATCGCAAGAACAAGGCCAAGAACTACTGAGGGACATACACAAGGGGACATGCTCAAGTCATGTGGCTTCAAGATCTTTGGTGGGGAAGGTTTTCCGCCAAGGGTTCTAGTGGCCAGCGGTACTTCATGACGCGGAGCAACTAGTCAAGACCTATGAAGCTTGCCAGTACTACGCCAAGAACACGCACCAGCCAGCTCAAGCATTGCAGCCTGATACCAATCTCCTGGCCGTTCGCGGTCTGGGGGCTGGACATCGTCGGCAAGATACCAAAGTTCGTGGGAGGTTACGAATACCTGTTCGTGGCAATCGACAAGTTCACAAAGTGGGTGGAAGCAATGCCAGTTCCACGACAGACGGCTCAGGCCGCCATCAAGTTCATCGAAGGAATCGTCTACCGGTTTGGAGTACCAAACAGAATCATCACCGACAACGGCACTCAGTTCACAAGCAAAGCCTTCCTCAACTTCTGCGAAGAAATGGGCATCAAGGTGTGTTTTGCCTCGGTGTCCTACCCAAGAAGCAACGGACAAGTAGAGCGAGCAAACGCAGAAGTTCTCAAGGGATTAAAGGCCAAAGCCTTTGACAAGCTGGAGAATAAAGGAAAAAACTGGATCAATCATCTGCCAAGCGTACTGTGGTCACTCAGGACAACACCAAGCAGAGCCACTGGAGAGACACCTTTCTTCCTCGTCTACGGAGCTGAAGCTGTCCTGCCATCAGAGCTCAAGTACGGATCACCCCGGGTGCTCGCATATGATGAGAACACGCAAGAAGAGCGGAGGATCGATGACATAAACCTGCTGGAAGAGAGAAGGTGCCGGGCCTCCTTACGGTCAGCTCGGTACCAACAAGGACTCCGCCGATACCACAGTCGTCAAGTTCGCTCGCGGGAGCTGAAACCCGGGGACATGGTACTTCGCAAGAGGCAAAACATGCAAGGCCTGAACAAAATGTCATCAAAGTGGGAAGGACCCTTCCGGGTGACACATACCCTGAAACCCGAAACGGTGTACCTGGAGGACGAGCAAGGCCGGCCGGAAGGCAATGCCTGGAACATCGAGAATCTTCGGAAATTCTACCACTGATTACGAACATGAATCGCAAACGTCGGATCCGTTAAAGCATGCCTGAGGGGCTAGTGTTCTGTAATAGGGTGTAAGAATCGTCGCCAGGAGAATAAAAGATAAGTTATTTCAATTCCTGTGAGCCTCAATCCTTCCATGGAAGCGTGTTATCCTTCGCAACCCATAAGCAGGGGGCTGGTATGTGCCGGTGGCTGATGGGTAGAAGCGCCGCGAGTGGCCTCGCAGGCTAGGCACCACCGCCCGATCATGCCGTACTGCCGCGGAAAGGGGAATCGGGCAGTGCTGTGGCGAAACGCACCTCACCACAGAAATGTACTACCTACTGTGCTTGCGGTTTTCTTCAGATAACACGCTAGCATGATAGGAAAGAGGGTCCATTCTTTTCCTACTGAAAATTTGCTGTGTGTAACTCCTTCCCGGGGCAGGATTGGGCGGCAGGACACCAAAAAAGGAGCTCGACACCCGGGAAGGACTGGATGGACTGGCGACACGACAGGAAAACAGCTAAGTTTTGCATCAGCATCCTGCATTTAGGCATAACATCTCGCTCGGAGTCAATATACCATCGACCTGCGCATGCTTGACGGTTGATGGGAGCCTTTGCGGGGGTATGCGACCACCCCGGTGAACGGTCCGTTTCCCTCTGGCCTAGTACCCGTGGACAGTGGCGAAGGACTCCCGGAAGGTATAGTCCGACTTAGGGGATACATCTATCGTGCGGAGGTAGAGTGCCTTGCACCTAAGTGGCCTCCTTTGAAAACCAGATGGCGCATTAGTGCAAAGGAAGATTTGGGAAATGACCCCGGGAGTTGAGACTAGGGTTGCATACATCCGAATTTACATTCCGAATTACATTCTTGAATTTACATTCGGTTGTGCAACAGCTAGACCCTGTGCTACTAAGGCCAGCTTGGAGTTAGCGCTCCTTGCTGTGCGCCCTTGCCTTGTTCACGCCCAATGGGGGACCTCTCAATTCCCGGGGACGCCTGGGAGGAGAGGGAGAACCCGGAAGGATTTTTTCAGGCGTCTCCTGGCTGTCTGGTGCGTCCAGGTGCCAGGCAGTGGAGTAGGGGGACCACCTCGGCCGCCACCTCGCTCATGGCGTTGTCGTCCGCCTGCAACAGGGGACAAGTTCGGTCAGGATCTAGACCAGACCCAAGAGGAGCAAGGGGCCGAGAAAAACGCAACACCAACCTGTTCGATGGCGTCGAACTCCTCCCAGAGCTGGGATGCCTCCGGGATCCCCGCGGTCTTCCCCTTCAAGGCCGCCAGAAGCCCTGCGGAGCGCACGCACCCAAGCCTCCTCCTGGGCTGCAGGACCAGAGATCGTCGCCAAGTGCGAGACGCCCATAGCAAGGGCTAGGCGCGACATCACCTCGTCTTCTTCTCCAACGGCACGGGCCCCGGTTCCCCTGGGAGCCTCCGCCGCACCCCGGTGCACGGACGCCGCCATCGACGTCCCTGAGAAGGACATTCCTACCTCCCTCGACATGGCCTTATGGTTTGTGAAGGGGAAGGGAGGGCAAGAAGCAAGAAGAAGCAGGACCAAGGATGGCCAAGGAGCTGGGGGCTAGAGAGCCTTTTATAGGCCCTCTGTTCCCCACTGGCCCCTCTGACGATTCAGCTAGAGCTGCAATCAAGAGCGAGTTTTGCAGAAAACCATTCCCGAATGCATCTAATTAGTTTGAAGCCCAAGCGACAGCAAAAGTACAAGTTTTTCGTCATCCAAAAGTCTACAATGGAGCCTACTTTTTACAAAGAAAGGTTGGCTCCTACACAAGCAAGGAGCATCCCCGCACAACGGAAGGCGCTACTTCCAGAAGTACGTCGACGAGGCCGCCAAGAAGGAGGTCAAGGACATCTTCGGGGGGCGCTACCGCGGTGCTGCCCCCGCATCTTCAGGGAAGCGGGCTCCTCTCGGCCTGATGCTGAGGGAGTCCTCTTCATCTTCATCCTCGTCCTCCTCGCCATAGCAGCTGCTGCGACTGCTGCTGTCGCTCTCCACGCAGCAGTCCTCGCATCCTCCATCAGCACGGAAGATCTTCACGGAGAGCGTCTCATCCCCGTCGTACTCGAACGACAGGTACTGCCCCTGGGTAAGGTGACGGGAGCGCGCGAACGCTTTCCATCCCTTCCCCAGGAGCATGGAGCCGTCGACGGTGTACTCCGCTTCGACCCAGGAGGGGCCGTTGGGACAGCCCTCGACCTGCAGCCAGTAACCGATGGGCCGGTCGCCGTCTGTGTCCACCACCGCCATGGAGGAGTCCGGCAGATGAAGCCGGCTGCGCAGTCTCCTGTCCAGATCCACAACGAACTCAAATGGAGGGAAGCCGGTGTGGGTCGTCCTCCGCAAGGGAGGGCTCGGCGAACCTCCCGCTCCGCGACCTCCGCGACCTCGGCTTCCACGACCACGGCCGCTGCTGCGACCGCGCCTCGCTCGGCCTTGGGGGCCAAGTATTCCGCGACTACCGGACGCCACTTCTGCCTCCACCAAGGACGAGCGCAAGCGACCAGCTCCTCTCTTAGCCCCCGCCATCGACGCGCTCACCTCTAAGGAAGGGTGGGGTTGAGGAAGGAGTGAAGACGAATGATGATCCTGAGGGGTTTCCCTGCCTTTAAGAAGGCTCGGACACGCCTTCAGCGGCCGTCGCCTCGCTTTCTCCGTTCCCGAGAATCGAGGAGGCTGGCGCAATTACTCCACCGGATGGATAACCCCAAGACCTTGCCCCCTGGCGGGTAAGACAAGATGTTCAAGACCTGACGCCGGGGACCCACTTTGACTCCTTTTTGGTCATAGCCCCGGCGGCAGAAGGGCGTGGCCGTCGGGACTATGCCCGGGGGCTACTGTGCAACAGTGGAACATGGGGTTCCCCTGTTACGGTCAAAGTGGGTCCATCACACATGGGCCCACCAAGGAGGCACTCAAGGCCAAGGCACAAGACTGGCAGATGGGCCCCCCCATCTGCCCCACGGCGCCCCGACGCGCGCGACATCGACAACCAAGGCGAAGGACTCGGGGACCCTCCGGGGCCCCCTCGACCCGGAAGCAGGCATGGAGATCCCGGGACCCCGACGCCCGGCAGGAGGCCAGGCTCACCCCCGGGAACCAACCTCCAATGCGCAAAGAGGATAAGCTTGCCAGCCCTGACTGGAAGCTCCTAGAAGACTTGGGCGCCAAGAAGATGAGGCGCCAAAGGGGGGCAGCCTCTGTCCGCCCTCCCTGGAAAAGGTGGGCGGTCTCACCTACCCCCTCTGAGAAGAATACTTGGACGAGAGGAGTCCACGTCGCCTCCTAAGAAGAACCCAGAGGGGTTTTCCCGCCAAAACCCCTCCGGCCCCAAGGGTGCACCTGTGGTATCCCCTTAGCCTATAAAAGGAGGACCGAGGCACCCAAGGGAGGGACAGGTCACAAGGAGCTCAAGTCACAACAAGCTCGGAAGGGGGGCTAGGCTAGATAGCGCACAAGAGGAAGAGTAGCATAGGCGAGAGGTGATCTCCTCCGGGCCAGGATCTGCTCGTCTTCAACCTCTAGCCAACACCTCCCGGGTTCTCACAGCAACCACCATTATAAAGCTACACCATCATACACCTCTCAATCCGGACATGCAGGAGTAGGGTTGTTAGCCTCCGGGCGGCCCGAACCTGGGTAAACTCCTTGTGTCTCTGTGATGCTTGCTAGTACGTAGATCTCGAGCGTAGACGAAGCCCCCGGGCGGAAGACGTCACTCAGCCTCCTTCGCGCCCCATACCGAACCTAAAAAGGGGGTATCCTTTACTCCCGGTGTACGTGATCCAAGACACGACACACAGGCTATGCTACACAATCGAAGGGCATGGGGTTACCGCTCCCACGCAACACCTCGATCATGCCATAAACACTGGCATAGCTATCAATGTATAATAAAGAGATCAAGACTTGTGGAACAACTGGCACATCACAGACTCTACGACACAAAGATCATATAGCAACTCATATAACGAGAAAGATACAAATTACACACAGAGGTCACCGACCCAACAATACATCATGCGGAAGCGAGGTAGTTGTCTAATACAACAAGATCCAAAATATGGCCTAAGAGGCCTACAGATAAACCATTCCCAGCCAGCTTGTTCCACTACATCCCAAGCTGCCACCTGGGAACCCCAAGCTACTCGTCGACGTCAACGAAGAACCCACCTGTCTGCTCGGTGACGTCCTCCTCTGAAACAATGAATAATCAACAAAGAGAGACTGAGTACGACGTACTCGCAAGTTTAGTAGGGCGATATAGGCCCAATTATGACAAGGCACTAAAGTTGTAATGTAGTTGTTTTGCATAAAGCTAGTTTTCATTTTCTAAATACATAACTCAAGGCATCGACTACTCGGAGGGTTTTCTCAAAGGGGTAAGATAGTAAACATCTTTCTTCGGTTCACCTTGAACCCATAGTAGCCAGAAACATCACTCGTCTCCACCAAGGCACTCCCTCGAATCACCCTCGAGGAAATGAACCTTTTACGACATGTTGAGTTGCAACCTCTAGTTGCCAAATTTTAGTTGTTATGTTCAGGTTCTCTATGATCTTATCGTCCATTCCCAAGCCGTCGATAACCGTGGACACGGCTTTTCGACAAAAAAAACCTGCAGGGGTGTACTAATTTACCCATTGGTACCATCCGGCTCGCCTGATTAGCTCTCTTCCTAAGAAAGCTGGCAAGTGGGCGCGGTTAAACCTTTACCTCGCATGAGACAATCCAAGGATCATCTGTGATCACTACAAGAAATATGTTGACTAGTGACCCTCCATTTTGGTCACTAGAAGATCACAAAGTTTCATTCATGACCCCTCTGTGACCAAAAATCGATGGTCACATACCGAGCGACTCGAACGGTCGATCATGACCTTTTTAGTGAAATGGTCATAACCGTTATGACCAAATTAGAGGGTCATAACATTTATGACTAATTTTTTTTGTCATGGGCTCTCTGTTGTGGCCACGTCAGATCCTACGTGGCCAATCCTACGTGGCAAAATTATGACTAAATGAGAAGGTCATAATCCAAAATTAGCTCAGCCCAATTTGGTGCTTTATATGGGCCAAGCCCAACAATGCGGCCATTTATTTATTTTTTTCTATCAATTTCAGTCAGCTACATGGGCCTAGCCTATCATTTCAGGCTTTATTTTTGGGTCGTGGCCTTTTCAGCCCAATAATTTATATTTTTTTTTTCAAAAAGTGGGTCAACTATAGAGTAGGTCCCAATTGTCAGGTACAAGAATGCTGGTCAGTCTAGTCACTGGGTTCCAGATGTCAGTCATTCTTCATATATCAATTTCCCAATATAAAAAATAAATGTAAAAACTCAAACCGAGCAAACTGCCAAATTTGGAAAATTACAATCAAACATAATCCACAGCAAGTTTACAGTCGGTCATAATTCACATCAGGTATCCAGTTACCAAAAACACAACTAAATAGCAAAATCTAACAAGATATCAAAGTACAATTAGCTACAATGAGCTGGAACTCTAAGCTTCTTCCCTTCCAACTTCTTTGTCATGGAGCTCGCGACGAAACAGGAACGAATGCCATCATCTGCATGTTATAGACCAAAATGGTTAGGACCAATATAAAATAAAACAATGAAACAAAATAGTATTTGCACCAATAATATTACAGTGAGGTCTTATAGAGCGCACAGGCATCATGCATAACTAAGTAAAACAATATGTACTTCCCATATAAAGATCTACCACTGGATAGTAGCATGCAAGGGTCCTATGTACCAGACCTAAACAAAAAGCCACTTAACTATTTGAAAATTAACTTCCATTTTATTTGATTTTAAAAATCAAGTGCATTCACTTCTATAAATGGTGCACTCAAATGAAAAGACATGTTTTTCTGTAAGAACTTAACACTTGTACACAAGAACATCAGCAATCCTTAGTGATTGGAAGCAGCAGCACAAAATCTTCATGTAGACAATGCATGCCATAGTACTTTTATGGCCAATTAATAGTATACAGCAACACCTCATGCCGTCATGCGATAGTAATACACTACCAGCTAGACAATAAAACATGCACTCCCGGACAGGAAAAATGCATATATATCCATAGGGAGCACATGCTAGATACATCAAGCATTAGGACCATATCTGCTTAAGAAGGAGATGACTAGATACCTGACTTCGTGTCGATGCCATGGATGGGGTTGTAGTTGAAGAAGATCTGGTCCGCATTGTCGTTGACACTGGCCGTTGAAGGTACTCGTCGGTGTAGACGTCCACCATGCGCTCCCGCCGGCATTCATCAATGCTTCGGCATGGTATTACACATGTATCATGCAACCAAAAGGGATAAATGTGAGATAACAATTGAATGAACTAAGTACCAGAAAGACATAAACATAAAGTAACTTAAGAAGAAGATCCGAATAAGGAGATTAACATGTTTTAGAATTTGCACAACTAACACTAGCAGCTACAATCATGTTATGCACAACTAACACTGGCAACTAAATCATGCAACTAATCAGGGCATTCCAGTTTGAGCATATGAAGAAAAAAATAGCATATATATTAGGATATGGTGCATAAAACGAAATGTGTTTTACTAACTAATTTTTTATATAGATATCATTAACATTTCATAAATCATAGAATCCCATGCCATGCATCATAATGGCAAGCACTTCATCGTGTAAATAAGTATGCATCGTTGCAAAGAAACATCCATCAAGGTAATCTACCTCCTACATCATCTTTACAAATAAGAATCTGTCAGGCCTTCCATGTTTCATACTGAAACTAGATCAGGTATATATATCACATCACTTTTACTGAAACTAGAGATCAAACCAGCAAGTATAAACCAGCAGGAAATGCTCGCATAACCATCAGGCATTCCATGTTTCATACTGAAACTAGAACAGGCATATATATCACATCACTTTTACACCATAGTGAACAAATCATGCATAAACAGCAAATAAGTAAGCTATAGGTCCACCACAAGTAGATAAACATGCTAAGCCATCTAGTAATCAAAGCTATTCTCTCAAGCACGTGATCCATATGCATAGAAGACATATGAATCTATCTATGAACACTGAACCAAACTGTGACAATACCATCACCAGCGCATCACCACCACAACAAAATCACATGGCCAAAGACAAGCACTACAGATCGACCAGTCATCAGCACGATCGCTGGTCACAGGAGTGTGCTCACCTCGATTAGTCGTAGTCGAGGAGGCAGGCATCAGAGCCGAAGCATCAACTCCACCGCAGGCGGAAGGAGCAGCACGGCCGACCTTGAGGTCCGGCGCATCCACGGCAGCGCGAGGTGGACGACGGCCGACCGAGGATCCCGTCGACGCCGACGACGTCCTGGTTGCTAGAGGGCCGTGGCCGATGGAGTTGCGCGCATCAAAGCACGCGCGCGTCGGCGAGCCAGCCGTCCGCGACGCCGTACCTGCTGGGCGCCGGAGAGGGAGAGAGGGGATCGGGCGGAGGAGAGGACGGGCGGATGGAAGATGAGAGCGGCCGTGGCTAGTAGAGGAGGGGTGGTGGCGGCGGAGCCCTAGCTGCGAGGGGGCGGTGGCGGAGCCCTAGCTGCGATGGGGCGGCGGCGGAGAACTGGATCGGGGAGATGGGAGAGAGCGAGGAAGGGGACGGGATTGGCGATGTTAGGGTTTTTCAGGGGGAGACGGCGCCGACGTCTGCTTTTATTCCAGACGTGCGTGCTCCCGCCCGTCAGATTGGCATCTGACGGCTGCCGGTGATCCTGCTGTCAAATGGGTTGGGCCAGATTTGGGGATCAGGGGAATAAGAGCTGGGCTGGGCAAGTTTCAGCCCAGTTCAGCAGAATACTTATGACAGAAAAAACTTGATTACTATATTTTGAAAACATATAAACTCAACGAATAAATTAGCATAAAAACTTGATTACTATACCCCATGTTTTTTTCTAGGTATTAGGCGACATAAAAGGATGCCACATGAAGGTTTCCCTTTTTTGATTTTTTAATTAGTTGTGCCTAACCCTAACCCTAAACCATGACCGTAAACTTGTATGAAACGTTTGAAATAACTAAATATGTTTTTATATTAAAACCCAGGGTTATATGTACTTATAAGGTGATCTATTATTTTCAACCTCTTTGGATGTTCCTCTTTTGGTGAGCCGTTTTGATACCTGCTTCACAAAAAGAGCATGTTTTGACACTTAAAAAATGAAAAATGTGTTTTTTATTCAACAAAAACCTTAAACCCCATACCCAACACTATTCTACAACCAATATACAGCAGTGTGTCAAGTTTGGCCTCATTCCGACAATTTTTTCTATGTCAAGGGTCATACCCTAGCTCATTACATTCGAAAGCCATACATCTTCGAACCTCGAAGCTCATTTCTGAGAAAGGTTTTTCACAAAAACATCCAAAGCGCATGTTTATAATTTTTTCTAGGTTGTAGGTGACATATAAGGACGTCATGTGAAGATTTTCCATTTTTTTGATTTTTTTTGAATTAGTTATGCCTAACCCTAGCCCGAAACCGTAACCGTAACCCCTAAACCCAAACCTAAACCTAACCATAACTTCGATCCAGCGAAAACCCTTAAATATCTCTACAGAAAGTACATATTGTTAATCTAAAAATGATTTTTTCAAAAAATCATGACCAAACTATGCGGCGCTCGTAGTTCAAATCATACCCACTTCCAACGAAATCGGCAGGATCTTGTATTGTGAATTTGCAGTAGCTAAGTATGTTTTCATGTCCAAACCCAGGGTTATATGTACCTATATTATGGTCTATTATTTTCCATCTCTTTGGATGTTCCTCTTTCGGTGTGCCGTTTTGGTAGCTGCTTCACAAAAAGAGCATGTTTTGACACTTAAAAAATGAAAAATGTGTGTTTTATTCAACAAAAACCCTAAACCCCGTACCCAACACTATTCTACAACCAAGATACAGCAGTGTGTCAAGTTTGGCCTCATTCCGACAATTTTTGCTATGTCAAGGGTCATACCCTAGCTCATTACAGTCGAAAGTCATACATCTTCGAACCTCGAAGCTCATTTCTGAGAAGGGTTTTTCAAAAAAACTTCGAAAACACATGTTTATAATTTTTTATAGGTTGTAGGTGACATATAAGGATGTCATGTGAAGATTTTCCTTTTTTTTATTTTTTTTTGAATTAGTTATGCCTAACGTTCGCAAAAAAATCAATTTTCTATTTCCGAATGCGAAAATTGGGTTATTTTGTGAAGCAACTACCAAAAATATGTCGTAAAATAGGAGCGCTACATTATTTGAAAATACTAGACCACATGTATTTACAAATAACCAAATGGTCGTGTGTCAAACAGTTTCCATCTAGCTCTCGTAAAAAAGACAAATTCATGTCGATTCAGATGGAACGGGGTCAAATTTGAACTACAGGTGCCTCGTAGTTTTCTCATGATTTTTTTCAAAAATCATATTTAGCTACACAAGTACCTACTTCATCAGAGATACAACAAAAGTTTTGCAAGATTTAGCCCCTAGCTACGAACGGTTATGTCCCGAGCTGAGCGTATATTGAAACCGGTATACGAAATTCAAAAAAAAATCAGATAAATGAAAACCTTCGCGTGGTGTCATTATATGTGTCCTAGTATCCATAAAAAATCATAAACTGGGAATAAGGAAAATTTATTAAGAAAGTGTTCTCAGAAATGAGGTATCATCTATTAAGATTCATGGCTTAAGGGCCAAATGACGAATGTTATGTCCACATTCATGGTATAGTTTGCTTAAATATGCCCGTATTGGGCACAAACGTGTATCTTGGAACCGTGAACAATGTTGCCGAAGAAACTTTTCATTTTCCGTTCACGAAAAAATCAATTTTCTATTTCCGAATGCGAAAAATGGGTTATTTTGTGAAGCAACTACCAAAAATATGTCGTAAAATAGGAGCGCTACATTATTTGAAAATACTAGACCACATGTATTTACAAATAACAAAATGGTCGTGTGTCAAACAGTTTCTATCTAGCTCTCGTCAAAAAGACAAATTCATGCCGATTCAGCTGGAACGGGGTCAAATTTGAACTACATGTGCCTCGTAGTTTTCTCATGATTTTTTTTCAAAAATCATATTTAGCTACACAAGTACCTATTTCATCAGAGATACAACAAAAGTTTCGCAAGATTTAACCCCTAGCTAAGAACGGTCATGTCCCCCGAGTTGACCGTATATTGAAACCGGCATAAGAAATTCAAAAACAATCAAACAAATGGGAACCTTTGTGTTGTGTCATTATATGTGATCTATTTAACGATCAAAATAATTAACTCGGAACATGGGAAATATATTGAAAAAGTTTTCTTAGAAATATACTGAATTTAAAAGAATAATCCAAAAAAATATTTCAAATTCTTCAAAACACTATGTAAAACAATATATAAGGTTAGTGGTATTTTGTTATTTTATTTTGAAAAGAAACAGTCCATAATATTCTATAATTACAGAGTGCATCTTTGCAAACAATGCAAAATTTATTTGGTTTAAATTGGAGTTCAAAATCAAAAGTAATAAAAGAAAACATAAAAGAATAATAAAAAGGAACAAAAAAAAGAAACACCCGAGCCAGCCCATTACCTTACCGCAGCGGCCAAGGCCCGTTTCCGAACCCAGTCGGAATTGCTACTCTATATACATATGCTTCGCAAAGCAAACATCAGCACCGTGATAGCCCAGCGGTATGGAGTGGAAATGGTTTGCTTTGAGGTCGGGAGTTCGAGTCCCCGGCAGAGCAATATTTTTGCGAAATATTTGACTGGGTTTAGGCGGGGTGACACACACATGTCAGTGGTGTGGGGGCGGGGTCGGCACCCACATGTCAGGGGGTGCGGGACCTATGTGTTAGGGTGTGGTATCCACGTGTCAGGGGGTGGGACCCACATATCATGTAGGGTGGGTGCGGGTCCCACATGTCAGTGGTGGGGGGGAGGGTCCCACATGTCAGGTAGTCTGGGTGTAGGACCCACATGTCAATGGTGGGGTAGGACCCACATGTCATGAAGGGTGGGTGCGGGACCCACATGTCAGGGCGTGGGACCCACATGTCAGGTAGGGTGTGGGTGCGGGTCCCACATGTAAGGTAGACTGGGTGCTGGACCCACATGTATAGGATGGGGTACAAGGGCTAGGTTGGGTGGGTCCCACCGGTCAGGTGAGTCAGCTGACATTGGGTCCTACCAAAGAGTGACACCTAAGCGAAAATGATGTAACACCTAGGCGGGACTACTGAGTTGGATGTTTAGTCAGAGTGACACGTAAGCGAAAATGACACCTAAGAAGTGACACGTAGGCGAGACTGCTGAGTTGGCTGTCAACTAATGCGAATGACCATTTAAATTGGTCGTAATCGGCTGGAAAAAATATATATTAAATTAGGGTTATTTGCATTATGACCAATCCATGGAAGGGGATTGTGACCTTTCTGACAGATTTGGTCGTTATATTTTCAGGTTTAGACCCTCCAAAACAGCGCATGACCAAATTGTGCAAAATGGTCACAGATCTATGACCAATATTTTCAGGGTCACTGTCAAAAGGTCATAAGTTAGCATATTTCTTGTAGTGGATGACAGGACAAGTTTATCCAGCCTATTTCAGCCCCTGCCCCCATCGCCACGCCCTAACACCACACACACCCTCTTCATCGCGCCTCATCCACCTGCAACTCACACGCAAATGGAAAGCGCAAACTAGAGGACCCTTGGATACGCCCGCACAAGTTATTCAGTTAGTAAGGAGCCCATACTCCCACCAATGGAAGCACGCTCGTCTTGGTTCAAGAGGTAAAGAACTCGCACCTAGGGGCAAGAATGAGACAAAACACCATCCCCGATGGCAACTCATCCAAGCCTTTTAAGCAATTTAATTATCCACCACCAGTAACCACCATGTCCGAACATTCCATCAACATCATAATTATGGAATTAAATCACCGGACAATATACATTCGACTAAGCATGGCTAAGCATATATATACAACAGTTATAACTTTATCTCAGGCCAACACATCAACCTATGGTTAATAGGAGGGGAAACATGTATGAGTTTGGGGAACATGCATTTCATAGGATACTCTAGCATTGACCCAAAAGCTGACATTAGAATCAAATGCAGTATTATGGTGGATAAAATAATTGTATAAAACAATAGGATGCTATATGCCAAGAAGGTTAGGTTATCTCTTGCCTTGCTGACGGGGCGTGTAGTGCGGATCGTCGGGGTATGAGGAGGGAACCTCGACTCCGGAATCTATTGATACCCAAACAATAGCAGAAGAACAAATAAATAACACGAAGACAAGGTGCAATGCACAATCATGATGACATGTCAAGTTCATGCAACAATATCATCATTTAGATTAGCTATCAATATTAAATGGAGTGCCAAATAATTAGTACAATTATTTGGAAGCAACCCCATATTTAACTTAGTGACCACATTGCTTATAAACTATTACATTACTAAGAAGTGGCTCAAATATGCGTGAACATGACATGAAATGATAGGTATTAATCTTCTGATCGTTTTGGTACCTCGTTTGGAATTTTCCGAGTACCGATGAATAAATAGTGAATTAAATGATTATTTGAATTTAATTCTTTTAACCAATTAAGAAATAACATCAAAGGAAAAATTTGTTGTCATGAGGTGATATTAGCATGATTAAATAGAATTTGAAATCCTGTGCACTTTGACATTTTATTCATAATTTTTGGTTAATTATTTATCAAGTTATGATTTTTCCCAATATGGTTATTGATTTTGCCATTTTAGTAATTTTTAATAAACAGCAAAATAATAGTTTCAAAAGACCAGGACAATGACACTAATAGATAGAGTTTCTTTTTCTGAACAATTTGGTATTTTATTTGCTAAACTTGAAGCAATATTCAATTAGTTATCATTTATTTTATTTTATTTTATTTCCAAAAGGAAAAACAAAAATCACTGGCAGGTCGGCCTCCAAACCGGGCAGGCCGGCCCACAGGCCGGGCACAGGCCCGAACCATCCGGCCTCCAGCCGGCCCAGACCGGGACCCAGGCCGGGCTGGTACCCGAGGCAGCCGGCCTTTCGGGCGGCCAGGTCGGGCACCGGGCCGGGCACCCACTCCAGGCTGCCGGCCTCTTGGCCGGCCGGGCCGGGCACGCAGCGACGGCGTCGGCCGGCGGTGACCGACGGCGACAGCGAGCGGGGAACATGGGGGAGGGGAAGCGGGAGAAAGCCCAAAAAAGCGCGGAGCTCACCCTCGAGCACGTTGGCGTGGTCGGTGAGGCCGGAGAGGGACGGACGGCGACGGATTTTGCTCAGCGGAGTCCGACCGGTGCGGACGAAGATGGGAACGGTGGCATCGATCCCGGGCGTCCCGGCTCGATTCCGATGGCGGGGAGAGAGATGGCGACACGGTGGACCTCGCTATGGTCTTCGATCTACTCGGGGTGGCCCTAAACGACGGCGACGAGCTCGACAGACACGGCGGCCGTGGTGTTACTCGGGTGGAGAACGGGAGCGAGACGAGAGGGAGCAGGTGGGGAAAATGGGTAGGGGAGCAGGTGGCGTCCGCGTGTGGTTGACCACCAGGGGCACGGCGGCATGTGCGAGGGAGAGCACGGAGGCATGGGCGCGGCGGCATGGCACCAGTGCCCTCTGTCGCCAAAGCGAGGAAAAAGGGGAAGTTTCGCAAAAAAAAAACCTGGCCGGTTTTCCCTTTTACTAAATTTTAAAATTACCAGGGCTTTAGGTACTTAATTAAGGCCTTTACACATTTTTATAAATTCTGGGAAAATTCAAATAGGCTTCCCATATCATTTAGAAGCTCCACTAAAATTGGTGCTCCACAATAAAATGTTTTGTTCACAGGGTTTAAATATGACAAATTTTAATAATTTCCAAAATCCAATTACTTGGGGTACTTAACCATTTTCAAAAATAGTAAAAATATTCATGGAGGCTCCCAATATAATAAGGAAGCTCCCCATAATTTTATTTTGAATTTTTGGAAAGTTTCACTTGGTTTAAAAATTTGAAATTGATTTGAACCAATTTGAATTCTCAGCTTCTTATTTCTTTGCTTAACAAGAATTTGCTTTTGACAAATAATTATAATTGGATTATTGGAACTCCTGGACAAATTGGAAGTTCAAATTTATTTGTTTGCCAAGTTGAGCAAAAGCATTTGGTGTGGAGGTTTGGGAAGGTTTTGCTTCCCCCTTTTAAATGGCTTGAGATGTGGCTTGTTAGAAGTAGCAATTTCAAATGCATGCCATGATGCAAACTTGAATGCAAAAAGTGGAAAAATTATTCATATTTTCCGGTACCAAACTGGGGCTGTTACAATTTTGTTTGAGCTTGCCATGCTTGTGTGGGTTGAACTAAAAACCATAGGTTTAATTTAGTTATTTAACCCTAGTGAAGAACCTATGTTGATTGATTGTGTGAGCCACTGCCATGCCATCCTGAGAATGCATTGAGTGGGATAAAAGTGCCCTGCCTTAATAATGTTTGTTTTAGGAAAATATCTTGCTGAGTGTTAATCTTTTTGAATATTAAACTCTAATATTTTGTGGAGAAGGTTTTAAGATATTTTAAATATAGGGGAGGTTAAACCATACAAGAAATGTCTTGTATAACCCCGGGAATCTCTATAAGTCTCCGAATCTCGGGACGAGATTCTTTTTAAGGGGGTAAGGTTTGTAACACCCCAAAAATTCGTCCCTAATTTTAGGTGTTTTCTCACACCTGAAAAACTTTTTCTATATTTAAAAATGTTCCTTCAAACCTGTTGGTCATTGATTTGACTTTGGCTTCGCTCTCTTAGAAATTCCCCAACAAATCCCTGATCTTTGTCGACCTCCACCATATTCCCCGTCCCTTGTTTTGTCAGTCAAACGTTGGTTCCATTTGAAGACTTCCAAAACCCCTCTCGACTATCCCACCAAAAGCCACCACCACAATTGTACCTTGAAATAAATTCCACCAAGATACCATATGGTTCCCTCATACATATACCTCACTCCCATGGAAAAACATTTCATAGTCCCATGCAATATTTCCAAACTTATTCCTATTCTCTATTATGCCATTTTCAATCCAGAAATTATCTAGACACCTTCCACTCATCCAAAAATTCTGCAATTTTGGGGAGATTCATAAATCCACCTCCGGAACATTTCACTCCATTGGACCAACCTCATTTGAGCAATATTTGAGGTACTTCCTTTGTAATGCCCTTTTCATGCCTATTGCAATTTCCAAAGCAACCCCTATCTACAAGAATCATTGGGCATTGACACTTTGCCAAATTAACCAACTCCCATATATAACCACTTATCCAGAAGATCACGTCAATGTCATTTGATTTGGTTTACTTGGCATGCCCATGCCATTAGGGCATTTTTGGACACCAATTTATTTGACCAGCCTCCATGTTTCCAATTGATCTCAAACTCCACAAACATACTACATACACCTATCTTAACCTACTGTGAATTTTCGGGATTTTTCTGAGATGTGCAAGGCCCCTGTCATTTCATCGAACACCGTCTGTGCTTTAAGTTTTCAGGAAATCCTGTGTTGCGAAGTGTGGAGTTTTTGAGTGTGACCAGTTTGGTTGTCTTGGTCTTGTCCTTGTGAACCCAGTGGTACAAACCTCTTTCGGTTTGGAGCTCCGAGTCACTGAGAACGTGACAATGCCGCTCGCGTCGCGCCCTGGACATGCCAGCTTCGGCATGACCATGTTCAAACCCCAGCCCCTGCATTATCCCCTGCTGCAGTGCATCCTCGTGCGCCACTGTGCATCCCGCGTGGCCTCCCTATCCAGCTCCCCATTCTTATCCTCCCCATTCATGGCTTGGTGGCAAGCTGGTGCACCGGTGGCCGTCAGCGCCATCAATGGCCACACCGGACACCACCCACCTCTCCCTCCGCTCTGGCCTATATAAGGCCACCTCCGAGCAGCCCCGCGAAAACCCTAGCCACTCCTCTCCATTCCCTCTCCCCTGCTCTTCCTTTCGGTGCCCGCAAGTGAGGGAGAGCATGCAAGGTTTCGCCCACCGTGGCCACCTTGGCCGGGGCTTGGGCAAGCTCGTGGGAGGCCACCCTTGCCCCCGGTTCCACCTCCCTTGGCCGCGGCACGCCTCTCCGGACCCGTCCACGGCCGGTCCCGCCTGCCACCTACGCGTCCCGCGGCCGGAGCTGGCGACGGGTGCTCTTCCGTGCCGCGCCATGGTGGGCGCCCGCGTCGACCTCGACATCCTCCCGCAACCACGGCGTCGTTCCCCAGTTCCCGTCCCGACGTAGCCCAACGCTGCCGCCCCTTTCTCCGCCGTCAGTATCCGCTCGGCCCTCCTCGCTGCCGCCGCCATCCCGCCCCTCGCCATGGCCGGGAGCTCGAGCTCTCGGCGAGCTCGAGGCCTCGCCCCCGGAGCCATCCCCTCCGCCGTCCCCGGTCGCGGCCATCCGCGGCGTCTCCATCATCGCCGATGTCCCCGCCGGCTGACTGGTCGCCGGCGCAGTCGCTCCCGAGCCGCTGCGTCGCTGGGCTGACGCGGGGAAGGAGGGAGGATAGAAGAGGAGAGGAGAGGAGGAGAGACCGACATGTGGGTCCCGGCCCCACCTGTCGGGTTAAGTGGAAGCGTATCCGGCGCATTAAGCTTTCACAGCACTGGAGACGTATTCTCGATCAAACGCGCGACCAGCCCGGCCCAGTTCAGTTCCGGCCCGTTCTGATTTTTTTTTCCAGAGTGGGCAGCAGATAGTTATACTTCGCCGAGCCATATCTTTTGATCCGTAACTCCGTTTGAGGTGATTAAAATTTGTAAATTCATAGTTTGAAAAGCTCTATCCATTGGTATAGGTTTTACATTTTTGTAAAATGGTTGTATGCTCAGCACCCTTATGCACATGCGTAGGTGTTTTCCCGTGACGGCAAAACCGAGACCCTAACCCGCGACGTGTCCGTGACCTCCAAGCCAAATGGTGTCAATCTTTGGAGGCAAGCTAACAACTTGCTATGAACACTCAAGCAGCGTTTGTTTGTTTGCATTTTTCCCTGTCATATAGGTGCATTTTATTGCTTATCATCTGTGAACTGTGCGTCACGAGATATCGTGGCTTTGTTTACATCCTGTCAACTGTGCTATTTTATTTTCTTTTACTCGACCTGAGGCTGGCACCGGCCGGAGGCATCTCCGCCACAGTCGCCTGGTTGACTGTATTGTTTTATTTTCTTTTATCAGCCTGAGGCTGGCACCGGCCGGAGGCATCTCCGCCATAGTCGCCCGGTTGACTGTATTGTTTTATTTTCTTTTATCAGCCTGAGGCTGGCACCGGCCGGAGGCATCTCCGCCACAGTCGCCCAGTTGACTGTATTGTTTTATTTTCTTTTATCAGCCTGAGGCTGGCACCGGCCGGAGGCATCTCCGCCACAGTCGCCCGGTTGACATTTCTTTTCTTGTCGAACGAGACGGCGCTGGCCGGAGGCATCTCCGCCACAGTCGCCCGGTTGACTGTATTGTTTTATTTTCTTTTACTCAACCTGAGGCTGGCACCGGCCGGAGGCATCTCCGCCTCAGCCTCCCGGTTGACTGTATTGTTTTATTTTCTTTTACTCAACCTGAGGCTGGCACCGGCCGGAGGCATCTCCGCCATAGTCGCCCGGTCGATGCAAACTATCTATTGCTTGAAATATTGTGTTGCTAATGTTTTGTCGTTTGATGATATATTATTATGTTATTTTGGTTATTGTGTTGAACTAATCCTCTGTTGCTTGGACGTGTAAACTTGATTAAATGAAACACCCCTCCAAACAACGATAAGGTCTATTCATAGTGCCACTAATCTGAACCCTTGCACGCGATACCACCGTTGTCCCATGGAAACCGTGACCTAGTAGGTTGTTAAGCCCCTTTTGTGCCATCCGTTGGGCACAGTCGTTCGGTTGTGCTGTCCGAGGGTAGTGGTCGACAGGCACGGGTTCGACTGTGATAGGGAGTCCGGAGCTAGGCATACCCGGTAGTGCCGGGGGATGTGCCGGATTTACTTGCCCGTTGTACCATGCGTATAGGGTGGTGCAGGAGAGTGTCTTAGCAAGTGGACCATCACGAGATTGTATCTTGCTTAGTACAACTTTGGGCGTGAGAAACCTGGAGCGTCGGCTGAGTAGGGTGCTGTCGGGGGGCAACCCCCAGATAGGGTCAAGATGATGAGATATGCACAGACCCGGAGTTGACCGGGTCAACGCTAACCGACATACCATATCAACATACCTGGGCTCGACCGGGTCAAAACTAACCGACATACCCGGATGTCGGATCATACAGATTATATGTCGGATCCTCTCCTTTGTTCTTCTTATGTGCAGGGAAGACGAACCGAGTTATGAAGTATCTGGCATGCCTATGCCGGATAAGAGAAGATGAAGTTCTATCCCGGTGGACGGTCAAGGCTCACGTCTTGTCCCTACAATCACGGGGCAGGCGTCCTGCCACTGGCACGATGGGACGCGCTGCCTAACCCTTGACTCGGGGGTCACGATATGGGGTGTCAGGTCTCCATGCTGTTGACCGAAGCGGTACGGGGAGCAGTGCACCGGGAGTTGATAGATTGGACATGCCACGCAGGGGTGACGGAAGCAGTCAGAGGCCAGTCGTGGCCACAGTGTTGGCTACGCCAGCACCCACGTCAGCCCTAACTTGTGCCCTGGGTTCCCTTATATAAGGAGCACCAGGGGCTCCTCTTACGGGGACGCATTAGACAACACTTTGCCTCACGCGACAACACTCTAGACCAGAGCCCACGGAGAGCCACAGAGCCACTGCAAGACTCGGTAGAGAGCCCGAGTGATACACCTTTGCCTTAGTTCATAGCATATCATATACAGCTCAAGGAGCATCTTGTAGCTCGAGTGTGATCCACCATATAAACAGACAAGCAGGAGTAGGGGTTTTATCTCCTCACGAGAGCCCTGAACCTGGGTAAAATCGTGTGTGTTCATCTTTCCGTGTGCGTGTTCATACGCGCCATCCCTCCCCGGTACCTCCAGCGTCCATCGGCCCCATCTTTAGCCTATCTATGGCATCTGTCCGTGCACCACCACGACAGTTGGTGCCCACCGTGGGGCCAGTAGCGGTGCTGGCTGGTGTGTTCATCCGGACGGGTTCCTTCATCGCCTCGGGCGAGCGCGTGCTCTGTGGCCTTGTCCATAGGTTCGGTGTAACAACCCATGTTTCTATTATTGTGTAAAATAGTTAATCATGAGCATAGCATGCATTAATTCTTGCATTAAGAAATTTATGGTACTTTAAAATAAAAGGGAAACCCTAAAATGGTTATTTCCCCTCCCTATTTTTAGATGTGGTAAAAAGTCCCCAAAAATCTTGCAATAATTTGTGGGGCCTCTTTATATTATTGTGGCCCAACATAAAAAGTTTCATAATTTTTGGAGCTGCTCTAGTAACCTAACTAATTTCCTCAAAACCTAGGGGGTTTTCTGCAAAATGCCTTTTCTTTTTCTTCTTTCTTCTTCTTTTTCCTTCTGGCCATGGACAGAGCTCCACCGCCGCGAGCGATGCCACCTCCTGCTCTCCCTCCCGCGAGAGGATAAGACCAGGCCGTCGTGCCCTGCTTCTCCTCTCTCCCTCACTCACCTTTCTCTCCTCTCTTCCTCGCTGCTTGCTCTCTCCCTCTCTCTGGTTTCCTCCCGACGGAAACCCTAGCCGCCGGCCGCCGCGAATCGCCACCGTCTCCGGCCGCCCGAGACCTAGCCGATGCCACCCCGAGCTCCGCCTGGGCCTCCTCTTCCTCCCCGATGAAGGAATCGTGCCGGGACGAGTTCGTTGTCGCGAATCAACTTCGTCTTCCCCGCCTCCGGTCGTCACCGCCGCGGATGATTCCGGCGTCGTCCGGCCTCCCCTGCTCTCCTCGACTACATATTCGTGCTCCTGGTGAGCTGGGCTTCCTCCCGCGCCCCTTCTTCCTCTTTCTTCCGCTTTGGTATGAGCTGTCGCCGTGCTCCTCCGAGCACCGCCGCGCGAGCTCGTTGCCGGACCGCTCCGGCGACCAAAAAGGAGCGGTGCCGCCACTTCTCGGCTCCCCGCGCATGGGCGCGTCCGACGCGCGCATCCGCGCGTCCCCGCTCGCTCGCCATCGTCGAGCCCGTGCTCGACTGCCTCTGTCCGGCCAGCGCTGACGTCATGTGACGTCAGCAACCTTTTTCTTTTTCTAAAATAATTTTGGTAAATAATAAATCCCTGACAGTGGACCCCATTGTCATTGTTTTATTCTTTTATATAAATTCCAGAAAATGTTTAAATATTGTAAAATCCATATCTTTATTTCTGTAAATCAGAAAAATGTGAAAAAATTACCAAAGTGTTCAGAAAAATAAGACCTACCTATTTATGCTAAATTCATGCATAATTAAACAACTTAAATTAAGAGTTTCCTAGAATAACAAAAATGCCACTTTCCTTAACTATGGGGTTTTGTCCAAATGTTATATTTGGACCTCATTTAAAATGCTATACATGTTTTAGGGTTTAACCTGAATACATTAACTTGTCATGCCATCATTCTTGAATGCGCATTGCATCGATGCCATGTTGATTGTTGTCATTTTCTTGTTTCCGGTGTTTCGTTTCCTCCGATAGAACGGGTGTCGATATCGAGGACGATTTCGATGTGAAGGTCAACAACGCCGATGGACGACAAATGATTATGGATCGACAAGTCAATCACCCTGTTTTCCCGAAGTTTATATATCGTGTTTATCGCTCAATAAGGCAAGCACAACCCCTTCTTCTATCTGATCCCATATTTTCAAGTATTGCTTTCTGATAAGCATCATATCGGTTCCAAAGCTTTTGGTCGATAGGTAGAGTCAACCTATCTTGTATGTTCCCCTTGTCGCCTAGTACCTGTTTATCCATCCTAGCATGATTAGGGTTGCTCGTGTGTCGCCAGAGCCCTATATATGTTCACATGCTTAGCCATGCTTAGTTATGATCTGATCCATCATGTCGATGTATCAGCAATACGAATGAATTTAGCATGTCAGGATATCGAGGATTTTATGGTGGACATGTTAATTTGACTAAAAGGCTTGGACAATGAGGCCACGGTGGGATGTGGTGGGTTGTCTTGTTCTTGCCGCCCTAGGACCTCTTGTGCTTATCGCTTGAACCAAGACTGAGAGTACGACACACGCGGGCCCTTGAACCCCGCTCGGCTGTTTCTTGTTTAGGTGTGCCCGTAGGACACGTAGTTTGGCGTGTTCCATTTGCGAGTGTGTGGAAAAATGTTTTGAAGAAAAGATAGGTCGTGTCTGGGGACAAGTGAAGGACGAATTGATCTTGGTCCCCACGCACAGAAATAGGGACCGTCAGGAGATGGCCATCTCTTGTTAATGGCGGAATGGCCCTATTTGGGTTGGCTTATGGGCACATCTAGGCAACCTAAGAGTCGTGGTCAACCACCCTCTGCCGGCACCCTCGGAAGTGTGCTAATCTAGTGGCATTAAGAGTCGGTTGGCACGTGTGGACCAAATTGTACACCCCTGCAGGGATAAATCTATTCGAATAGCCGTGTCCACGGTTAAGGACGACTTGGGTCTTGCTGTTTGATCATAGATGACAACTTGAACATATTCGTAAAACTTGATAACAACGTGTGCGGGTTGTTTCCTCGAGGGTGAGTCGAGGGAGTGATCCTAGTAGAGCAGGTTCAGCTGATGTTGATACTGGTGGTTTCAAAGATGATCGAAGGAGATAAAAGTGTTCTCTTATCCCTTTTACAAAACATCTGAGTAGACGGACTTCTACTTCGCCTCCCTCTATTGAAAAGTTGGCTTTACGCAAAATTAGCCCACAAACAGCTTCTAACTTATGCATTACCGTAACGGGTTATAGTCTTGCTGAGTTCCGTACTCAGGCCTGCCGCTACCTTATTTTTTGACAGAGATGAAGATACCATCGATGGAGATTTATGCGTGGACATCGACGAGTAGTTTGGGGTTCCCAGGTAGCAGCCTGGAATCTGTAGTGTGGGACGTCACCGTTGCTTATTTCTGGCCTCTTAGGCCTTTTGTTAATCTTGTTGAATAGCAACATAATTTGCCTTCCGTTGTATGATGTAATGTTGGGTCGTGTGACCTCTGCGTGTATTTTGCTATCTTACTCTAATAAGAGTTGTATATTTGCTTCTTGTCGTAGAGTCACTGCCCTGTACCGGTTGTTACAACCTCTCCCGTTCATGATGCGTGTATGGATATAAAGTGCACGGTTGAGAGGAAAGGTTCTTGGGCTCTTTGTTATGCAGTTTTGGCTATGCCCGTGTTATGGCTTAGCCGAGGGGTTGTGGTGCCGATGATCCATTCCGAGCACGCCTGCCGATGTTTACTCGGCCTGGGAGTGGTAAACCCAGTAACCCTCGGCTACGTAGCATGACCAGTGACACATAGCATTTCTGTATAACTCTGAGGCCGAGTCCGACAGCTTAACAAGGTCCTACGATTCTTTGTTATGCCTTCGTGGTTATGATTAGTTATGGTAGTCTTCCGAGGGGTTTTGTGTGACCGGGGTTCCTGGCACGCCTGCAGTGAAAAGCTGCCTGGGATTGGTACCCCAGTAACTCTCGGCTATCATGTCTAATAGCACATAACACTTATGTATAGCTCTGAATCTGGGGTCGCTACATTCGGCTCGCTCAACATCGTCAGCGACAACGCGGGCTGTTTCGACAGCAGGCCGTTACCCCGGAATGGCTGCCTCATCGAGTTCGGCACGCTCACGGTCTACGTCTCCACCGAGGTCCCCTGCCGGTTTCCCAAAAGGGTGCAGGTTGCTGCGGATCCTCCCGCAGTCTGCACAGCTTACGGCCGGTGTACCGCTCGCCCCGCTAGTTGCGTGGAAGTCATGATGACCGCTCCGGTCGTCGGTGCCGGCATTGCCACGGCCGGGGAGGCCGAGGTCAGCACCAGGTCCACCAGGACGGCACGCCCGCCGCTGGAGAGGCCGGAGAACCGCACGGCGCAGGCCGGTACATCGGGTGTGCCGGTGACGCCGAGTCCTCTTCAGGACGTGATCGAGAAACTGGCAACCCTAGTGGCTCTGAGTGCAGATGCTGCTCTGGCTCAGGCGGAGCTGGATCAGCAGCGCAAGGACGTACTCGAGGAGGCTTTAGAGGTAGCCCGAGTCAGGCAAGAGTTTGACATCTCTCTCCGTGAGTATAACAAGGCTCATGGTTTTACTCCAGTAGCAAATCCTGTTAGTCGCATAGATGAGGTGCGCAACCGAGGTAGAGACCTCAATGCTGAGATAGCTAGAGATGGTAGACCCAGATCTAGTAGAACTGCTAGTCATGTGTCGGCAGATAAGCCGAAGTATAGCACTCCCGGCAAGAACCTTAGGGCTGCAGAGGCAGCCGCAGCCGAGTTACCTAACTTATCCGGTGATGCTCGTCGTAGGCAGCAGGACCGGGTAAACGAGCTGGTAGCCATTGCCAATCGCCAGAATGAGGCTTTCCGGAATGCAAACCCGGATATAGGTGGATCTCGGTACATCCACTCGAATGGTGGTGCCGGGGGAATGTCCAAGGGACAGGCCTCATCGCCGTATGTCGGCAGAAGCCGTGACCGGAGTGTAAACTCTGGCAAGAACAAGCAGCTGCAGGCTTATGATCCAGTCTATGCCGGAAAGCAGATAGCCGGGCAAGGCCATGCCGGTCAGGGAGCCCCAGAACCCGCTCCGGGCAGGCAAGGAGTCAGCCGGGTCAACCCGGCGAATCAGGGCCAGCCACCTCGGTATCCGGCACCTAACCCACCTCGGCAACGACAGGGTGCCGGGTATGCCGAACAGGTTGCCGACCGATATGACGATGGTTACTCGGCCATGGAGCGGGTCGGGTACACAAGATTCAGGGACCTGGCATCCGAGGGTGCACTCGGTCCTAGGCTGGGAACTCGCCAGCTGCTGGCACATGATGTCCGCAACAAGCTTGACAGAATCTATCTGTCTGAACTCCTGGAGGAGCAAGGCCCACTGGGTCCGGCATGTTTTGGACCCCGGATAATGAAGCAGGCACCGGTGCCGAATTTCCAACTTCCCGGGGGTGCCAAGACGTATGACGGCAGTACTAAGCCGGAGGACTGGCTGACAGATTATGTCACAGCGGTGCATATCGCTGGTGGCAGCCGCTGATGGGCAGTGCGGTATGTACCGCAGATGTTGGAGGGTCCAGCCCGGATCTGGCTGAACAACCTGGAGGAGAACAACATTGATTGCTGGTTGGACTTCTCGGAGGCCTTCGTCAGCAACTTCTCCAGCACATACAAGAGACCGAATCGCCCTCAGCAGCTGTCCATGTGTTGGCAGAGGGAAGATGAAACTGACTGGGAGTATCTGACCCGGTAGAGTACAATCCGCAACTCCTGTGAGGGAGTAATCGAGTCGCAGGCCATCGCATGGTTTGCACAAGGGTGCCGACATGGCTCCATGCTTTGGCAGAGACTCCAGAGAGGGATGCCGACCAACTTGGCCGAGACAATCCAGATAGCGGACAGCTATGCCCTGGGTGATCCGACTCAACCCTTACTCGCCTAGGTCGACACGGGCAGGAGGTATCCCGCTCAGGACCGGGACAGATCGTGCAGGCATAGCGATCGCCCGGATAACCGCAACAAGAGGAGAGATGACAGGCCGGACTACCGGTATGGGTCAGACCAGGTCGCTGCTGTCGACCAAGATCAAGTGGATGCCGGCAGTAGCCAGCGTCAGAAGAATGATGGTCCCTCATGGGGCCAAAACTCAGAAGGAAAGAGGTCGTGGAACGGCGAAAAGAGGCCGTGGAATGGAGAAAGGAAGCCATGGAACGGTGACAAGAAACAATGGGATGACAAGGAGAGATACACCTACGAGAAGATGCTGGATGGCCCCTGCAGCTTCCACACCAAGCACCCCAGCAGACCGGCTCAGCACACGACCCGGGACTGCAGTTGGTACCAGCGCAAGCCGGTGAAAGCCGGTCCGGCATCCCGACCTGCACCTCTCACGGGTGCAAACATTGAGCCTCTGAACACCCAGCAGAGGCCGGAGAATGTGAAACACAATGCCGGCCCGAGTCGGCAGAATAAGTACCGAGAGCCCCATCAGAGCTACATGGTCTTTGTGACCGAACCAACTGACAAGCAGAGCCTGAACCGGCGTGCGATGGAGGTGAACGCGGTTATGCCGGCCGTGCCGAAATTCATGTACTGGTCCGAGGATGAGATCAGCTGGAGCATCAATGACCATCCCAAGGTCATGCCCAACCCAGGGGGTTATGCTCTTGTGTTGGATCCGACATTCATCGGGCCCAGCATCAACGTCAGGTTTTTCCGAGTTCTTGTTGACAACTGGAGCAGCATTAACTTCATGTACCGGGATACCATGGTCAAACTCGGTATAACCGAGAATATGATGCAGCCAAGCAGAACCACCTTCCATGGTATCGTGCCGGGTGTCTCGCATGCACCCATGGGCACAGTCTGGGTTGATGTCGCCTTTGGCGACAAAGGCAACTGCCGGACTGAGAGTCTGCTGTTTGAGGTCGTGGACCTTGAAAGGCCGTATCATGCCTTACTCGGTAGGCCGGCACTCGCCAAGTTCATGGCGTCCACTCATGTGGCCTACCTGAAGATGAAAATTCCGGGTCCAAATGGTGTCATCACCATCTCGGGTGACTACAAGCGTTCCATGGAGTGTGCCTCGGCCGGGTCACTTCTGGCCGAGTCATTGGTGATTGCCGCAGAGAAGAAGAGAATCCATGAGGTGGTGGCTCTGGCCCAGTCCGCTCAACTCGGTATGCCGAGTCTGGCTAACCCGCAGCAGACAGCGACCTTCCAGGCGGCGAAGGAGTCCAAGAAAATCGGCATCGACAAGTCTAACCCGGACCACACCGTCATCATTGGTGCCGGGTTGGACAGCAAATAGGAACGCGAGCTCATCCACTTCCTCCGTGAGAATCGGGACATCTTCGCATGGTCGAATCAGGACCTGCCGGGTGTTCCGAGGGAGTTGGCTGAGCACTCTTTACATGTCCGGTCTGATGCGAGACCGGTGAAGCAACCGATGCGACGCCTCGCTACTGAGAGGAGAAAGATTGTTGGTGACGAGTTAGCCAGACTCCTCGCGTCTGGTTTCGTCATGGAAGTGCTGCACCCGGACTGGTTGTCTAACCCAGTCCTGGTAGAAAAGAAGAAGGATGACCCGAATGTAGCCGCTGTTTGGCGCATGTGTATCGATTACACGAACTTGAACAAGGCATGTCCGAAAGATCCATTCCCGTTGCCCCGGATCGATCAAGTGATCGACTCCACGGCCGGGTGTGAACTGCTATCCTTTGTAGATGCGTACTCTGGTTTTCACCAGATACCGCTGAACCCTGCGGATCAAATAAAGACTGCCTTTATCACCCCGTACGGGGCTTATTGCTATCGTTTCATGTGTTTTGGGTTAAGAAATGTCTGTGCTACTTACCAGCGCTGTATGCAAAAATGTCTGCATGATCAAATAGGCAAAAATGTGCAGGTATATGTCGACGACATAGTCATCAAGAGCAAGGAAAAACATACCTTGTTGGATGATCTCAAAGAGACATTCGCAAACCTTCAGAAATTCCGGCTAAAGCTGAACCCGGATAAATGTACATTCGGGGTACCGACAGGCAAGTTACTCGGTTTCCTCGTGTCAAGCCGAGGTATCGAGGCAAACCCGACTAAGATCCGGGCAATAGAAAACATGAAATTGCCGAGATGTCTCAGGGATGTCCAGAAGTTCACGGGTTGCCTGGCCTCCTTGAGTCGTTTCGTAGGTCAGTTGGGAGAAAAGGCCCTGCCTTTGTACCAACTGATGAAAAAATCGGATAAGTTTAGCTGGACCCCGCAAGCGGATGCGGCGTTCCATGAGCTGAAAAAGATGTTGGCTACAGCGCCGATATTGGCTTCGCCACTACCGAGAGAGCCCATGTTGCTCTACATTGCGGCCACTAACCGAGTCGTTAGTGTCATAGTAGTGGTGGAGCGAGAAGAAGAAGGAACTACGGTGCAGAGACCGGTATATTACTTGAGTGAGGTGCTCTCCATCTCAAAACAAAATTACCCTCACTACCAGAAAATGACCTATGGTGTCTACATGGCGGCCAAGAAATTGAAGCATTACTTCCAGGAGCATCCTATAACCGTTGTAAGTGCGGCCCCTGTGTCGGAGATCATCGGCAACAAGGATGCAAGTGGCCGGGTAGCCAAGTGGGCTATTGAGCTGGCGGCTTACGCACCGCAGTATGCGAGAAGAGATACCATCAAATCTCAAGCAGTGGCTGATTTCTTCGTCGATTGGGCCGAGATGCAGTATGAGCCATCTCTGCCGGACTCCAACTACTGGAAAATGCATTTCGACGGGTCCATAGTGAAAGAGGGCCTGGTGCCGAAGCGAGACCAATTGAAATATGTGCTGCAAGTCCATTTCGCGGCATCCAATAATGTGGCCGAGTATGAAGCGTTGATTCATGGACTCAAGGTGGCCAAGGAAATCGGAGTTCGCCGGATCATATGTTATGGTGACTCGGATCTGGTGATTCAGCAAACATCAGGCAACTGGGATGCCCTAGATGCCAACATGGCGGCATACCGGTTCCATGTCCAGAAAATCTCGGGGTATTTTGATGGTTGCGAGTTCAATCACATTCGGCGGACAGAAAATGAAAGTGCTGACATGCTATCCAAGATCGGATCATACCGGCAGGCCATCCCACCCGGAATGTCACTGGAGCATATTCACAAGCCATCAATCAAGCCTTCACCCGAGTCCGAATCAATATTTATCTCGGGTAATCCGGAACTCGACGTCGTCCCGATGGATGTGGATGTCGGGAGCACGCCGCAGAACTCGGGGACTACTCTGCAGGACCCGGGGACTTCCGTGGATGTCGGGTGCATTCAGCAGGACTCGCTGACTGTGTTGGAAAACTGGAAAGCCGCTTGGCGGAACTCGGGGACTCCTTGGGAGGACTCGGGGACTCGTCAGCCCATGTCGGGTGTGGTAATGTCGGTTGATGCGATGGAAATTGACGAGCCTGTACTCGGTACTCGTCCAGTACCGGCATGGGCACAACCCATCATGACATTCATGTTGGATGGCAGTCTACCGAGTGATGAGGTCTCGGCCAGACAGATACAGAGGCGATCCAAATCCTTCACCATCATCAACCATGAGTTATACAAGAGAAGTGTGACCACCGTGCTTCAGCGCTGTGTCGAACCAGAGGAAGGAGAAGAGATTCTCCGAGATATTCATCAGGGGGAGTGCGGTCATCACGCCTCTTCCCGAGCCATAGTGGCTAAAGCATTCTGGTATGGGTTTTACTGGCCTAGTGCTTTGCAGCAGGCAGAGGACATTGTCCGGAAGTGCGAAGGGTGTCAGAGATTCGCCCACAAAATTCATATGCCGGCGTCAGCTCTCAAGACTATCCCCATCACCTGGCCATTTGCAGTGTGGTGTCTGGATATGGTGGGACCGTTCAAGCCAGCCCGAGGTAACATGACTCACATCCTGGTGATGGTGGACAAGTTTACCAAGTGGATCGAAGTAAAACCAATCAGAAAGTGCGATGGCCGCACTGCCGTGTCATTCCTAAAGGATATTATCCTAAGGTATGGTCATCCGCACAGCATCATCACGGACAATGGCACAAATTTCGCTGAGGGAGCCTTTGCTCGGTTCTGCGAGGAAAAGAGAATCTGGATGGACCTAGCATCGGTCGCACATCCGTAGTCCAACGGACAAGTGGAAAGATCAAACTCTCTGGTCTTATCCGGAATAAAACCCCGACTAATTCAGCCACTGCTACGTGCTCCGGGGTGTTGGCTGGATGAGATCCCGGCAGTACTGTGGAGTCTAAGGACTACCCCGAATCGCTTCACTGGCTACACGCCATTCTTCCCGATCTATGGAGCAGAGGCAGTTCTGCCAACTGACATAGAGCAAGACTCGGCAAGAGTCGCATTATATACCGAGTCTGAGGCTAAGGAAGCCCGGGAGAATGATGTCGATCTGCTCAAAGAAGCACGAGAATTGGCATTGTCCAAGTCATCGATATATCAGCAGAATCTCCGACGCTATCATAGCCAGAAAGTAAACCCTCGCAAGTTCCGCGAGGGAGACTTGGTGCTTAGGCTTGTGCAACGCACAGCCGGCATGCACAAATTGTCACCTCCTTGGGAAGGGCCATTTATCGTGAGCAAAGCTCTGCACAATGATGCCTATTATCTTATTGATGCTCAGAAGCAGGTGAAGAACAGGATGGACAGATCCGGAGAGGAGACCAAACGACCTTGGAATGTAGCTCTGCTTCGCCCTTTTTACTCTTAAGGACCCAATGTATGTATCTCGAAACCCGGAAATGAAATGTCGGCACCCCGAAAAGAGACTCGGGGACTGCCTTGTTGTAAAATCTGTGTTTATATGCATGTTTATCTCTGTTTCCCGTGTGTCGGATGGCTGTAAACCGAATCTCAAAGTTTCAAGTATTGTATGCTATGTCTTTGTGATCTTGTGACCCGACTGCCAAACACCAAAAAAAGTAGGCAAGGGCAAAGGTTTCAGGATGCAGTAAACAAGAAAACAAACTCGGGGACTCGGCCAGGAGCGATTCGGCTTCTTTTTGTTAGTCTTGTGTTTTATGTCGGATGGCTCTAATCCATGTCTCAAAGTTTCAAGTATTGTATGCTATGTTTTGCTGTCTCGTGACTCGACTGTCAAAACACCGAAAAATGGTAGACAAGAGCTGGGATTGTAACACCTAGTACACAAGAAAGTAAACTCGGGGACTTGGCCCAAGCGCGATTCGGCATAAGCTGTTTAGTTCTTCACTTATGTGTCGGATGATTTTAAGCCATATCTCAAAGTTTTTAGTATTGTATGTCGTATCTCGGTAATCTTGTGACTCGACTGTCGTACGCCGAAAAATGGTAGACAAGAGCAAAGGTTGCAAAGTATGGTAAACAAGAAAATGAACTCGGGGACTCGGTTCAAAATGATCCGGCATACGTCTAACCATGTTAAAATGTGCAAAGTAAAGTACCAAGTGCCAAGCATAAGAAGCTTAAGGTTTATATTACATATGCACCCGGCATTCCGGGGATCTGATGATCTGAGTTTTTGCTAAGTTTAAGCAGCAGGATCTTTGCTACTCGGGGCAGAAGGAGCAGCATCAGTTCTGGCAGGTTCTTCGGCCGCGACCTCGGCGGTGTCCTCGGTCGCAGGTGCCGGAGCGGTGCCTGTGGCTGTGCCGGGAGGTGTGTCGGCTTGGATCTCCTCGTCGACGTGCTCTTCGTTCTCTTCTTCGTCCTCATCGACGTCCTCGATCTCCTCTGCTTGAGGAACCCGCTGGCCTGGGAAAGAGCTGTGCATTGGGGCATACTAGATGAGGGAGTACGCCACTTCTTGGCGACGCCGGATGTAATCCGGGTCAGCGGTCCACTTCGACCCATCGCGCAATGTCTTGAGCATGTCGAGGTCGATCCCCTCGTACCAAGATAGCACGTACATCAGCGCCTCATCCGCACCGACTCGGGCGGCGGATGACAATCGTCGAGTCGATCCTCGCTAGCCAGCAAGCACTTGGCCAATTCGTCAACTGACTTAGGTTGCTCGCACTCGGGCCAGAGAACGCTGTAAACCCGGATCGCAGAGGAGAGGAGTCCCACTCCGATAGCCCTCAACGGTGACAGACGCGACTTCAAAGCCACCAGATGGTTGTCAATGTCCCACTCGGCCGAGATCGGGCCATCTCGGATCTTCCTCTGCCGGAACTTCTGAGTGCTGTTATCTGCAGCAGCTTTGGAGTGGGGGAAGTGTTCTGAATTGAGAATGGCTAACACCAAGATGAGTCACATGAAGGAAAATAATGAATGTCGGATAATGACAGAGCAAGAAAGGACTTATTGTGATCTCGCTGTTGATGCTGGAGAACTCCACCAACCATCACGCGATCTTGGTCTTTAGGGCCTGGAGCTCACCCTCGGCCGAGGTTGCGCGAGACTCGGACTCCTCAAGGGACTCCTTGAGTTTCCGAGTCTCTTCTGCCCGGAGCTGTTTCTCCTCGGCGGCAGATTTCTCCAGCTCGGCAATACGACCCCGAGATTTCTCAAGCTCGGCCTTTAGCCGGGACACCTCGTCCTTCTTCTTGAGCTCGGTCTGATGCGTGAGCTCACACTCCTTCTGTTCGGCTGTGCCGAGATAGCAGAGTCAGCACGCAAAAATTGATGCAAGTGCAAGTTGAAGCACAGAATATGACTTACTCTCGAGGTCCGAGATCCGCTTCTCCAGTCCTTCAGCTTTGGACTCTGACTCGGCTATTCATGTCGGAAAAAGAAAAGGAAATGAGATCGAGCCGGTTAAGTATAAGTGCTATGTCGGTGGGAGGAATGTTACCTATCATGCTCAGCTTGGCTCGCAGTAGCTTGTATTTGTCGGAGAGCTTTTTGTGCTCCAGCAGGAGCTTGCGGTGCACCTGGGTGCGTTTGGTCATGCAAACCTAGAAAGAGGAGGTGTTAGTCTTATTGGTGAAGATTCAAGCCGAGTAATCCTTACTCGACCGAGTAATCCTTACTCAACCGAGTCTCAATTACTCGACCCGAATCTCGGGGACTGGGGATAGATGATATCTGCATTGAAAAGTTGAAACGGTAAATCTTCATTCGGCAGTACTTACCGCTGCTGCTTGGTCGGCTGCAAGAAGGGCAGCTTTTGCTGCGTACATCTTTTGGGCCACTAAGCTTGGCCCCGCCGGATGCTCCGAGATCTGGCCCGCTGGTGATCGCGAGCTCACCTCGCTCAAGTCAGCAGCGTTCCAGTCCATATTGTAGTGCTCAAGGGAGCCCAAGCTTCTCCCGCTGAGGGTTCGCAGTGGGGCAAACCCCCAAGTGGCGGTCTGGATACTGGTTGATGTTATTGCTGAAGCTGTTGGTGGCACGACCAGCTGCCTATCCGGATTGGTCGGCACTGTTTTTGCCGGAGCTTTCCCGGTTGTTTTCCCGGTTGCAGGAACCGGGGCTTTCGATGTCTACTGCGGCTGCGGCTGTGTCGGTGGCGGCTGTGGCTTTGCCGGCGGCGTCGGCTTTGCCGGCGGTGGCCGTTGCTGCGGTGGTGCCTGTTGTGGTTGCTGCTGCTGTTGTTGCGGTGGTGGTTTCTGCTTCTGCTGCTGCTGCTGTTGTGGTGGTTCTTGCTGCTGCTGCTGCCTCGGTGGTTCCGAGTCCTCCGGGACCCCGGTCCTCTCTATCTCGGGGGCCGAAGAGCTGGCCCCGAGACTCTCATCCCGGTTGGTCGCCGGAGTGTCGGTCGCGACCGAGTCCGCGTTTCCGGCTCCGGATCCCGGAGCCGATGTATCTGCTGCTGGACTTGTCCTTGGCGGACTTGGCACCCGAGTGTCGTCGGGCCGAGGCGGCGTCGGAGTCCTCAGCGGGACCCGGTCGGTAGACCCAGTCGGCGGGATCTCCAGAGGAGCCATGCTGTAAAGCAAAGTATTAAAGTGTATCGTCAGAAGGAGAAAAGCAAATATAGGAAAGTATATGAAGGTTTTGTCGGCTAAAGGGAATCTTACCCCTTGGAGACAGGGCGCTCTCGGTGCTTCACTATCGCCTTGTTACTCGACTTCTTCGGCAGGAGACCAGAAGTGCCGAAAGTTCCGACATCTGCGGACGCAACTGCTGGGCGCTTCTGAACCGCGCCCTTGGGTCCCACGGCGAGGGGTGCCACCTCGAGCACCTGGTCATCCGAGTCAGCTGGGGGCGAGGACACCGGATATTAGAACGCAACCGGACGAGGGTCATATACCTCTAAAATCTGACAGTCGTCATCTTCGTCCTCAGACCAATCTCGGATGGAGGAGACGCGAGTCTTACCCGTGGCGGGAATTGAGCCGACATCAGGAATCGGCACGTTGTCCTCGTCGTCCGGGTCTTCCGTGTCGGGGTCAACGCGATCTTTACCCCAATTGGCGGCTGGGTCTGTTCCGTCCTCTTTCTTCTGCCGTCCGAATCTCTGCATGATGGAAACGGAGAATGGTTAATACAAAGGACAAAAATGCACCGACATAAGAGTTTATGTCGGCGGAAAACTTATGTCGGCTGAAGTTGCTTACTGCGGGCGGAAGGTTGCTCCGGCTGTGGGGTTCCTTGCCCCACTCCCACTCATCCGTCATCCGCGTCCGGGCTATGGCCTTAACGCGTCTCCGGATTTGGGCCTTGTCCAGCTCAAAGGTGCTTGTCCGGGTCAGATCAAGCGGGCCACTCATGTGGCAAATCTTGTGGACTCAGTGCTGGAGGGGCGAAACCCGGCGACTGATGAATGTCGCCAGTAGGTCGTCAGCCGACATCCCTTCTCCTTTGAGCTGTTCGACGACTTGGTGGATCTGGTTGACCTCCAGCACCTTGTCTCTCGGGTTGTATCCCCAGTTGTGTTGCGCAGTAGGGGGGCCGATGACTGTAACACCCCGGCCACTCCCGGACCGGCGCCTGTTACGCCTGGCAGCTCTCTAGGATCTTTAGACTGGCCCCACAGACCAACACTAGTCTTTTCTGTGAACTTTGTCCTCACTCGTGCGCACCCGGGAATGACTTCCCGGTCGGTCACCCATCCTCCAATTACTCCGGGCCAAACACGCTTAACCTCGGAGTTCTTTTGAGATGAGCTTCCGGAAAAGAAGTTGCAACTTGTTGATATGAGTATCCTATCAATCCTATTGAGCCCTGAGCCAGGATCTCACATCCTTCCCCCCTTAGAAGACCGACGCCCTCGTCGGTCAACCCCCAGTCCAGGAACTTCCCCCTTTGGCACCCGTCTGTGCGTCCAGTGCCGGCACATGCTCCACATGTCCGCGCCCCTGACCCGCACACGCCCGAGTTACCGCAAGGGTCGGCTCTGATACCAACTTGTAGCACCCCAACCCCAGAACTATACAGTGAAACGTTGTGTAACCGGTCATGCTACACAATCGAGGGTTACTGGGTTTACCAATCCCTGGCCAAAACTCGTTGGCAGGTGTGCTCAGAATGGATCATCGGCATACAACACCTCGATCATGCCATAAGCTCAGACATCGCTTTCACGTATAGTTAAGAGACCGAGACTTGTGGAACAACTGGCACATTGCAGACTCTACGACACAAAAGCTTAAAGCAACTCATATAAGAGAAGATACAAATATTACACATCAACATGGTCACAGACCATCAATTCAACAAGCGGAAGTGAAGTATCGTTGTCTAATACAACAAGAAGCAAACTACAGATAAACATCACCCAAGCCAGCTTGTTCCACGGTCCCAAGCTGCCACCTGGGAACCCCGGACTACTAGTCGACGTCCACGAAGAACCCACCTAACTGCTCGTTGTCGTCCTCCTCTGAAATACAAACATAAAGGCAGCAAAGAGAGACTGAGTACGACATACTCGCAAGTTTAGTAGGGCGATATAGGCCCGATGTTGACGGAGGCTCTAAAGCTATATATGTATTTCTTTTGCACAAAGCTAATTTTCATAAACCGAAACATAAATGACACATGGCACCGTCTATTCAGAATATTTTTCATAAAAGGGGTAAGAGGGTAACATCTCATCTTCGGTTCTCATCGAACCTACTTGTAGCCAAACCGCTCATCTCCACCAAAGGCACTCCCTCGAATCACCCTCGAGGAAATGAACCTTTATCACACACGTTGAGTTGCAACCTTTAGCTGCCAAATTAATTAATTAAGGTTAAGGTTTTCTATGATCCCGTAAATCCATTCCCAAGGCGTCCATAACCGCGGACACAGCTTTTCGAAAAGATTAACCCTGCAGGGGTGTACTAATTTACCCACCGGTACCGTCCGGCTCACCTGATTGGTCCTCTTCCGGGGAAGACCGGCGAGTGGGCGCGGTTAAACCTTTACCTCGCGTGAGACTATCCAAGAGTCATCTGTGGCCACAAGGCAAGTTTACCCAGCCTATTTCAGCCCCTGCCCCATCGCCACGTCCTAAACACCACCATCCTCATCACTTCTTTTTCCGCTCACACACATGGCAAATGGAAAAGCGAACTAGAGGACCCTTGGATACGCCCGCACAAGTTATTTAGTTAAAGGGGATTCCATATGTCCCCACCAATGGTAGCACGCTCAGACCTTGGTTCCGAAGACAGGAACTCGCACTTAGGGGCAAGAGTGAGGCAAAACACCATCCCCGATGGCAACTCACCCCAGCCTTCTTAGCATTTTAATTAAGCACCCCACATATCCAGCACGTCCGAATCATTCCATCAACATCAACAATTATGGAATTAAACAACGGACTCTACTAGCATTTGACTAAGCATGGCTAAGCATAGCTAAGCATATAAATACAACAATTATATACTTGTCTCCGGCCAACACATCAACACTAAGGTTCATAGGTAAGGATACATGTGATTGGCTCGGGGAAAAACATGCAATCATAGGATACTCTATGTCTTGATCAAAAATGACATTTGAATCGCATGCAATATTATGGTGGATAAAATAAGTTGATAAACTCATAGGATGCTAGATGCCAAGAAGGTTAGGTTATCTCTTGCCTTGCTGCCCGGGCGTGTAGTACGGCTCGTCGGGGTAGGGGAGGGAACCCTCGACTCCGGAATCTATCGATACCCAAAATAATACAAAAGAACAATAAATCACAAGAGGACAAGGTGCAATGCACAATCACATGATGACATGACAAATTGATGCAAAGATATCAACATTTAATTTATTTAACAAATTAAATGGAGTTCCAAATAATTAGGGCAATTATTTGGAAAAACACCCCCATATTTAACTTAATGTCCAGTTGTTCATAAATGATCACATTATTTATAATTTGCTCAAATATGCATGAACATTACATGATTAAAAAGGTTTCGTTCTTCGATCATTTTGGTACCTCATTTGTAATTTTCGGAGCACCGATGAATAAATAGCAAAATAAATAATTAAAGAAATTTAATTCTTTTAGACCAAACTATGAATAACATCAAATAGATATTTGTGAACATGATGTGATAAGTGCATGGTTTAATAGCATTTGACATGTTGATCACATTGATATTTTATTTGCAAGATTTGAATTAAGAGAAGTTAAGTTATGATTCTCACAAGTTCTCAAACTGGTTCGGAATATGTCCGGATTGGTCCAGAATATTCCGGATGGACCGGAATAATCCGGGCTCATTCCGAGCCAAATCCGAGGTGACCTCAAAACGTTTCTTTTAGGGTTTCGGAATTCGTCCGGAAAGGTCCGGAAATTTCCGGTCGACCCGGAATCGATCCGGAATAATCCGGGTGATACCAGACGACTCGATCCTGGGCAAAACTACGACGGCGGCGGCGGTTGCGCGCGGTGCGAGCACTGCAAAAGAGGGAGAGGGGAAACGGGAGGAAGTCTAGGGAACGTGTGGCTCACCAGGAGCACGTAGGAGTGGTCGGGAGCGGACGGGGACGACCACGGCGGCCGGATTGCTTCGAGGCCGAACGCGACGAGCGGCGGACCGGTCGGAACGGGCGAGCACGATTAGCTCGTTTCGGGCCTCCCCGCAAGCGTGCTCCGGTGGTGGAGATGGAGGGCGTCACGGCGGAGGAGATGGCGCGCTCCGATCTATCCGGGGAGGATCATAGCGGCGGCGAGGCATCGGCGGGCACGAGCTCGAGCTCGGCGGCGAGGCGAGCACGAGGAGGGGGAGGGGAAAAGGGAGAGAGCAGGGGAACGGGGCAGGTGAGCACGGGGAGCAGAGGACAGCGTCTTTGACCACGGGCTCGGCAAGGAGGGCCCGGCAGCGGCATGGCACGAGGAGGAGCAGGTGGGCGTCGAGCGGCATGGCGCCGGTGCGCCCTGTCGCCACTGTGCTCCATTCGGAATTTTCCGTAAAGGTCCGGAAAATTCCGGTCTATCCGGAATTGATCCGGAAAAATCCGGGTCATTCCGAATGACCAGAATTTGGCAGAAACGGCTAGTTTTTATTTAGGCATTTCAACTAACCCAAAATTTACATAAAAATTTAGGGATGCTCCAGACAAGAATAGGGAGCTCCCCATATTTTCCTTTGGATTTTAGGGCAACTTAAAAAGGGTTCAAAATTAGGAAAAAGTCTGGAACCACAATTGAAGTTTGAAAGCTAGTAACACACGGGAGGCCCAACCATTTGGTTCTTAGGCAAAGAAGTGAACTTAGGTACTTGTTGGGCCATATGGTCACCGGTCATGTTAAGGGTTGTACCATTTGGTGCATTTCATGGTTTATAGGTTGGGGAAGGTTTGGCTTCCTTTTTTAAGAAATGTGTTCCCAAGTGTTGGTTGTCAACTTAACAAATTAACATATATGCCATGATGCACACAATGAGGAACAAAAAGTGGAACAATTATTCGTATTTTCCAGTACAAAGCTGGGGCTGTTACACACATCCCCACTAATCAGTTCTAACATGAATAATCAACATATTTTAACCATTAATTCAGTTACCTAAAAATAATTGATAAGTATTAAATTACCCAGATAGTGATCTACAATGACAAGCGGCATCATCAGTACTAGTACCAGAAAATTGCTCCTTCATAACAAGATTCAGCAAAGCAGGTTTAATTTCATAAGATTCCGCTTTAGAAGCGGACGGAGCAATTGGAGGGCATATCAAATCATTATTATTAGTGCTAGTGAAATCACACAACTTAGTGTTCTCACAAGAACCCATACTAGCAAGATAAAAACAAGACAGATAAAAAACTACACTAATTTTTTTGTTTTTTTTATTTTCAGAGAAAGCAAACAAGCAAAACAAGAAATAATGAAAGTAAACTAAGCAAGACAAAAAAAAAGTAAAGAGATTAAGAGTGTGAGACTCCCCTTGCTTCAGCTCTAGAGTCCCTGGCAATGGTGCCAGAAAAACTCCTTGATGGCTACAATGATGTAGTGATTAATCGTCCGTGGTCACCCCAAGAGGAAGGTGTAGGATGTAGCAAGCAGCAAGTTTTTCCCTCAGTTAAGAACCAAGGTTATCGAACTAGTAGGACTCGGAGGTCTCCAACAAGGTGCTTGGAGGCGCGGACCTGCACAGACGCAAACAATTCACTTTTCCCCAACGGCTAGGAAGGTTGTCAATCTTCCCGGTCTGCTGAAAATAAAGGGATTAAATATTATAGTGAAAAGAGTAAATTATGAAAACGGACCAAGGAGCAAGTGATGGTGGAAAGAAAATAAAAGGTATTGTAATTCATGTAAAAAAGATGGACCGTGGGCCATAGGTTCACTAGTGGTGTCTCTTTTGAAGATAAATGCAAACATGATGGGTAAACAAATTACAGCTGGGCAATTGACAAAAATTGTGACACAAAATTAATCTAGCTATGACATAGAAAATTCATGTGTAATATTCATGTAGACATCACGTCAAACATACATAGACTATAATCCAACTGCATCTATGACTAAAAATCCACCTAGGGATCGCTATCCAGCATTAAGCATAGTACATGATGTAAGCAATATTCATGATCACGAAGACATAAACATCGCTATTTTACCCCTAGTAGCTACGGCACATGCTCATCCTTAGACATTTCTTTCACTCATGCCCAGGCACGGAGGGGGCATGAATCTAGCATTTAGCATAAATACTCCCTCTTGGAGATACAAGCAATCACTTGGCCAAAGTGACCACAGACATCGGAGAGCATGCAAGAGCATAAATAGAACACATAGATAACATGAATATTCTGATCATAACTTCATAATTCATTGAATCCCAGCAAACACAACATGTAGCATTGCATAATATCGATCTCGATCATGTAGGGCAGCTAACAAGATCATAAGCATTGAAGCACAAAGAGAGAGACACCATACTAGCTACTGCTATGGACCGATAGTCCAAGCGAAACTACTCATGCATCATCTCGGGGACGGCCATATCGATGAAGAGGCCTCCGGGATCAATATCCCCTCCGGCAGGGTGTCGGGAAGAGCTTCAGGACCCTCCTAAATTAGGGTTGAAGATGACAGCGGCTTTGGGAAGGTTTCTGTGGAAAATAATTTTGGTTTAATGACTCGGCTTTCCAGTACGATTTTAACTACGAAATTCACTATTGCAAAATGTTCTAAGTGCCATAGTTGCATGCAATCTAAACAACATCGGAAGCCTCATACGACGGCCTAGGCGAGAAACTTGGAACCTCTAGAACTCATACATTCAGATCTATGGGAGAAGAATGGTGTGTTGACAAAAGTTGGAAAGAAATATTTTATGAAGTTCATTGATGTTCCTACTATATTCTGATATGTTTATTTGTTTCAAACTACAGATGATGTTTTAGAGTACTTTAATATTTATAAGGTTGAAGTTGAAAATCAATTACACAAAAATATCAAGCATCCTAGGTCGGATTGTGGTGGCTAGTACTTTCCCAAATATATGATGAATTCGATGAGGAACACTGTATTATTCATGAGTGGATGTCTACTTATTCTCCCCAATCAAACGGGGTTGCCGAGAGGAAAAAACCACAGACTGGCCGATTTGGTGAATGGCATGTTGGATGCTGCTAGTTTATCTGACGAATGGTGGGGCAGGCTTTGTTGACTTCATGCCATGCCCTGAATAGAGCTCCCAATAAGAATAAAGAGAAAACCCCTCATAGGTTTGTGGTAAAGGGTGAAGAGAGAAAGATATGCAAATTGTTAAATTCCTTATATGGGATGAAACAAGCATCTAAAATAATGGCATGAGAAATTTGACAGAACTATAACTTCTTTGAGCTTTGCCATAAATGAAGCGGATAGGTATGTTATTATCGCCATGGTGGAGGCAATAGTATCATATTATGCTTGTATGTGGACGACATATTAATATTTTGTACAACCATGATTGTGATAAATGAGTTCAAGCATTTTCTATCAAAATGTTTTCATATGAAAGATCTAGGAGAAGATGATGTAATTCTAAACATTAATCTGATTAAGGATCAGAGTTGCATTGTTATTTAACGCAATCACACTATGTTGAGAAGGTCTTGTGTCGGTTTGGCTTTATAGAAAACAATTCTTGTCCAACACCTCATGATGCCGGCGTGACACTTTGAAAGAACAAGAAGGAATCAAGAGATCAATTGAGATACTCTCAAATAATCGGTTCACTCATGTACCTTGCGAGCACGACGATGCATGTTAATTACTTTTACTGTGAGCAAGTTGATCAGGTTCATGTCAAACCCGAGTATTGATCGTTGGCATGCACTTGAAACAGTCATGCGCTATCTTAGCACACATATATGAGCCTGACTGTTAAATGTCGCAATCTATGAGACTTGGGTGATCTCTAATAAGCCCATGAAGAGACCAGGGATTACGACATATATTCTCCACCCGCGCGATAGGCTACTGTCAGCCAGATACTAATTATGAGTTTGAGTGAAATCTGTTGGCACTAGACTTGCAATTCAAGACTTAGTCAACTGGGTGGTCTCTAATCAGAAGTTCACTTAACAGTCTCTGTTGAAACACTAGTATATAAATAAGTAGGGAGAATAGGTAAATCTCTAAATGGGTATTTGAGATCTCGTGGGGATTGTTAGAAATATATGGAATATATGAGCTAGATTGTGTGGCCCATTAGTGATTTTGGATTTTCTGTAAATCTTAAAGGCCTGCATATGGCAAGATGTAAAAGTGCTAAGTTTAGTCTCACGTGAAGTGGGAGGAGGGTTGCACCACCTTATAAGGGAGGGTGCTCCACCACTTGGTAAGTGAGTGATAACAGGGGAGGCCTTTGCGCACTCCTCATCCTCCGTTCGTATCATCACGTCAAGTGCCCTCTCGTCACGACACACGTTCGTGAATCGAACCTCGAGCCGAGTCAATTTATGTGCTACGCTTTATTTTTTTATTCGAAAAAACTGAGTCGTTAATGGACTCGTCACAGCTAAGCTAGTCCGGGTCTCTCCCGAATCGTGGGATGATGTAACCGACTCAAACATGCGGTCTGAACTCGATTCACACGTCGTATCCGTTATGGTTTTCCGAGCTTCCAACACCGTCTAATGCCATCGGTCTTCGCCAAAATTATCATCGACAACATCGGCTAGGCTGCTCCGGTCGCTAAGTTACTAGCTTTAAGCTTGAACTGCCTATCTTGGGAGGAGTAAAATCCAGACATTCCTTCTCACCATTCACTCACTAGCTAGGTAGGTAGACTAACGGTGACGGCCGCCCATTGCTTAACCAGATCGCGAAAGGGATTGAGATGTCCAGCGACAGGGACTATTCCAGCTGCTGAGCGTGTGACATCACCCCAGCGTAGCCATCCCATCCCCTCCTTTAAAAAGCTCCCAGCAGAGCAGACACCCACGAACTCGTATCACCTCACCTCTAGACAAAGCCAAATCCCTCATCTCCTTCATTCCTAGCTCGCCACACGCCCAAGGAGCTTTGGTTGCTTAATTGCCTAGCTTGCAGCAGCAGCACCAGGCACGTACGTAGTGCATGCGGTGCATGGCCCAGGAGAGCTCCGAGGCCTCCGTCGCAAGCTCGCCGCCGCACCCACCGTCGTCGGCCTCCTGGTGGCGCGACATGCATCCTTACTCCACTAGCCCGGCCTGGCCGCCGCCTCCCGCCACCAACGCCGCCCCACGATGGCCCCCGCTCGCTCACCACCAGCAGCAGCACCGGACGTCCTCCTCCGGCGCCGAAGACGATATGTCAGCCTCCAACGCCACCATACAGACCTCCTACGCCAACACCTCCACCAACCACTCCGGCATCAGCATCGACGACTCCTCGGCCACCGACCTCTGGAACCAAGTCCTCATGTGAGTACATACAGGACCATCGATCAGTGCATACATATATGTATATTTGCATATTCCAGAGGCCGGCCGGGGAGTGAAAAGACGGCATGCGTCCACTACCTCTTGTCCGAGAGAGAAAAAGAAAGCGGCATCGCTTTGCCTAGATTCTAATCTCGCCAATATATATTGTCTGCCTAGCTAGCGTGATGATATCGGTTTCGATCCATCTAATCGATCCTGCTGTGCTTAATTCTCATCTCGATCTATTCCCTAGATATGCTACGCTAATTAAAGAAGAATTTAAAACAGAACAAGAATATATGTGGTGTGTGCAAGCATATATATCTCTACATGAATATATTACAGATGAAGATGATAGGTTCTAATCAAGACTCTAGAGAGCCAGTGGCAGCATGCAGGGGAAAGCTAGCACAAGAGAGGAACAAAAGCAAAGCAAAACAAAGCAAAGGAACCAGCTAGCTTTACAAATAGTGTGATCTAGGAAAGGGTAACTCTGACAATGCAAATCTAGATGCGCCTTTCGGTTTACCCAGGGTTACATGTGTATGCATGTATAGAGGCATCGATTGTGATTCTTCCCTCATAAGGCTACTGAAATTAAATATATTTGAAGTAGACTTGCAGGTAAGGCTACTGGAATGGGAATCAGTGCTTCGAACAAAATTTTGTTTCTTCTTCGAAGAATAAAAGATAAAGCTTCATGTTTGCGTATATATAGACTTGCTTAGGCTTTTGTAGAACCTACCTAGGTAACAATGCCAAACTACATAAGCTAATATCAGTTAGTACTAAAATACTTAAGTGGAGATGCAACTAAGATTTGTTTGTTTGGTACGGATAGCCAAAAAGTGGAACCTTATCAAAGCATCAATGTCGCCTTGCTTGCTATTAGTACTTTAGTCCAATTCCCAAAGATGATTTCTCTTTACATTCCTCTTCGTCTCACAGAGGCTTTCCACGCTTTAACTGATTGCCTAATCATAGAAGACAAATAAGTAGGAGTAGCTGAGTTGCATAAACTAATTTAATTGTCGTGAAGCAGGATTAGTACAAGTCCTCTTTTGGTTCACCTTTTAATTGCTTCTCTTGGAACAAAACTCAGGGGCGCCAGCGGCGGCGAGGTCGGGAGGAACATGCAGGCGGTGCATGACGCCCACGACGACAGCGAGAACTTCCTCGACCTACTTAACTCGAGGACGCTCGCCCCGGAGCTCTTTGCCGAGCCGCCGGCCTGCGACTACCTCAAGAAGATGGAGTACGGGGCCAGCCATGGCGGCGGCACAGCATGGCCGGACGTCCATCAGTTCAACACGGCCAATATGGAGAAGCACCTGGTGGCCTCCGCCACCGCCGCCGGCGCTGGCTACGTCAATGCGCTCGCTCACCACCACGGCGCGCCCGAGCAGCTCACGGCGAACCTGTCGGACCTGGTGAGCAACTGGTCCATCGCGCCACCCAACCCGTGCCACGCTGACGGCGGCCACCTTCACGGGCGCGTGGGCCAATGCGATGACGCCGCCTCCATTGACCACGGCGGCGCCAAGTCCCTCTTCCTGGACTCCAGCGGCAACGTCAAGCACGAGATGGCCGGGAGCAGCAGCACCAGCAGCCAAGACTTCACAAGGCCCATCGGGCTAGGGTACAGCTCCATGCTAGGGCTCAGCAACAGGATGTACGGTGCCGGCGACGCCATCATGGACGTGCAGTGGGGAAGCAACAATGGTGGCGACGGTAGGAGCCTGTCAGACCTGATATCGTTCGGCGGGGAGATGGGAAAGCATGTGCCGACAGCATCACCAGGGAAGGCGTCTTCGGCACCGGAGTACAGTAATAAGAAGCAAGGGCAGGATATCTCGTCGCCGGTACGTGTAAGAAATAAACCAGTGCATGTTCACGCTGATCTCGATCGTTGATGTCGTACTTACTTGTATGTGTATATAGGTGAAGACGAGCAGCGGTGGCAGCAAGGCGGCCTCGAGCGAGGGGAAGAAGAAGAGGTCGGAGGAGGAGAAGGCAGGGTCGGAGGGGAACGTGAAGAAGTCTAAGCACGAAGCCTCGTCGCCCACCTCGTCGTCTCTCAAAGTATGCTACCACACCTTGACTTGCATACGTTTGCACATGCATCGTCTTCGTCTATCTATCGATGGATGAAGAAGCATGCTGAGCTTCTTCTAACATCAATGGGTGATTCGACATGTTAGCCTCTCAAGTCTCAACCAATTATCTGTTTGTGCTTAAATGTGTTCTTGGAGCATTGAACTGAACATAAATTTCCAAAAACCAGTATTCGGACTGTCAGTTAGCACAAATTATTATTTTTGTCAAGGTTACATTCGTTAAGGAGTTCAATTCAAAGTGCTAGCTCATATATGGGTTATTCAACGCATACCACATGCAGGTTTCAACACCATGGAAAGGCTGCATCCAACTTATACCAATTTCCTCAAACCAATTTATGCCGTCGGTTATAGTTCTCTTCTGCACGAACCTTCATATATGCATGAGAGTAGCATTGCTTAATTAATTAGTTTGGCTTCCATCAGCAGGTACAAGTGCCAAAAGTAAAGTTAGGAGACAAGATAACTGCACTACAACAGATCGTTTCCCCATTTGGGAAGGTAAGTTCAAACATATATATATATCTGTGTTGGATTGTTCTCTTTTGTTTTCATGTGTATATTTACAGTGTAATGATATATGGCAATGGTAAGAAAGAACAAATACTGACATTACTTGTTCCTCTTCTACATGATGTACAGACCGATACAGCATCAGTTCTATATGAGGCGATAAATTACATCAAGTGGTTGCATGAACAAGTGCAGGTAACTTAGCTTATTGAACATGTTCTTCGCTCTGGAGGGTTAATTATTTATTTTCAAATGCCATACATGGATTAATTTATATTAACTTCTTTTATCGATTAATTTGAACGTTGGTAATTAGATTTCTACATCTAGTGCCTTCTAATCTTGTGAGCTCTAGTGCCTTCTAATCTTGTGAGCCTTCCTAATGATATAAAGACTATATTCTCCTTGTTAAGTTCTGAAAGTTAGCTTTTAACTTCGTTATTTGAAAATATAATTTGGCTAAGCATTCCCAAAACAAATATCAATGTATGTTTGCCTTCATATAATGCATATGCTGCTAAAGGATTATTAAATCCACATGATCAGTAAAAGGATGTGCAAGCTTTCTGTCCTTAACACATTTTTATAATTGAGAGCTTTCTAAGCTCTTTTTCTGACTCGGCAACATAATCACTGCAATAATTGATTTGTCAAAAGGGATGTTTTGCAAAAGGCCCTAATATTTCTGGGGGAAAGCCACTACTTCAGATTAGTTAGAGGGGAGGGGAATGATCATAAAAAGCAACCAATTATCGGCGGACATGTGTCGCGTCGCAGTCCTATAGCTGATCAATTCATTCATGGCCCCCCTGGCCCCATGGTAGCCTCCCTTTGTTCGTATTTTGTACAGCATGTGTCGCTAGTGCTGCTGCTTTTGTGTAATGGAATGCATGGTCATGGCCCCGTTGCTACTCCCTTTTGCAGTTTGGCCTATCAGTTCATGATATAGGACATGGAAAACTTTCTGCATATCTATCGGGGAAACCCACTTTTTTTTTCTATTTGACTCACTATTTTCCTGTCTGTTGCATGCAGTTGCTGAGTGATCCTTACATGAAGTCAAGTAGTAGCAAGGTAAAAAAAAAAAAACTACGTACGTAGAATTTCTATTTCTAATTTACACATAGAACTTCTTCAGATTCTTCGTAGAAAATAATATAGTCTAATAAAGCATCACTCGGAACTACAAGCATGACAGATTCTATCAAAGAAGCAAACACCTACACATCTATGAAACAACTCACCCTAAAAGTTAGTGAATTCAATCTTTCATGTCAGTGTTTTGTTCTTTATTCTCACAGTGATCTGACACCTCAGTTCGGTAGCCATCAAGCTTTTTCGTTGTTTTTAGCAGACTTATTACGGTTGATAAGCCTTACAGCTGGCACATACAAAAAAAATCATCCATGTGACATTATGTTCGTTGTTCCTTTTTTTTCTCAGGATTACAACCCATGGGGAGGGTTGGATAGGAAGGAGAAGGCAGAGGTGGAGGCTGATTTAAGGAGTAGAGGGTTGTGCTTGGTGCCAGTCTCCTGCACTCCTCAGGTGTACAGGGATAGCAACGGCCCGGATTACTGGACCCCGCCCTACAGGAGCTGCCTATACCGATGATTTACTTTATTACGTATTATTATTTGATTATTAATATTATATTGTTTACTGCAACGTGAATAATGTGTGGTTAAGATATGGTTAGAGAGAAAGGACAAATCATGAAGGTTAATTTAGAATTGTATCTGTGTACCTACGGCCACAAGTTAATTAAACATCAAATGTATCTGGGTATCTTGATTAGATTCCTGGTTGTGTGCGTTCATACTTTCTGCTCCAGAGCTAATGTGGTCAATTTACTCGAGATGTATCATAGTTATGTACATAAAATAGATATTAAATGCAGATAGACTATACACCGTTAATAGTTTATCATGATATGCTGGCGCCACATACAGATGTTACATTACATCTGTTCGAGAAAACATCCTAAGTCCGCAAAGTGAAGAGGTTTCATCCTATTGTTCGATTCCTAGTACCACTGAACCGTGGCTGAGCAATCATAATCAATTGTAGTATGATAAAGATTAATGCACAAAGGAAATTATTCCAAGAGATCAATTCAGTACCTCGCACGTAAAATCTTTACATAGATGCTGAACAACCAACACAGCAGTGTAATCTCAGCTATCTCCCAAACTATGTAGTCAACTCAACTTGTGTAGGCTCCCAGCCAACTGCACATAAATAACCCGCTTAGAGAACTCTGTTTCTTCTTCAAGAAAAAAGACACAAAACAGAATATGAGTAGCCCCACTATGTTGTACGTACGTATCCGATACTGAGGTTAAGAAAGCACCATTTATCACCTCTGCCTTTATGCTCTTCGGAAGCACTTGAAGTTGTATTGGTGTATCCGAACAACTTTCAGAGGTGGCAGGCACGCGACCTGGATTCGCAGCATGAGTGAGAGCTCGATATTCATCAGGCGTTTTGATTCAAACTGCTCATTGATGAGAAGTTGATTTCACCAGCTAGCTGGCTGCATGCCTGCATGATGGATCAAAAGATTCTGATGCAAATAGTAAGGGAGCCCAAAGAAAGGGCTAAGAAACCAGCGCTAAGGTGGTCGAGACGTCAGAGTTAATGATCACACGCACGTAAGATCAGTTACTCAAGATATATATGGCCCTTTGTTTGGATCAGACTTTAGTAAGGTTACAGAGGGTGCCAATAGCCTAATTTGCAGACAGATAGGCCCACCGAAATTAGCCGAGGAAGATCAATATACCTCAGTGCCACTCTGACGGTTGACTAATAAGTGGTCAGGTCATCTCATCTTTCAATGAGCTTTAGCTGGAGTGTGAGACAGGCAGACAGCTGAATCATATCTTGGTGTGCTGTCATAATGGAGCATATGGTTAACATAATAATCGTGTCAAGGAAAAAATGCTTTAGTTGCTACACATTTACTAGACAGAGACAAACTGCCAACAAATATACACCGAAAACATCACCTTCATCCGCATAACTGCAGTTTGCCAGTGTCCTGTCCACACTTCGCATGGAGCTGTGGGCATGCCCAGCCCTTAACTGCACGGGTAGCAAGTTATAATGCGCTCATTTGATGATATTGTTTTTCAAGAGTGCACCCTGGAAGGTGTATTAAGCTTATAGGAGAGATGCCAAGAGGCATTACAACGCCGAAGAACGTCAAGTTCGTGCTGTTCACAAGAGGTGACAGCTCCTCGCCCTACTTATTGCCTAATCTCCATCTAGGAACCACTCCAGGATGGGAGGCGGGAAACCAAATGTGTCGTCATGGAAGATTCCGGACATCCTTCAACTCCCATGTCCTTTTATCGTCGTCGTGACTCCCGCGACATTTGGTGCAGCATGATTGACGACGATGCGGTTTTGGTGTCGCCACAAACACCAGAACACTAGTGTCACGGCCGTCCACGAGTTTCTCCAGTCTCGCACCGGTACCGTCAGAGATGTCCACCATGGCAGCACCTCTGTATTGCTGTCAGGTTGCCAATCCAGCATGTGCCAGTGGGCCAAGAACCACATCACACTTGGCAAGCGAAGACGCATCCAAGAAGCAGGTGTTAGAGCGTTTCCTGCTCCTGGTCATACAACGGGCAGGCAGGCCGATTTGGGAGGCTGCGCCATTGTAGACTGTTGTGTCCTTTACTTCGAAGGTTGTATGGGTAGCTCACCGGAGGCCGTGGCCGGCGGTATCTGGTAGGTGCCGTGGTAAGAAGCAGGGGATTGAGGAATTAGATAGGTAGATTGGATCGAGAGAGCATATAGGGTAGAGGGAGACTTTTGTATATTGCTTGCCCATAACGATACAGGATAAACATCCTCTTATAGGAGGACCAACGCTAGGAGACCTGGTACAAACGTACTAGGACTAGTCCTAGTATTCAACTAGGACTCTTCTTTGACTCTGACACGTAATTGACCTGGACTCTAATTATGGAAGCTACCATCTATACTACTAGCGTCACAACACCACTCCCCCATGCAGATACAGCTCGTCCTCGAGCTGTAATTCATGGCGGTTCTTCCTCCTCGATGTCATCAACAACTTCAAGGTAGAAAAGGCGCTGACAACGATGGCCTCTCGAGAACTTTTCATCGCAGTTGAAGCACAATCCCTTTTCCCTTCTCTCTGCCATCTCTGCGGCTGTCAATCGTCGGAGTGTCCGTTCTTCTCCCACTGGACTGTGCGATTCAAGGACATTCCTTGCTGCAGAATATCGGCCGTGGATGACTTCTCGCTAGAGGCTGCTGCTATGATAGCTGCCCGCTGTTCATAAGATCGTGCCAAACTCATGGCGACTTGAAGGTCCAGTGGCTTTTGCATCTCAACGTCCACACGAAGCAAGTCACTGAGGCCCGATGTAAATAGTTGAACCTGCTGCCTTGTCGAAAGGGGATCATTGTGAGCAAGCAGGGACAAAAATTTCTCCACATATTCTGTCACTGTGCCAGATTGCCTCATCAGTGCAATTTCACCGAGAGGATTGCTTCGGATTGGAGACCCAAAACGTAGATTACAACATTCTTTGAACCTGGGCCATGATGGCATCCCTTCATCCCTCTCCAGGTGCATGTACCACTCCTGAGCAATGCCAACCATGTGATAGGCTGCCAACCAAACTTTGAAAGATTCATCCGTGCGTTATCCCCAAAAAAATTGCTCACAACGATTCAGCCAAGTGAGCGGGTCTTCCTTGCCATCAAACTTAGGAAAATCCAATTTATGGTAGCGAGGGGCCCCTGCTGTCTCTGTGATGTTGGGGGTGGGACGAGCGGGCCAGATATTTGGAAAGCTCGATTGCTGTTGTTGCGGTGCCAACGATGGAAACCTAGTCTGATGCGGCTGTGGTGCATATGGCCTTGTCGAGGTTGATGCCCCTGCAGCAAACTGCGGAGCTATCGGCATTTGTTGTGACAACGAAGGAAACTGCAGCGAGAACTGCGGCAGGTTCGTCGGGGGCAGCCCCATTGAGGCGGTGAGTGTGTCTGCCACCTCCGCGTCCCTGAGAGTCGCTGCAACACCAGATGAGGCGAGCGGCTGGAGGTCTGCTGGTTTTATCACGAGGCCGTCGCCGATCGCCTTCTCCTCCAAGGCCTTGATGCGTACATCAAGGGCTGCAAAGCCCTCCTCCATCTTCTTGAGGATAGCCTCCTGCATCTTAGCAATGGCTGCAGCCATGTCGCCATCAGTTGCTTTCATCTTGTCGTCATCGGAAGCCATGGTGGTCCGCTCTGATACCAAGATGTTGTGTCCTTTACTTCAAAGGTTGTATGGGTAGCTCACCGGAGGCCGTGGCTGGCGGCATCTGGTAGGTGCCATGGTAAGAAGCAGGGGATTGAGGAATTAGAGAAGTAGATTGGATCGAGAGAGCATATAGGGTAGAGGGAGACTTTTGTATATTGCTTGCCCATAACGATACAGGATACACATCCTCTTATAGGAGGACCAACGCTAGGAGACCTGGTACAAACTTACTAGGACTAGTCCTAGTATTCAGCTAGGACTCTTCTTTGACTCTGACACGTAATTGACCTGGAATCTAATTACGGAAGCTACCATCTATACTACTAACGTCACAACATAGACGGTCCGCCATCCAGCAGCAACCACACGTCACCAACCACGCAAAGAAGCTAGAACTGTATGGTGCTATCGACTTCCAAGTCAGCATACATGGCCTTTCTCGCTGGAACTATGCTAGCAGAGGGCGCTCATTTGATGATGACAGACACAGTCTAATGTATCCCTGTTAGCATTGGTGAAGAGTAAGCTAACCGCACACGTCAAAATAAATAAGTACACAAAAAAATGTAATGACGATTGAATTAAGAGATTGACTAGGCTCACCTCCAAATCTCCAATCATCGATCATATTAATGATTCTGATCCCCTTCTTTCTTTATGTTGAAGAAAGTATGAGTCACCTCCAATAATCAATTACATTACCTCCAGTTTCAAAGTCCACAATAAAGTCATCATCACCTTGAGTGCTTACAGCTCCTTAGGTGAATTATCTTAACATTTCTTGACTAACTGAGAAGCAAGATTATTGTTTCCAGTTTCTCTATACGAAACCAGTGCATTATGTAAGGACTTACTAAACTCGCTGTTTCTATATGCAAGAAGACCATTTATCCTTCTCATTCCTTCTGACATTCCAGATATCCCGTAACAAGTTGACAAATGGATGTAAGTAACCGTGTCCGGTTTTAACCCTAAAGCATGCATCTGCATGAACAAACTGAAAGCTTTGTCCACCTCTCCACAGGAAGCATACACCTTGAAGGCAACATTGCATGCACATGGATCAACTGTCAACTCAGGCTTTAAAAGTTGCTCACAGATATTTAATGCAGCCGCATGCATGCCAGCCATGGAAAACAAGAATGCAAGTATAGCATGCTTGGCAGAAGTCCTGCCATCATTATATGCTGACTCTAACTGTAAAACTTCCTCAGATGGAATATTAACTTTATCCATTGCAGAAAATATCATCTGAAACATTGTGGCATCTGGAAATATGTTAGCTTCCACCATTTTCTGCACCAATTCTGCACATTCTCTCAAGTTGCCATTGGCCACATAACATGCCATAACAGAATTATATGCAGCACAGTCAGATAGTAAACCTGAATTCTGTAATCCACGAGCAATCTTAATGGACTCCCTCAGCAAGCCCATGTTTTTGTAGAGGAACATCATGGTAATGTATGAAACATAATCAGCCTGATTATTTCTCGTCAAACTGTCAAAGATAGCCTTAGCCTCAATGACCATCCCAAGTTTTGCATAGAGGTTTAGCATGGAATTTGAGGCAATGATATCAGGGCCACCATCCATGTTCCTTATCCTTGCATACAAATCATGCGCTTCCTTCCAGCAATTAACCTTGCTATAGGCCTTCATAATCGAAGTCAAAATAATATGGTTTGGGACAATTCCAGATTCTTCCATCAAATTTCTGTAGTGCAGTGCCTTGTCCACTTGTCCTGTCTCCGCAAACATATCAATCAGCAAACCGTACACAACCACATTTGGCTCAACACCTGAGGCCTTCATTTCATTGTACATATCTATGGCTTCAGATACCAAGGAATTGTGGGAGTAAGATCTAATAACAGCGGAGTATGTCTCGCACGCTGGTTTAAATCCTGTGTCTTTCATTTTACGCAAGAGCTTCTTAGCTCTCTGTGGAAATCCACCAACAGAAAACATCTGAATTAGGGAATTGTAAGTGCACTCATCTGGTGAGATACCAGAGTCCTTCATGTTCTCAAGTAGAGAAGTGACTCTATCATACCGTTTTGCCAAACCATAGGCCTTGACCATTACATTGTATTCCACTATGTCCCTCTTTCCCCCAGCTCCTCTATCATAGTGGAAAATACGCTCAGCTTCTTCCCAAAGGAACCTCTCTGCAAAAGCATCCATGATGGCAGCAAAATTCCTAGATGAAACTTCCTCACCTCTGCAATGCATTTCAAAGAATACGTTTGCCTTGTCAAGCAATCCTTGATCAATGTACATCTTCATGACAACTGGAATGGACTGTTCATGAACACTAATGCCAGACTTCATAATCCCTTCGATCACATCTTCTGCTTCATGCACCATCCTCCTCTCACATAACACGTGCAGAATAATCCTATAGCTCACAGCATCAGCACATAACCCGGTCCTCCCAATTTGATGGAAGTACTTCAAAACTCCCTCGACATCCCCCACAGACGCAAACACCGTCATCATTACATTGTAGGTCCTAATGTCCGGAGTGACCCCTCGGACGACCATGTTAGCTAGCAACACCTGTGCCTCCTCTACACTGCCATGTGAACCAAATACGTTGATCATTGAATTGAACGTATATATGTCTGGAATAACTTGATGAGCCAGCATATCCACAAACATGTCCATCGCGTCCTTGAGCCTCCCAGCCTTTCCATAAAGATCAATCATGGTGTTATACGTCAACACGAGCTTTGGCTTCCTAGGAACTTCCTCAATGCCCAGTGCAACAGCAGAATCAAATTTATCATGAAACATGTCGTCCAGCAAGAATAGCATCGGTCCATGGAAATCGACTGTTCTGTATTCAAGATGGAGAAATTCGACATCAAACCTGCCATCGCACCAGTTACTGAAAAGGACGAGTGCGTCCGAGTAGCGGCCGTTGTTCTTGAGGATGCGGACGAAGGTGTTCATGGATACCTCGTCGGGGGCAACACCTCGTGCGCGCATGTGCAGGAGAAGCAGGAGGGATTCCTGTGCCAAACCGGCCTTAGCAAGAGAGTCGGCGAGGGCGGCGTAGGCTGGATTGGAGGGCGGCAGGGCGTCGTCCCGGGACATCCTGAGCCAGATGCGGCGGAGCTCGGACCACCGGCGCCCGCGGGCAAGGTGGCGGAGGAGGACGCTGTAGTGGACAGGGTTGGGGGCGTAGCCCGGGAGCGCGTGAAAGCGGTCGAACAGGTCGTGGGCACGGCGCCAGTGGCGCTGCCGTGAGAGGAGCGCCGTCTGCTCGCGCGGGGACATGGAGGCGAGGGAATCATCGGATGGGTAGAGAGTGGCGGTTGTGGTGTTCCTAGAGACGGTGGAGGTGGTAGCGGGGACGGGGGCGTGGTTGTCGCACGAAAGGGGAGGTGGCGGGGGCAGGCGGGGAAGCTGGAGACGGGACGCGGCGGGGGAAGAATTAGGGAGGAGTTTGGTGTGCGATCCGGTGGTCGGTAGCTTGCCGGCTCTGGTGCCGGCGGTGCCGGCGGCCGGAGGGCACGGGGCAGCGGGAGTCATGGCGGCTTCAGGCAAGGGGAGGAGAGGGCGAGGAGACGAGTGAAGATGGGTTTAAGAGCATCTCTAGTCCGGTGTTAAATATGGGCGTCTATACCACGATATATACACCGTCTAAAAAGATTCTTTTAGGGCGTGTTTGGTAGGTCGGCCGACCTCAGATATTCTTCCCTCAACCTGGCTCACCCGCTTGTTTCTTGTTTGGTAGCCCGGGTCGGCTCACGTCGGCACTGCCGTCCTCATACGGAAAAGGGTGCTGGGCACTGCCCGGTTGAGAAGCCCGAATCGAGCTTCTCATCTCATCCCCGTCGAACTCGTCCCGACGCCTCGCTCCCACACGTGGACCCCATCGATGCCTCGCTCCCGTCCGCCACCCCCTCACCTCATTCGCTCTCTCTCCTTCAGCTCTCTCTTCCCCATCCTCCGTCGGACAGCTCCCAGCACCTCCGTCGGACAGCTCCCAGCACCTCCGCCGCACAGCTCCCAGCACCTCCGCCGGACGCCGCGACCGAGGACCATCTCTGCAGAGCCCGTCGCCTCCAGCCGGCTTCCTCTACCTCGAACCACGCCGCCTTTCCCGACCTCCTGCCGGCGGCTCATGGAGGAGAAGGAGCTCGGCTTCCTACCGGCGGCTCATGGAGATGCTCCCGGCGGCGACGCGACTCCAGCAACCGACCCAGGCGGCTACTCTCCGAGCGTCCGCGCGCCACCGCCACCCAGCGCGCGCTGCCGCTGCCCAACGCGTAGCCTGCCGCCGACGCAGAGCACGCAACCTGGCGCCGCCGCGCAGCACCCCCACCACCTCCCAGAGCCGCAGCGAAGCGCCCTCTACCTCCATCGCCCCGACGCGCCTCCTCGCACCGCCGTGAGCACCCTGTACAGCCGGCGGCGGCGAGCTGCTCCCCACACGATGGATTGTGGACCTGATTGCTTTTTCAATTTCTGTTCAAGGGCTTTTCTGTAATTATTTGGACCTATTTGTAATTTCGTATTTGTGAATTCTGAGCTCGGCACAGCCCAGCGCATGTATGTCACCAAACAACTTCCCATCTCAGCATGTCCCAACCCATGCAAGCCACCAAACACATCATTAAATCTCAGCTCAACCGGTATGAGCCCAGCCTGGCTCAAGTGAGAAACACATTCTGAGCACACGCAGGCTACCAAACACACCCTTATAGACAGTCTCCGTTTTTTAGTGGAGTGTCTAAACTCAGGGCGTCTATATTCTCTCTCTTATATTTTAATAACATTTTGCAACTTTCAATTTTTAACAATTTTTATATGTAACGACTTTGATTTAAATCCATCTATAAATAATTGATACAAACATCAGCAAATACAACTATAGGAGCCGTAGCTAGGATCTCAACATCAAGAGTACACCCACACAGATTACCTCATCCTAATTTTGAGAGCAGATAGTCGTTCCCGGACAGATAGCTCCGGGTGATCCCGTTCGAGTTGAACAGAACTCCATGAGGACGACACTACCATGGATTGAGATCGGACGGGCTAGGACGTTTCTGCCGCTGGTCCAGCAGAACGGACGGAGCCCCCCGCGACCGCGTACGAAGCCCACCGCGCTGCTTGCGGCCGCCGCGTAGGAAGCCCCCGGCGTGGCTGCTCCTTGTGGCGACCCCGGACTAGCTGTCCAAAATACCCGTTATGCTTAACACAACGATCCCATGATCAGTCTGTCGTTGCACATAACTTGAACTGATTACCAAAGTTACATCCATTACAGTACCGAATTTAAGTCTTACAACAAAAGGGTCACGAGGACCACAGTATTACATAAATGCCTCAGAGGGCTTAACATTCTTCAAGCAGCGGAGTAGCAACAAGCGTCGTAGGCTAATGCCTTAACAACCTTACAGGCAGCTGGCTGATGAAGATCCCTAGTTCGCATTATCGGCGTCGTAGTCTCCTTCTTCATACGGCTCCTCAAAGTCTGGACAAGACAATAGCCAGGGACAAAACCAATATGAGTACATTTGAATGTACTCGCAAACCACCCGGTATTAAATTATTGGCAAGATTAGTGCATACTCTTTAGATGGGAGGCTCTAGGGGTATCTCTTTGTTTTATAAAAGCATTTTATTTTAAGAAAAGATATCTCCATATCTTTGTTAAAAAAATAAGACATTTGAAAAAGAAGTTCATTCAATAAAGATAGTTTTTCTTCAAAAACTCCTCGGTGGGATCACGGCCCGTCGTGAAACCTTCTCCATCCATTCTCTTTATACCGATCCCTTGGTATGACACCAACGACATCTCCGTTTTAAAAACACAAAGCTTTTGCACACAGGTCTTAGGATGGCCTTCCAACTGTCCATAACCGAGGACTCGGCTATTCGAATAGTTTTACACTCTGCAGAGGTTGTACACTTTACCCACACCATCCGGTAATCTCACCGTGTCTGCCATGTCCCACCATACCAGGTGTATGCGAAGTTGAGTAACCGGCCATAGCCTTTTACTTGCTCATCCTAGTATAGGACCCTTCCCTTATGAACATTCCGCCGACACCCAGTCCGGTCTTCGAATCCCTGGGTATGAGGACTCATAGTTTTTTCCGGCGGTGCATACAGCAATCCTTATATCCCCCACTATGTTGGAGGACCCAGGTCAGGGGAGGCCACCAAGCCAACCCCTCATGAAACGGAGCATCTCCGTTGTTGAGGTATCCCATACTAAGACAGGCAAATTACTTAGCTAAGCCCCGTCCCATATGGAGGGTAATGTGGTCGCACAGGGTTTGGTTGGTTGACGTAAGTACTAAGACACAATGTGCATTTTCTCAAAATCTCCACACTCCATTCTTACTCCATTTCCAAAAGCTAATCATTTAGCAACATCTTGGGTAAAACACAATTTCACCCAAAGATTTTCATAAAGAGGGTTTTTGAATAAAACAATGGTTTTTCCCAACCTAGAATTTTTCATTTCTCTAACTAAACACTTCTATATAAGAGGGGCCTAATCATGGCATATAACTTAGTTAATACTTAAAAAGGGTTTTAGTGGCACACACCACTTGAAAACATTTCATGCATCTTAACATAAGTAAAACATGCTTAGTAAAAATAATAGGACAAAGGGGTATGATCAAATGGATGGCTTGCCTTGGTCAGCAACTTGTCCCTGGTCTTGATACTCTTGATCAAAGAAACCTCCTTCCTCGAAATCCTCGGCAACGCTCTCGTCTAATTCGTCGTTAACAAACAAAACACACAATCACACCACCACTCAATCAAACATCACAACAACACAAACTAAAATCCTATAGGCAGATACTGCCTTACTTAAATCACAACATTTGGATTTGGTATATTTGAACTCATATTACTCTTATTATTAATATTAATGTAAACAGGCAGAAATTCACTATACCACGAATTTAGCCATGATTTAATTTTTGCTGTTCAGAAAATTATGCCCTTTTAGGGACAACTAATACTTGTTAAATGTGAGCTGACAAATTTGGATTTGGTCCATTTCAGTTAATAGATTGGCAGAAACAATGTGCTTAGTACAGAAGCTTATTGTGTCAAGTTTTAGGGCTAATCTATTTTCTGTTAAACATAAAATTATGAAATTTTAAGGTTAACTAGATATTTACAATACAAAACTAGCAAAATTGGCCTCATGTCATTTGGACATTCCCAATTCATGCTATAATTTAAACAGTATAGAAATGAGTCCAACTACAAATCTGGATGCCATTTAATAGTTGCTTAATTTAATCTCAAGATTTTATGGAAGCTATAGTTTTTCCGGACTAAGCTAAAAAAATTGGATTCAACTCATTTGGCCGCATAGAGCATCAGAAACAAACAAGTTTAGATTTAAAATCGTCTGTACTAGTTAATTTACCATTTGCTTAATATTAACTCAAATAATGTGGGACCAGTGCCGTTGGATAGATAATTTAACAAGCTACCAGTACATAAAATTTCATAATTTTTGAATGTACCCATCTCTAGATATTCAATTTCTACAACAGGTACAGATTTGAAATTTGCAGTTTTATTATTTAAAAAGGAAACAAGCCTGGGTGAAAGTGCCCTAACGGGCCGGCCCACGGGATTTTTCCCATGCCAGAAAAGTTAAAAATCCGGACGGGTGGGTCCCGCCCGTCAGTGGCTATTCAAACCCGAAGGGGTACGCGACCGTGGGATCTAAAATGGACGGTCGGGTTTAGATCTGGCGGGAAGGGGTGAGTACCGTTGGATCAGGACCCAACGGCCTGTGACCGTCCTGCCGGCGGTTACCTAAAACGGGCGGCGCCCGTGCCCTAGACGACAGAGGCGAGCTCAGGGAGGCTCACCTAGGGTTTCCCGGGACGGTGGAGTGGGTGCGGGCGACGGCGGAGGCTTGACGGGGTCGGCTGGCGGAGTGGAGCGTGCTGGGGAGGTCTCGGTCGCTAGCGTCGAGCTCCTCGTCGGCCTCGGTCCAAAACTCCGTCGGCGAGCTCCTGGAGACGAACCTGGGCACGACAAGGATCGCGGTGAGTGTTTGGACGCGGCAGGGAAAAATAGAGAGGGAGAGGGGCGAGAGAGAGGCAGCGTGGCCGCGTGGCCGTTGTTGACCTCGGCAGTTGCCGAGCGTGGGCGAGCTCGGCCTTCACGGACAAAAGCGACGGCAGCGATGCTCCCGCCCTCCTGGCGGGTGCAGAGAGTAGCGGAGGGAGTGGGGTGGTGAGGAAGAGGAGAGGGAGTGGTGCGGGTGGCTTCAGGGGTCTCGGGGTGGCTTTTTATAGCCGAGCGGCGGCTCACGGTGGACCGGGAGCGGCGAGGGAGCTAGGGCAAGGGAGCGTACGGCATTGGCGGGCTGGGCGGTGGAGCAACGTCCACTGAGCGCGAGCTAGGGTTTTGGAGGCGAGGCGTGCGCAGGAGAGGCAGTGGCAAGCTCGGGGTGGTGAGGGTCCAGGGTGCAGGCAGGGTGTTCGACGGCGGTTACGGAGTGGGTGCAGCACAGGGCAATGGCGACGCGGAGGTGGGGTGAACCACATCAGCGATCCGCGCCCGTGGATGCAGTGGCGAGGGCTAGGGTTTAGGGGGCGGTCGGGAACACCGCGGCGACCATGGCGCGGTGACCACGGATAGGCGAGCATGATATCGTCATTAAGAGAGGATCGGGGCAGTCGGGCCGTTGTCCACGGGTGAGAGGAGGGGCAGGAGAGAGGGTTGGCGCGTCCTGGGAATTGGCGAGCTGGGCAGTGCCCGCGGTCGAGCTGGGCGGCCAAATGTCGGGAAGGGGGGGCAGGGCAAGGAAGAGGGAGCTCGGGGAGCTTCGGCTTGAAGGGGGGCCCCGGTTTGGCTCCAGAGGAGTGGCGGACACCCGTCGGGGCGAGAGGGTCAGAGAGAGCAGGCGAGTGAGAGGGAGGGGTGGCATGACAGCTTGGGCTGCCATGTTTCTCCACGGTTTGGTTGGCCATGCCGAGTAAATGGAGGTGGCCGGTGGTTGGACAGCCGCAGGAGAGGTAGGGGAGGTAAAAGGGGTCGAGCTCTCCCGTTTTTACCACGGTTTGGGACCAGTTTTGGATAGAGCTCATTTGTGCCCATAAGGTGTTCGACAGAATGCCTCTTCGAATTTTTGAAATTTGTTTTAATCAAATTAGCTCACATTTGGGTTTAGGAGGGTGTTAGAAGGTTCCCCTAATTTTCTGAATTTTTGGTGAAGAAGAAAATTGAGTTTACCTTGATGGCCGAATCTAAAAGAGAAGAATTTGAATTCTTTGAATAAATTCGGTTTCTTGGAAAACAACTTTGAAAAGTGAACCAAGGTATGAGGTGGGAGATCAGCTCACTTCCCTCTGACTTTTGGCACACAAGAATCATTTTTCTAAAAAGAATTTAATATAGTAGGGAAAGGTTGGAGAGGAAGAATTACCTTCTCATACTCCCTTTTTAAAATTAGGGTTTTGGAGTAGTTAGGGATTTTTAATTTATTTTTAAGTCACATTCCAATTTATGATTCGGTTGGTCAATTGACTAATTGTTATTTGAATAATTAACTAGACAAGAGCACTCACATTAGCAAACAAACACCACATGAAATAATAGAAGGTTAGACATGCATCACATGAAATAATAGAAAGTTTTTGTTGGCTCTGAATTTCTTCCGGTTACAAAATATTGGGATGTGACACTCCTCGTCTAGATCGAAGCCCCCTGCGCTGCTCGCGGCCGCCGCGTACGAAGCATGTTGACTAGCAACAGCCCTGCGTGAGCAGCAGTTGCGCGCGAGGAGGAGCTCGAAGGCACGAAGACGGGGCGTGCAAGTGCGCGTGGACGACGTCGGGGGCGGCAGCAACCTCTCCAGCGGTTCCGGGCGGTGGCAGGGACGGCGGCAGTTGCTCTTTTCTCGCCTTCCAGGCTGTGGCTAGACTGTGGCTGGGTTGCGGATGGGTTGCCGTTTTGGAGGCTGTGGATATTTTAGACGGCCCTTTCCACAGCCCTCTAGACGACGTATTTTGCTTGTGGTTGTCTAAATTTGCTTTCCACACTCATATAGACAGGCCACTAGAGATGCTCTAAGACTGGTGGGGACCTCGGGTCAGTGGAAGAAGCCCCTGCTTCTCTATGAGTAGGCTACTCAGAGTGGAGAGTAACATACACTAGTAACGTGTATATGTTATTAGTTCATGTTACTACGTTCATAATGAGCAGTAACATGTGTTCTGTCATATTTATTAGGGTGTAGACTCATATTGCATTGGAATGTGTGACGTTACGGTAACATATTATGTTACCACAACACTGTCTCCTTATTAAATACACGCCATGTCATCTTTGTAGCCTACATGATACTTATGTTATTACTTATGTTACTCTCATTGTGGCTAGTCTCAGCTCGCCATCAGACTTTCAGCAATGTGATACGTGTCAAACGTATCGATAATTTTTTATTGTTCCATGCATGTTTTACATCATTGCCACTTGTTTTTATATCAATTTTATGATTTATTTGGGCTAACCTATTAATAGTTTCAAAAGTGCACAATGTTCTTGTTTTACACTTTGATGTGTAGGAATCGCTTGAAAATTGGCAAAAACGCAAAAGGAAACCTTGTTGGAGTCGAATTGGACTTTCCTGAAATCAGTCCCTTCTAACAGATTTCAGAGATCTTCGGTTTGAGACCTGAATACGACATCAACTGAAGTTCTCACATCGGACATAATTGTGGGAAATTTTCATAGCTTTCATTTAAGCCAAGAACAGCCCAATCCGAGTCTGTACGGCCGAGATATCCCTGTTTTACTGAAGCCCAAAAATCTGATGACGGAAATTCGGGAAAGTATATAAAGATAGGAAACCTAGGTCATCAGCCCCCCACAAATTTTTCTCCTCCTAGGCAGCCGCCTAGGACAGGAGAACCTCCTCCATAGCAGCACCATCTCCAAGCTTGAAGGGAGGTCCAAGGGCCGCCGCCGCCTCCAAGAGCAGTCACCGCTGCCTCCAAGGGCCGCCGCCGCCGCCTCCAAGGGCTGCCGCCGCCGCCTCTCCAAGGGCAGCCGCCGCCGCCTCCAAGGGCTGCCGCCGCCGCCTCTCCAAGGGCAGCCGCCGCTGCCTCCAAGGGCTGCCGCCGCCTCCAAGGGCTGTCGCCGCCGCCTCTCCAAGGGCTGCCGCCGCCGCTGCCTCTCCGGGCCGCCGACGTCGCCGTCTCTCCTCCGGGCTGCACCTCTCCATCAAGCTCCCACTCACCATGGCCATGCGTGAGTAGTCTCCACCGGGGCTGAGGCTTATACAAGTAGCTATGTGGTTATCTCTCTCTCCCATGATGTGATCTTCATTGTGATCATGAGCTTTATTAGTATAGTTGAATACATGATGTTTCCCTATGTGTAATGGATATGATGTTGCTCAAGTGGTGTTATCTAGTATAATTTGTGGAGTCACCGTTGTGATCACGGTACCACGGTGACAGTGAGGGTGCCGTGTGTGGCTCAAAGCATCAAGATTAGAGGGATCTTCATCATGAGTTTGTTCTTTATTATTGTTTGATTGAATAGATCATGAGGTTTCTCGATGCTTGTGTTATTGAATAAAGAGACTTTTCAAGAAATAGGTTGTGGTGTTTGTTAGTACTATCTTTGGATGCGGATAGTGACAGCATGAAGTGTCCATAGATGTGGAATACGAATTTTAAGGTGTGCTTTTCGTAGCCCTACGCAATTCTCATCCTATTTGATCCACAAAAGAATGATCTCCGAGTAACGTCCACCGTGCATGTGTTTTTGTGGGAACTATCATGTGTTTAATTATGTTAATGATGTTGAGAGTAGTCACTAGTGAAAGTATGAAGCCTAGGCCTTGTTTCCAAGCATTGATACACTGTTTTTAGTCACTTTTGTCACTTGTTTGCTTGCTGCCATTTTTATTACAGAATTACAAAATCACCTTTTACCATCCATATCACTTGCATTTTACCACCTCTTCGTCGAACTAGTGCACCTATACAACTGACAATTGTATTAAGGTGTGTTAGGGACACAAGAGACTTCTTGTATCTTAATTGTAGGGTTGCTTGAGAGGGATATCTTTGACCTCTACCTCCTGTGGATTCGATAAACCTTGGGTTACTCACTTAAGGTAAATTTGCCGTTGTCCTACAAACCTCTGCCCTTGGAGGCCCAACAAGTCTACAAGAATAGAAGCGTGTAGTAGACATCAAGCTAATTTCTGGCGCCGTTGCTGGGGAGGTGAGCGCTTAAAGGTATCTTCTTTAGATCTTGCAGTTAAATATTTTTGTTTCTTGTTTTTATTTCACTAGTTTGGCTTATGGAACGTTGTTCTTTGAATTTGCTTTTTGAGAGTGACCTCTCCATCACTCCCATGGTGGATAAGGTTACTCCACATACTGAATGTATTCCTTTCAAGATACCGATGGGGATAATTGATCATGTTATGAGCAATTGCTATGCAGGAGATGGAGCTATATATCCTAGTTATCATCTGCTTTATATTAAAGAGTTATATGAGTTGTTTGAGATTGCAGGTGTATCAAGAGAGGTAATCATGAGGAAATTATTTTCCTTATCACTTAAGGAGAAAGCATTGGAGTTGTATAGGCTGCTAGACAGTTCTCACTTGTTGGATTGGAAGGAGCTTATGTCTCTTTTATTCTAAATTTTATCCTCTTCATGAAATTCATCGAGATAGAAATTATATCTACAATTTTTAGCAACATGACGGAGAGAGCATTGCTCAAGCTTGGGGGAGATTGAAATCATTAATTCTTAAATGTCCTAACCATGATCTTTTCAATGATATTATTGTTAACAATTTTTATGCAAGGCTATCTCGTCATGACAAGGAAATACTTGATGCTTCTTCTATGGGTTCTCTTACAAGTAAGAAGATTGATTCTAAATGGGATCTTATTGAAAAGATTCAACAAAACACTGAAGATTGGGAGATCGACAAAGGTAAAGAGTCGGGTATAAATTATGAGTATAATTGCATTAAGTCTTTTGTTGAAACTAATAGTTTTAATAAGCTTAGTGCTAAGTTTGGACTTGACTCTCATATAGTTGTTGATATCTATAAATCTTTTGCTTCTCATATTAATATTCCTAAAGAGAAATGGTCTAAGCATCATGAACCTTTCAAAGACATTTGCAAACAAAATGAAATTGTTCATGATGATTGCAATAGACATGATCCAGTCTCTACAAATAATATTCCATATAAGCATGTTAATTTTTGTGGAGTGCATAGACCTTGTGAAAGCACTCGGGTTGAAGAAGATAAATATTGTAAGCAACATAAGCATGAAAGAACTAGCAAATGGCTTAAGGATTTATATAAATTTTCTAGAGAATTAAATGACCTCTATCCTTTTATGTGTGAACTTTGCAATGAAGAAGGTCATTTTAATTTCCAATGCTTGTACTTTAATGATAGAATTATTAGCCAGTTTTGTGATAACATGATCACCTCTAGTTTTTATGATGAACTTAATTTATTTTTGGGGTGTGAAGAGTTGTCAGAAAAAACTTTTTGGTTAGATAGTAGTACTTTTGGGAAAAATAGCATTCTCAAGGGAGCTTATCATTATTGTATTGTGAATTGCCGTGACAATGCTTAGATTGCAAAAATTAGGAAGAATATCACTTCACCAAAGTATAAAAGGACATGTGTTTCTTATGTTGCCAATAATGAAAGGGAGAGATTCTCCCAAGTTTCTCCTATCTTTTCTAATAATAAATCAGATTATGCGGAGAAGCTTCCTTTCCAACCACTCCCTCCTAAGGTGGTGAAGAAGAAGAAGAGAGGGAGGAGTAAAAATAAAGAGGAAACGGTATCATCCCCTAAGCATATTTCTCCCATCATGGTTGTTCCTAATGAGCATGAATCAAAAATTATTGAAGATGATCCACTTAATTGTATTCATTATTCTCTTGATGTTAAGTCTATAGGCACTATTGAAGAAGATTATGTTATGCCTGTTACTTATTGTGATGATCATGATTGGGAAAATAATACTACTTATGATCTTGAAAATCTTTTTGGCACCAATTTTGAAAATGATGATATTGATAATTGTTATACTGTTGGGAATATTCATGTTTCTTCTAATCATAATGTGGAAAACCCCAAGCTTGGGGATGATGGGTTTGAAAATCCTTTTGGTATTGAAAGTCATGATGATTTGGTTACAAAAATATATGCTTGGAAAGATGACTATCCCCTTGCTTATGATGATATTATGCCTCCAATTTTTGATGATTATTGTGATGATAACTATGACATAAAGAATGATTTTAATCATCCCTACGCGACTCGTCATAATTATTACTCTCCTACTGAACATCATCTTTCTAATACACAATTAGTCTATCATGTCCAAGTTCTATGATAGTCCTACTCTCAATGCTACTAATAATAAGATTTTACTTATGTGGAGAGTAATAATAATACTTTTATGCATGTGAATCATGAGAAAAATGCTTTATGTGATGGTTATGTTATTGAGTTTTCTTATGATTCTACTGAAAGTTATTATGAGAGAGGGAAGTGTGGTTATATAAATTTTCATCTTATGAAGTTTCCCCTCTTTATGTTGAAGGTTTTAATGTTGCACTTGCTTTGACTTTCTATGCTTAATGCTTTATGCTCCAATGATTTATTTTCTTACAAGATGCCTATGAATAGTAAGAGAGTTAGACTTAAATGTGTTTGATATTTGCTTCATGATGCTCTCTTTTGCGTTCCAACTCTTATTCTTATGAGAGCATCATTAAAATTATCATGCCTAGCTAAAAGGCTTAAAAGAAAAGCGCTTGTTGGGAGACAACCCATCTTTTGCTTTCAGTTTGTTTTTTATTTTTCTTGAGTCATGAAGTTGTTGCCTCTGTAGCAACTTCATTGTATCTTTTTTGTTTTGGTTTTTTGTGCCAAGTTTAGCCTCTAATGCATTGAAAGTGCGAGGTGTTGTTTTGCTGTCCAGAAACAGATTTCTGTCCTTCACTGTTCGAAAATCTAGAAAATCCCTGAATTTTATCTTTTTCTGATAATTTTAGACAGCAAGCCTGATACTTTTATCTATCTTTCTTTAGTTTTGAGTTTTCTGATTTGAGCAACAGAAGTGTCTCGAAAAATTTAATCTTTACAGACTGTTCAGTTTTTGACAGATTCTGCTTTTATTTTGTATTCGTCTCTTTACTATCGTCAAATGTGATACTCTTGAGGAGGAGTGCCACATTTAGGCTTAGTAAACAGTAGCTAATACCCAATAAAGTTGTTTGCAATTTTTCATGAGTTGAACACATGTTTATTTTTAATTTATGAGCACTAACCCTCTAATCAGTTTATGAGAAGTTTTGTGTGAAGGGAGTTTTTAAGTTCCAAAGGAGAGGATAATGAAGAAATTGAAGATGGATCAAAGCTCAAGCTTGGGGATGCCCCCATGGAACCCCTCTGAATATCAAGAACCATCAAGCGTCTAAGCTTGGGGATGCCCAAGGCATCCCCTCCTCTTCATCGACTATCATAAGGTCGTCTTCGTTGAACTAAGCTTTAGCACTTTACATATTATGTGCTATGCTTGGAGCGTCATTTTATTTTGCTTTGAATTTAGTTTTGTTTGCTTGCTGGTTATATTCATGTTGGATCCTATCCATCTTGTGTGGGAGAGAGACACGCTCCGATTTTTCGTTTGAATACTCATTTGCTTCTCCTATATCTTGTTGAGTATTCTTAGCTACTATTTGTTTGCTAGTAAGCTCTCGCTTTTAGCTTTTATCTTGTTTAGAGCTGCTAGTTGTTGATGTTAAACCCTCTTGTTCTTCACTTATATTTGTTAGAGAGTTGCTATGGTTGCTTGGTTAATTTGTTAGAACGGTAAAATGCTATGCATGTGGTACTGGTATGAAATAGAAAAACCTGCATAGTCTTGTAAATCACTATGTGGATAATTTGATACTCTTCAATTGTTTTGAGGCATTAAAATAACTAATGGTTAAAATTTGTTGGTTAATGGTGTTAGAACTGATTAGTGGAGATGTGTTAGTAAAGTGTGGAGCCGTACTTCTCTGAACTAAACAACCTAAGTCAACAATGCTAACGTGTCATGAATTCTGCTAAGTTGAAAATAAGTTCCTAGTGGGTAGTTACTGCAACGGTCGGGGAAGCCAACGGGGCACTTGTGTCGCCACCACGATCCCTCTCGGGGTGTCTCTAACCATTTATGGAACATTGAAACTGTTAGTTGTTTGCAATATACGAAATGCATTGTTGAGTTTTGGTTTTTGGCACTTCCACTTCCATATTTTGCTAGCCTCTTCGGTGCTGCGCAATGCCCTCTCTCACATTGAGATTGGTGCATACGTCGCGAGTACATCCAACTCTGTGGGAGAACTTCATCCTGTTCTCCTACACATAAGCCAACTATCTCCCTCAAAACAGCCACCATACCTACCTATCACGATATTTCCATAGCCATTCCGAGATACATTGCCATGCAACATCCATCATTACATTACATGACTTGATGTCATTCTTCATTACCATATAGTTTGCTTGATCATTGAGTTTGTGTGCCGCGTGGCTTGCCATATGTTTTACTTTTTTTCCACACTACGCTCAATCATGCATACTTTCTTTTATACATCATGTATTAGTCTTATGAGTTACGAGTACCAAAAGTGTGATGATCATCTTGTAAAAATAGAGTGTTGCCCCTACCTGTGAGCATATTGAAAAGAGTCCAAAGTGGCCACATAAAAGAGTCCAAAAGAGACCAATGAGAAAAAAATTAAAAGAGCCACGGAGGCCACAATTGTAAAAAAAAAAGAGAAATATAAAAGAGAGAGGGGGCAGCACTACTATCCTTTATTCCACACTTGTGCTAGTTAGCACCTACACTTCATTATAGAGAGTTTTCAAGTTTTGTTTGTATAACTATGTGGGGAATTAACGTTATAGAACTTGGCTTGTATATTCCAAGGATGAGCCTCCTCAAGTGAGCTCTAGGTCTTCATGAGCAAGCAAGTTGGATGCACCCCCACTAGTTCCATTGGAGAGCTTTCATACACTTATAGCTCTATGTGCATCCGTTGCATGGCAATCACTACTCCTCATACAGTGTCAACTACGGAACTTCTTTCTGTCTTGTGGTTACCCTCTCCACTGTTTGAGCCTTTCTTTTTGGCCTTCCAAACCTCTATTATTGTTCTCTTTGCCATAACATCATGGTGCCAAAGCTATTTCTTACTTGCACTAGTTGAGTAGACTTCGAAATAGTTGATTTGTGAAGTAGATGGATTAGGACACTTGACTTGAGCTTGGCTAATAACTAATTAGATGCTTTGAAGAATGATTGATACTTTACATTGGAGACATAATTTGCAATTCTTCTTTCTAAACCTTATGTATGGTTCCATGTCTCCAACACACTTATTCATGAAAAGTTTCTAGCATTTGTTAGCTAGCATTTGTTAATCATTGTTTGCTTAATATCAACTATAGACAATTGTTTTGGATCAGCCGCATTCACATCATGTGCTTTGCATTACTATCTTGATTATGATTGTGTTGGTTGCATGTCTCATCAAAAATTATTTTGTTATCACTTACCTACTCGAGGACGAATAGGAGTTAAGCTTTGGGATGCTGATACGTGCCAAACGCTATCGATAATTTTTGATTGTTCCATGCATGTTTTACATCATTGCCACTTGTTTTTATATCAATTTTATGATTTATTTTGGCTAACCTATTAATAGTTTCAAAAGTGCATAATGTTCTTGTTTTACACTTTGATGTGTAAGGAATCGCTTGAAAATTGACAAAAACGCAAAAGGAAACTTTGTTGGAGTCGAATTGGACTTTCCTGAAATATGTCCCTTCTAACAGATTTCAGAGATCGTCAGTTTGAGACCTGAAGACAATGTCAACTGAAGTTCTCACATCGGACATAGTTGTGGGAAATTTCCATAGCTTTCATTTAAGCCCAAGAACAGCCCAATCCGAGTCTGTACGGCCGAGATATCCCCGTTTTACTGAAGCCCAAAAATCTGATGACGGAAATTCGGGAAAGTATATAAAGATAGGAAACCTAGGTCATCAACCCCCCACGAATTTTTCTCCTCCTAGACAGCCGCCTAGGACAGGAGAACCTCCACCATAGTAGCACCATCTCCAAGCTTGAAGGGAGGTCCAAGGGCCGCCGCCGACGCCTCCAAGGGCAGCCGCCGCTGCCTCCAAGGGCCACCGCCGCCTCCAATGGCTGCCGCCGCCGCCTCTCCAAGGGCAGCCGCCGCCTCCAGGCCCCGCCTCTCCAAGGGCAGCCGCCGCTGCCTCCAAGGGCTGCCGCCGCCGCCTCTCCGGGCCGCCGACGTCGCCGTCTCTCCTCCGGGCTGCACCTCTCCATCAAGCTCCCACTCACCATGGCCATGCGTGAGTAGTCTCCACCGGGGCTGAGGCTTATACAAGTAGCTATGTGGTTATCTCTCTCCCATGATGTGATCTTCATTGTGATCATGAGCTTTATTAGTATAGTTGAATACATGATGTTTCCCTATGTGTAATGGATATTATGTTGCTCAAGTGGTGTTATCTAGTATAATTTGTGGAGTCACCGTTGTGATCACGGTACCACGGTGACAGTGAGGGTGCCGTGTGTGGCTCAAAGCATCAAGATTAGAGGGATCTTCATCATGAGTTTGTTTTTTATTATTGTTGGATTGAATAGATCATGAGGTTTCTTGATGCTTATGTTATTAAATAAAGAGACTATTCAAGAAATAGATTGTGGTGTTTGGAGAGCGGCGTTTCTGCTCCCGGGCTCACCAGCTCCTGCTTAGTTCGGTGAAAATAAAAAAATAGTAAAACTTTATGAAAAAATCTGAAAACAATTGGAGACCGCGCATACAAGTTTTTCACACTCGTGAATTTTTTCGGAATGAAAAGACATCGCGTATGCTCTGTATAAAAAAGACAAAGTGAGTGTGTCAAAATAGATCTAAAAACACATTTTTGAAAAAGCTGATTTTGTATTTTTTACACAGATCGCAGGGGATGTCTTTTCATTCCGAAAAAATTCACGAGTGTGAACAACTTGTATGCGTGTGTCTCCAATTTTTTTCAGATTTTTTCATAACGTTTTACTATTTTTTTATTTTCGTGGACAAAATCAGGAGCTGGTGAGCTCGGGAGCAGGATTGAATTTCCGGTGGTGTTTGTTAGTATTATCTTTGGATGCGGATAGCGACAGCATGAAGTGTCCATAGATGTGGAATTCGAATTTTAAGGTGTGCTTTTCGTAGCCCCACGCAATTCTCATCCTATTTGATCCACAAAAGAATAATCTCTGAGTAACGTCCACCGTGCATGTGTTTTTGTGGGAACTATCATGTGTTTAATTATGTTAATGATGTAAGTATGAAGCCTAGGCCTTGTTTCCAAGCATTGATACACCGTTTTTAGTCACTTTTGTCACTTGTTTGCTTGTTGCCATTTTTATTACAGAATTACAAAATCACCTTTTACCATCCATATCACTTGCATTTTACCATCTCTTTGCCGAACTAGTGCACCTATACAACTGACAATTGTATTAGGTGTGTTGGGGACACAAGAAACTTCTTGTATCTTAATTGCAGGGTTGCTTGAGAGGGATATCTTTGACCTCTACCTCCTGTGGATTCGATAAACCTTGGGTTACTCACTTAAGGTAAATTTGCCGCTGTACTACAAACCTCTGTGCTTAGAGGCCCAACAAGTCTACAAGAATAAAAACGTGTAGTAGACATCACTGTGTGAATCCGTGTGCCCACATAGAGGATGCGGGCAACTTATAAAAAACGAACAATGAGCAAAAAATGTTAGGAGAACTAAAAGATCTCTTCTGCCCCATTGGGGCTAATGCTTTGGGCACTCTATCTTCCCCACTATGATATCCCAAAAAAATTAGTTTGGAATGTTAAATAAAATAATTATTTAAATGATTTATTTGCTTGGCTCTATTGAAAATTCTGAAGAAATTAAAACTTTTTAGAAACCCATTAATCCCAACCCACTTCAAATTAAAATGAATTTTGGTTGGGAAATTTTATGCAAATACAAAATTGTATTTTAATTGAGATCATTTTTATTTTATTTGGACATTCGTAATAATTTTTCAACCATGTTTAACGAACAAACATTTGGCGGGTCATATTATTTGATGTTATTTAGATTTTAATTCAATATTAGCACCTTATGAAACCCTAAAAATAAACTTGGCGATTTAATAAAAGGGCTAAGTCATGTTTTATATAAATAAAATAAAATTCTAAAATTATTTTTGGGTTGGATTCAATTTTCTTAGGCCCATTATAATTATTTTTATTAAATGATTTTTTGATTTTTCGGAAATCAATTTGGCATTTCTAAAACGTTCAAAATCGATTTCCTTACTTACATTTGCACGGAAAAACTTTTACAGACAACTTCTTGTCCTTTTTTATAATCTAAATTGCAACATCTAATCAGATCCAACGATCCAACAACCTTCATGATCGCGTCGAGCATCTCCAACCTGACTGGACTAATTTGGCTCCTCATTTGTTCACGGACATGTCATGACAGAGTCCGGACGTGCGTGCTTTGGTTCCTCATTTGATGGTGTATCCAATCATGTCCCCAAAATTATAGATACGTTTGACATGTATCACCCACTTAGGGTCGCGCCTAGTACCCGCCAGGGCCCTGTGGCTCCACTTCGGTCGCCCTTCGGACTCCTTCTTCGTCTCGTTCTAAAAATAATTCCTTTAAATTATGGTCAAGTTTCGAGGATATTAACTTAAGAGATTTTCAGAAACAAAAAAATAGCAACAACAAAAATTCTACCATACTTTATTTTAGTTTTGTTTTTATCGTAGCGTATTTTACTTTACAAACGGTCTTGGGGTCGGGCCTTTTGGTCTCGCTTGGGCCAAAATCCTTCCTCTGCTCCAAGGCTTTTCAGGCCTGGCTGCCTAAAAAATCAAAGTTGCACACGGTTAATTACAGAAGGTGATATTCACTGCTTTTAGCGGCGCAAGCGAGAGGCGCCGCACACCTCCCTTCCTTTCGGTTGGCTTAATGGGCTCGACCCATCAGGTATGTCCAGATTCCTTTTTTATTTTTTTTCTTTATAAATCTGAACATTTTTTAAGACATGATATTCTTAAAATTAGATACAAATTAAATCTAAATATTTTTTCAATCTGAACATTATTTCAAAATGTGTACATTTTTTAATTTAAACATTTCAAAAATCTGAACATTTTTTTATTTTGAACATCTTTAAAACCTGAAAAATTTCGCAATTTAAACATTTCAATTTCTGAACTTTTTTAAATTTTAAACAATTTTCAAATTCGAATATTTTTTAATCTGGACAACTTTAGAATTTGAACAATTTTAAAATCTAAATATATTTCAAAATCATATACAGGGGATAAAAAAGAAACAGAAAAGAAAATAAAGAAATAACAAATAAAACAAAGACAAAGACAAAACAGAAAAGAAAAGGAAAGAAAAAATTTAGTAAATCTGAACATTTTTTAATTCGAAAATATTTTCAAATCTAAATATTTTAAAAAATGAAAATTTTAAAAATAAGAAAAATTTCTATTTTAAACATTTTCAAAATCTGAACATTTTTTAATTTTCAACATTTGAACCTTTTCTAGAACTAATCAATTTTTAAATTTGTACATTTTAATATGAACAACTTTTAAATTTGAATATTTTTAAAATATAAACATTAATTAAAAATAAATATGTTCAAAGTTATACATAAGTGACAAAAAATAAAACGAAAAAAGAAACAAAAATAAGAATAAAAAAGAAAATAAAACAGAAAGAAAGGAAAGAAAAAACAGAAAAAAATAAAGTATAGAAAAAAAGGAAAAAATGAAAGAAAACATAAATAAAAAAAAGGGAAAGGATAACATGGGCCGGCCCATTGTGGCGCGGCGCCAGCCACCCGCGCCAAAAAAGCGACAAATAGGATTTCCCGTTAATTACGCTAAGTAGACAGTACTCCGAGTAGTACTCCTAGTGGAGGACTAGCGTAGCCTTGATTCCTGATCGAACTCGTAGGACTAATCCTGGTCGGACTAAGCGCTTAATTACAAGCGGCAATGTCATTATAAATAGCTAGCAAGGGTACGTTGATCAGTAGTAATCAGTTCTAGGGCTTGAGATCCCGGTGATAAAATAGCGACGCTCGTACAGTTCGTACGGTGCTCGGTAAGTGAGTAAGTCTAGCAACCATGGTGATGACCAGGAGCGCGGTGGTGAAGATGAAGAGCAGGTCGGCGCTCGCCGTCAGGCTTCCTCGTGACCTCGTCGTCGACATCGTCGGGATCATCGCGGCGAGCTCTCCGCAGCCCATGGCTGATCTCTGCAACCTACGATCGATCCACGTACGTTCCCTTGCATATGGCATATGCAATTTGTTAATGTATCAGGCTAACAACAATCTCCATATTCTGATGATTTTCTTTGGAAAATGTCAATAGTTACTAGGAATTAATTCTCGGCTGATTGTTGTATGTTGCTTGCAGTTGCAGAGACATGTACGGTGCGTCAAAGGATCGCCACGTCGGCAGACGCCTGGCGTTGGAGAAGGAGAAGGGGATGAAATGGCGGGACAACACTGCCTATCTCGCCATGCTGGAGCACCTGGCTGACGCCGGCAACCCGGAGGCCTGCTTCATCGCCGGCCTCACGCTCCTCTTCGCGCGACACGACACGCAGCGGGTCGTGTGCCTCGACCACGCGGCGGCCGGCGGCCACAAGGCGGCGGCCTACGTGCTAGGCCTGCTCCTCTACGCGCTCAAGGACGGGCAAGATCTAGCGAAGAGGTACATCAGTCAGGTCGAGGCCGACGTGGGGTGCGACGAGGTCACCAGAGAGAAGACAAACCTGGAGTTCAAGAGGTATCGGAAGCTCGTCGCAAAGGCTGTTCGAGAGGTGACGTGGAAGGGGGTGACCGGCGGGCAGCCTGCAGGCCTGGTGCCGGCGTTGCCCGATGAGGACGGACACCGGTGCACGAGCGCCCGCTGCGGCATGCCAGAAGGCTGGGCGGACTACGACGTCTTCTGTAGCGATGATTGCAGGATTAGGCGGGAGTATGTCAAATTCTTTGAGCAGGTGCTAGCCTACATGTCTTAGACTCTTAGTAGAACGGGTCTAGAGAAAGAAATATCCGTAGAGTGATGGAGAAGTTTGATCGATGTTGGTCTTCGTTTCCATGAAAGATGTAAATTGTGTAGCCAACATGCTCACAACAAAATGTAAGAAGAAAAACTGCATTCCAAATATACAATCTTATTACATACTCCCTCCATATCAAAATATAAATGTTTTAGATATTATTATACGGACTATATACAAAGCAAAATGAGTGAATCCACACACTAAATACGTCCATATGCATACGTATGTAGTTTGCATTAGAATAGCTAAAACATTTTATATTTTGATATGGAAGGAGTACATGATTGAAGCAACTTATTTCGTCAACATCTCTTTCTTAAAAAAACTTCCCAAAAATTTAGATAGAGACACAGAGATAAACAGACAAATGCACGCTAAAATGTGAAAACTGAAAGGAAAACTGGTCTCAAAACACCGAAAGAAGGAGAAAAAAAGCAAAATTAGTGCATGCAGTTTTCCTTTATATGGTGGAAAATGGAAAAAAAAAATATAATGTATCCAATGATGAGGAAAAGTGCAGCGCAACACATGATGGGTCGCATGCACTTGTGCTACAGCTCAAGTGCGAAGGATCTCTACCAAATCCACAACGCTTTCGCAGAGAATGATGACGTGGCGCAGGTGCAGAGCACCAACCCGACCTGGATTCCAAAGCAAACAAAACATTTGCGCCCGCCGCATGCACCCGTATTTCCTACAAATCACATATACGCACTTCATTGAAGAGTATAACAAATGTGAAAAAGATATTAAACTACAAATGGATTTTAGGCAAAGACCGTGGTTGAATGGATGATAGATGCATGAAATTCTTCCCTTTTTAGTGTAACGGAAATCATGATTTCCATATTTGGGCATATAAGATTCACATGTGAAGAAGATAATAAATCGGGCAAGTTAAGACTACGCCAATAGTTTTCGTTGAATTTCAATGGTGACGCTAGTTTTTCTTGATTTGGCAAAAGTCACTAAATTGAGCTACTTCGTTACTTTTACACCATTGGATGGACGGCTCCGTTAGGTCTGGCCAACTTGTCGTCTGTTTTACTTGATTCATGACATGTGGGTTGATGGCGTGGATCATACGTTCGCTGGGAGATCCAAGAGGAAGATATGATGCAGCAAAACAGCAGTTTTCATTGATTACAAAACTAAGGTTGTCAGATCCAGTAGGACTTGGAGAAGGCTTAGCGAGGTGTCAATCTACTCTGGCGCTTATAGATCAACGCGGACCTGCACACAATCACAAACAAGTACTTTGCCCCAACGAAAATAGAGAGGTTGTCAATCTCTCCGGCTTGCCGAACACAAAGAATTAAATGTGCAAGTGTAAAATATGAAGAAAGTGAAATATGACCAGCAAGTAAATGATGATGAAAAGCTATTAAAACGGTTGTAACCAATGTAGGAAAATAGGACCGGGATCCACAGTTCACTAGAGGTGTCTCTCCAAAAGATATACATGATGGGTAAACAAATTACAGCATGGCAATTGACAGAATTGTGGGCGCATAGCAATGCTATCATAAAACAATATAGTTCACTGTTTCATATAATATGGGCATTACGTCAAAATACATAGACCGTTTTCCAACTGCATCTATGACTAATAATTCACCCTTTGATCGCTATCCATCATGTCTCCCAAAGTATTAAGTTGCAAGCAACAGATCATTGCAATAAGCAAAGTGCATAATGTAAGCAATGTAAATAACACGAGGAAATCACACCACTGTTTTCTTCCTAGTGGCAACAACACATCTCTAGCCTTAACCGTTCCTGTCAACGAACTCAGACAAGAGAGACATGAACCCACTATCTGATGGGTCGCAGCATAGAAAACAAAAAAATTCCTACGCAAAGAAGGCGGAATAAACCAACACGAGATCTGATCTACGAGAGGTTGGTAGCCAGAAGGAGATCGAATCTCACCCTCGAAGAAAACCGTGAGCGTTTTGTCGAGGCAGGGGTTGGCTAGTCGATCCCCGCAACTAGACTCGTCTAGTCGCGAGGAGATGTATTATCCAAGCGCCGCACGAGCAACGCCTCCGAGAGATCCACACGTACAGCTCGATGAAGACTCCACGTTCTTGATCCCGCAAGAGTTGGTGGAGAGGCTCGAGAGATCAGCAGCACGACGACGGTGGCGTGGTGTGTATGGTGGAGATCCGACAGGGCTTCGCCAAGCGGCTATCGGGGAGAGAGGAGGAGGAGGTGGTGCGGCTAGGGTTTGGATGGGGGGGCGGCGGCTAGAGCACCTTGGGGTGGAGCAAAGGGTGCCGCACCCCCTCCCCTGCCCCTCCTTATATAGGAGGCCAAGGGGGTGCGCCCCATCCCCTCCTAGGGCCGGCGGCTAGGGGGGTGCCTTGCCCCAGCCCCCCAAGCAAGCCCCCTAGGGTTAGGGTTTGGCCGGCCGCCCCCCTTCCCCTCTTGGGCTTGCCCGCATGGGCCCCCTCAGGGCATGGTGCGGCTGGCCCATGTGGCCAGTCCACCACCCCTTAATATCATGTGGGCCCCATACTCCTATGGGCCCCACTTCTAGACCCCTCTAGAACCTTCTAGAACTTTCCGGTACTTTACCGATAAATTCCCGAACCTTTTCGAACCTCCGAAAACCACTTTCCTTATATGAATCTTATTCTCCGGACCACTCCGAAACTCCTCGTGACGTCCGGGATCCCATCCGGGACTCCGAATCAATATTCTTTCTCACCATCATTTATCTCTGAACCCTAACTACATCGAACGTTAAGTGTGTGACTCTGCGGGTTCGTGAATATGTCATATTAATAGCGGGACCGGGATGCCCATATTAATTCCTACATATTCGACGAAGTACTTTACTAGTCGAACCACAATGTCCGGGATTCAATTAATCCATATATGATTCCTTTTGTTTCATGATATATTACTTGTCCGAGATCTAATCCACCGATATCTCCATATCTGATTAATCTCGTTACCAACAAGTTCTCTTTACTCGTTCACATAGAATAGGATCCCTTATGACTAGCCACTTAGTCATATGCTTGCAAGCTTTTGGATGCTATACTACCGAGAGGGCCCAGAGATATCTATCCAACTGTTGGACGAACAAATCCCAGTCTTGAAACATGCAACCCAACAACCAATCATCGGAATACCTGAAAGCCACCTTTATAATCACCCAGTTACGAAGTGACGTTTGATGTCCACAAAGCACTCCTCTGATAAGCGGGAGTTACATAATCTCATGGTCTAAGGAAACTATATTTGACATCTATTTAATTTGAGTCTTGTCCATTATATCATCACCCATGATACAAACTTCGTTTATCAAGCGATTCATAAATCCATGATTAGGAAACATCTAACCATCACTTGATCAAACGAACTAGTCACAAGAGGAAAGACTAGGGACACATTACCGTTTATTTTCCACACATGTATTTGTTTCCGGTTAATACAATTCTAGCATGGAATTAAACATATCATGAACGGGGAAATATGATAAACAATAATCATTATTATTGCCTCTTGGGCATATCTCCAACAGTCTCCCACTTGCACTAGAGTCAATAATCTAGTTTACATTTGTAGCAATCTAACACCCATGGCCTGTCGGTGTTGATCATGTTTTGCTCGCGGAAAAGGTTTAGTCAATGGGTCTACCACATTCAGATCCGTATGCACCTTGCAAATCTCTATGTCACCATCCTTGACATTCTCACGCAAAGTGTGATAGCGGAGTTTAATATGCTTGGCATTCTTGTGTGAAGTCGGGTCCTTGGCAAGAGCTATTGCACCTGTATTGTCATAGTACAGGGCCAGAGGTCTTGACGCACTTGGAACCACGCTCAGCTCTGAGAGGAACTCCTTCATCCAGACTGCTTCACTTGCTGCCGACGAGGCCGCAACATACTCCGCTTCTGTTGAAGATTTCGCCACCACGCACTGCTTGGAACTCCTCCAACTCACAGCGCCACCATTCAGAATAAACACGTATCCGGACTGAGACTTAGAATCATCCGGATCTGTGTCCCAACTAGCATCGACGTAACCCCTTACGACAAGCTCTTGGTCACCTCCATATACGAGAAACATTTCATTAGTTCTATTTAGATACTTAAGGATATTCTTGACAGCTGTCCAGTGTTCCACTCCTGGATCACTTTGGTACCTGCTAGTCAAACTTACAGCATGGCACACATCTGGTCTAGTACATAACATGGCATACATGATAGAGCCTATCGCAGAGGTATAAGGAACATTGTTCATTATCTCTCTATCTTCTGCCATAACAGGACTCTGAGTCTTACTCAAAACCTTTCCTTGCAACATTGGTAAGAACCCCTTCTTTGAATTTTCCATTCTGAACTTCTTCAGAACCTTGTCAAGGTATGTACTTTGTGAAAGCCCTATTAGGCGCTTTGACCTATCTCTGTAGATCTTTATGCCTAAAATGTACGCTGCTTCGCCAAGGTCTTTCATTGAAAAACTCTTATTCAAATAGGCCTTTACACTTTCAAGCAGTGTAATATCATTTCCAATCAATAATATGTCATCCACATATAGTATCAGAAATGCAACTGAACTCCCACTCACTTTCTTGTAAATACAGGCTTCTCCGTAAGTTTGGACAAATCCAAACCCTTTGATCACATCATCAAACCGGAGATTCCAACTCCGTGATGCTTGCTTCAGTCCATAGACGGATCTCTGAAGTTTGCATACCTTGTCAGCAACCTTTGGATCAACAAAACCTTCGGGCTGCACCATGTACAACTCTTCCTTAATATGACCATTAAGGAACGCGGTTTTCACATCCATTTGCCAAATTTCATAATCATAAAAAGCGGCAATTGCTAACATAATCCGAACAGATTTCAGCATTGCTACGGGTGAGAATGTCTCATCATAGTCAACTCCTTGAATTTGTCGGAAACCCTTTGCGACAAGTCGAGCTTTATACACGGTGACGTTTCCGTCAGCGTCTGTCTTTCTTTTGAATATCCATTTGTTCTCAACGGCCTTACGGTCGTTCGGTAAGTCCACCAAAGTCCATACTTGGTTTTCATATATGGATTCCATTTCGGATTTCATGGCTCCTAGCCATTTATCGGAGTCTGGGCTCATCATTGCTTCCTCATAATTCACAGGTTCATCATTGTCCAACAACATGACACTCATGATGGGGTCGTAACGATCAGGGGTGGTACGTTCCCTTGTTGACCTGCGAGGTTCAATAGCAACTTTGACTGGAGCAGCATGATCAACATCATTTGCTCCTTCTTCAGGTGGCGACGGCTGTTCTGGAACATCTTCCAGTTCTGCGCTACTCGGCATCTCAAGAATAGGTTCGATAACCTCGTCAAGCTCTATTTTCCTCCCACTCACTTCTTTCGAGAGAAACTCCTTCTCTAGAAAGGAACCATTCTTGGCAACGAAAATCTTGCCTTCGGTTCTGTGGTAGAAGGTATACCCAATAGTTTCCTTAGGGTATCCAATGAAGACGCATTTTTCCGATTTGGGTTCGAGCTTATCAGGTTGAAGCTTTTTCACATAAGCATCGCAACCCCAAACTTTGAGAAACGATAACTTTGGCTTCTTGCCAAACCATAACTCATCTGGAGTCGTCTCAACAGATTTTGATGGAGCCCTATTTAAAGTGAATGCGGCTGTCTCTAATGCATAGCTCCAAAAAGATAGTGGCAGATCTGTGTGAGACATCATAGACCGCACCATATCCAATAAGGTTCGATTACGACGTTCAGACACACCATTACGCTGTGGTGTTCCGGGTGGCGTGAGTTGTGAAACAATTCCACACGTCTTTAAATGCATGCCAAACTCGTAACTCAAATATTCGCCTCCACGATCGGATCGGAGAAACTTTATTTTCTTGTTACGATGATTCTCAACTTCACTCTGAAATTCTTTGAACTTTTCGAACGTTTCAGACTTGTGTTTCATTAAGTAAATATACCCATATCTACTCAAATCATCGGTGAAGGTCAAGAAGTAACGATATCCACCGCGTGCTGCAACACTCATTGGACCACACACATCGGTATGTATGATTTCCAACAAGTCTGTTGCTCTCTCCATCGTGCCGGAGAAGGGTGTTCGAGTCATCTTACCCATAAGGCATGGTTCGCAAGTTTCAAATGATTCAAAATCAAGTGAATCCAAAAGTCCATCAGAATGGAGTTTCTTCATGCGCTTTACACCAATGTGACCCAAACGGCAGTGCCACAAATATGTGGTATTATCATTCACTTTGCATCTTTTGGCATCAATGTTATGAACATGTGTATCACTACTATCGAGATTCAATAGAAATAAACCATTCCTCTCAGGTGCATGACCATAAAAGGTATTATCCATATAAATCGAAATACCAAAGTTTTCAGACTTAAATGAATAACCGTCTCGCAATAAACAAGATCCAGATACAATGTTCATGCTTAACGCAGGCACATAATAACAATTATTAAGGTTTAAAACTAATCCCGAAGGTAATCGCAAAGGGAGTGTGCCGACAGCAATGACTTCAACTTTTGATCCATTTCCAACGCGCATCGTCACCTCGTCCCTTGCCAAGCGTCGTCTATTCCGCAGCTCCTGTTTCGAGTTACATATATTAGCAACCGAACCAGTATCAAATACCCAGGTGCTACTATGATCACTTGTTAAATACACATCAATAACTTGTATATCATATATACCTTGTTTGACGGTGCCAGCCTTCTTGTCTGCCAGATACTTGGGGCAGTTCCGCTTCCAGTGTCCAGTTCCCTTGCAGTAGAAGCACTCAGTATCAGACTTAGGGCCCTTCCTCGACTTCCTCACAGGCCCGGTAGCTCGCTTGCCGTCCTTCTTGAAGTTGTCTCTTTTGCCCTTTTTCTTGAAACTAGTGGTCTTGTTGACCATCAACACTTGATGCTCCTTGATTTCCACTTCCGCGGTCTTTAACATCGCGAAGAGCTCAGGAAGAGTTTTCTCCATTCCTTGCATGTTATAGTTCATCACAAAGCTTTTGTAGCTAGGTGGAAGTGACTGGAGAACACGGTCAATCCCCAACTCATTGGGAATCACTATACCCAGCTGCGCCAGACGATCACCGTACCCAGACATCTTGAGCACGTGTTCACTGACAGAGCTGTTCTCTTCCATCATACAGCTAAAGAACTTAGAAGAGGCTCTCCACCTTGGCTTGAGTCTGAAACATAGCTTTCAGATCAACTATCATCTGATGAACGCCATGGTGCTCAAAACGCTTTTGAAGCTTAGGTCCTAAGCCGTACAACAGACCGCACTTAACTATCTCGTGGTCCTCAGAACGGGCTGCCCAGACGTTCCTAACGTCTTCAGCCGCACTTGCTGCAGGGGGGTCACCTAGCGGTGCATCTAGGACATATAGTTTCTTGGCAGCAGTGAGGATAATCTTCAGATTCATAAACCAATCTGAGAAATTGCTTCCATCGTCTTTCAGCTTGTCTTTCTCTAGGAACGCGTTAAAATTCATGGTGATGTTGGGAAGGGCCATTGATCTACAACATTATTTGCAAGGTGTTCAGACTATGTTCATGATAGATTGTTCGAAAAATAATCTAATTATAAAATGAACTCCCACTAAACTCAACATCTCTCTGGTTGTTTAGTGACACACGATCCAAAATCCACTATACCACAACCGATCATCACGTGAAGTGGTGTAGCTTCAAAAGGTGAACATCTCCATGTTGATCATATCATTCATATGACTCGTGTTTAGCCTTTCGGCTCTTGTGTTCCGAGGCCATGTCTGTACATGCTAGGCTCGTCAAGGAAACCGTAGTATTTCTGCATGTGCAAACTGGCTTGCACCCGTTGTATGTGAACGTAGAATCTATCACACCCGATCATCACGTGGTGCTTCAAAACGACGAACTTTGGCAACGGCGCATACTAGGGGAGAACACTTCTTGATATTAACGTGAGAGATCACCTTATCATGCTACCGTCGAGATCGTATCTAAGCATAAACCATAAGGTGCAAAATAGGATTAACATCACATGCAATTCAAAATATTGTGACATGGTATAGCCTTTTCTTGTGCCTTTGATCTCCATCTCCAAGGCACCGGCATGATCTCCATCATCACCAGCTCGTGGCGCCACCACCATGATTGCCTCCACCAACTATTGCAACTACTATTATGGCTACCTTAGCAATAAAGTAAAGCAATTACATGGCGTTTTAAAGTGACACGCAGGTCATACAATAAATATGAGACAACCATAAGGCTCCTGCCGGTTGCCGTACTCATCGACATGCAAGTCGTGACAATTACAAAACATGATCATTGCATACATCACATAATCACATCTTGGGCTATACCACATCACAAACCCTGCAAAAACAAGTTAGACGTCCTCTACTTTGTTTATGCAATTTTTACGTGGCTTCTAATGGGTCATTAGATAGAACCGTTCTAATCTACGCAAAGCCACAACGATGATAAAATAGTTGCTTATTTACTTATCCTTTTGAAAAGGCCTTCCATTGAAAATTGTACCTTCACTAAAGCAAGAGAAACAGACACCCGCCAGCCACTTATGCAAAACAAGTTGCATGTCAGTCGTGGAACCGGTCTCTCGTGCGTGGACGAGTAAGGTTGGTCCGGGCCGCTTCAATCTCACAGTACCGCAAAGATGCAAAGTGCACGCGAGAAGGTAGCAACATAAAATATCAACGCCCACAACACTTGTGTCTAATTGCACCAACATCTACGAATAGATCTAGGCTCTGATACCACTGAAGGGTCGCAGCATAGAAAACAAAAAAATTTCCTACGCAAAGAAGGCGGAATAAACCCAACACGAGATCTGATCTACGAGAGGTTGGTAGCAAGAAGGAGATCGAATCTCACCCTCGAAGAAAACCGTGAGCGTTTTGTCGAGGCAGGGGTACTCAGGTTTGGCCCCTCTAAGGCGATCCATGTCAGCCTTATATACATGGCCGGGTAAGGATTACAATGCTACCTCGAGTCGGCTCGGGGTCGGTGTCCTCATAGGATCTGACCTAGCTTACATGATTGAGATCTATATGATGTAATTATTGTGTGTGTGTGTTTGTTCGGATATGATGAAGTCATTTATAATCGGATTTGTTCATGTTATATAATGATGCCACATGCTAACTTTGATTGCTTTATTTATAGTCTTACATATATTTCCTGGTCTTTATGTTTACATTGACCAAGTTTATGTTTAGATCTTCAAGATGAAGTGTATATATGATAGGGTGTTCAACCATGTATTGTCTTTAAACAAGTGATAGAATATGGACTTGACATGCAATGTGTTGTCTAATGGTAAAATAACGGTGTTTATATAACACTTTGATGCATTTATGTTGTTTACTCATTCTTAAGGTAATACCCAATTTTTACTTAAAACTTAGAGATGTAGGCATAGAAGCGGTCTCGAAGTGGAGTATTAGTTATAAATCTAGTGTTAGTTGTGCAGTCTATAAACATTCGTCATAATGCCTATATAAAATATTACCATGAATAATCATAAATAGTAAAATAAGTAATTTAATCGTTGTCCAAATAAAATTTGTTCACCCAACATGCTATGTTTATTGGAGAGATGCCTCTATTGAAACTATGGTTCCCAGTCCATATTTTAATATTATTTACAACCTTATTTACTTGTTATTTCCTAGTTGTCCCATTACCATTTTTATTGTTATTCATCACTACCATCAACACTATACGTTTAATTCCTTGCAACTAGCAGATGAGTGATGTCTACTACACGCTTTTATTCTTGTAGACTTGTTGGGCCTCCAAGCGCAGAGGTTTGTAGGACAGCAATAAATTTCCCTTAAGTGGGTAACCCAAGGTTTATCGATCTCAGAGAGGTGTAAAGTGCATGTATCCTCTCTCAAGCAACCCTGCAATTAAGATACAAGAAGTCTCTTGTGTCTCCAACACACCTAATACAATTGTCAGTTGTATAGGTGCACTAGTTCGGCGAAGAGATATTAAAATATGGGTAATATGGATGGTAAAACAAGGTTTTGTAATTCTGTAATAAAAATGGAAGCAAGCGAACAAGTGACAAATGTGACTAAAAACGGTGTATCAATGCTTGGAAACAAGGCCCAGGCTTCATACTTTCACTAGTGACTACTCTCAACATCATTAACATAATTAAACACATGATAGTTCCCACAAAAATACATGCATGGTAGATGTTACTCGGAGATCATTCTTTCGTGGATCAAATAGGACGAGAATTGCGTAGGGCTACGAAAAGCACACCTTAAAGTTCGTATTCCACATCTATGGACACTTCATGCTGTCACTATCCGCATCCAAAGATAGTACTAACAAACACCACAACCTATTTCTTGAATAGTCTCTTTCTTCAATAACACAAGTATCAAGAAACCTCATGATCTATTCAATCCAACAATAATAAAGAACAAACTCATGATGAAGATCCCTCTAAGCTTTTATCTTTAGAGTCACACACGGCACCCACACTGTCACCGAGATACCATGATCACAACGGTGACTCCCGAACTTATACTAGATGACACCACTTGAGCTAAATCATATCCATTACACATAGGGAAACATCATGTATTCAACTATACTAACAAAGCTCATGATCACAACGAAGATCACATCATGGGAGAGAGAGATAACCACATAGATACTTGTATAAGCCTCAGCCCCGGTGAGGGACTACTCCCTCCTCATCACGGGAAGCAGCGGTGTTGATGGAGATGGCTCCGGCGGTCGATCCCCGTCCCGGCAGGGTGCCGGAACAGGACCTTCTGAACCCCTAAAACTTGTCGGTGATGGCGGCGGAGCTCTGTATCGTATTTGGGAAAATCCTTCGGGGGTTAGGGTTTTTTCTCCGAGACTTAATTTATAGGCAAAACCCCTCGAAGAGGCGAGTCCCGAGGGGCAGGGATGGTCAGCGGCCGCGGGTGCCTCCTAGGCAGCGGGCCAAGCCCGTCTGTGCCCTGTGGGCTGCCCCCAGGGTCGCCCTTTTGGCTAGTGTCTTCATTTGTCTAATAAAAAATCTCCGTAAATTTTCGTCCAATTCCGAGAATATTTCTAGTAGTAACTTTCTGCAACAAAAACAACACAAAAACAGGGAACTGGCACTGGGCATCTTGTCAATAGGTTAGTCCAATAAAATGCCTCAAAATGATATAATATGATAGTAGAAACATGTGACAACATCACAAAACAAGCATGGAACAATAAAAAATTATAGATACGTTTGACATGTATCAGCATCCTCAAGCTTAACTCCTACTCGTCCTCGAGTAGGTAAGTGATAACAAAATAATTTTTTGATGAGACATGCAACCAACACAATCTTGATCAAGATAGTAATGTAAAGCATAGGACGTGAATAAAGTGATACAAAACAATTGTCTATAGTTGATAGCAAGAAAGCAATGAATAACCAAGTTGAATCATTAAAGCAAAACTTTTCATAAATAGTACGTTAAAGACATGAAAGCAATGTGACCCAGATATTTGACTAATTCTCAAAGGTAATGTTTCCACGACAAAAGTGTTTGAGAATGAACACAAAGGAAGATGTAAGTATTAGCAAAAAGCTTCAACTTCCAACGGCTTATCTTATAGATAAAGTCAATATAAAGATTCATGTTTAACTAGACGATGCAATATGATCAATGATACCCAGGGTCAATGTTGTATGTTTGCTTTGGTGGAGATAGAAGGAAAAGGAAAACTGACTCAACATTTAAAAGTAAAAGAAAGGCCCTTCACAGAGGGAAGCAGGGATTAGTCATGTGCTAGAGCTTTTTGATTTTGAAAAACAGAGATAAAAGCAATTTTGAGAGATGCATAATTCCGTCAACGATTCCATAGCTCAGAAGCCCATTAGTCCCCTATGTCAAGCAAGGTCTTTAGAGTTGTGAGAGCGGCTGGTTTTAGAGGAACGAGTACATTCCTCTTTCTCCTTTGTTTCACCAGTAACCAATGTTTGAGCTGATTTCTCAGATTTTCATTGTGCGGAGGAGAATGGTGAGTTATATTTATATTTTGCTTAAGCCGCTCTCGGGTTGATTCAAGTGAGGACGTAAACCATCAACACCGGGTGAAATAGAGGGGGGAAAAAGAAAAATAAAAGAAAAACCTTGCTCGACATAAGCTATAACGAGCCCCCTCCTTACTTCCTCATGAGCTTGAAAACAAAGGTACCAAAACGAGAATATTTTGAAGGTTTTAAAGGTAGCACATGACAAATTTACTTGGAACAGCAGGAAATACCATGCATAGGGAGATATAGTGGACTCAGCTGACAAGATAGTTTGGCTTTGGGTTTTGGATGCACGAGTAGACATCACACTCAGTACAGAGTTTTTTGGCTTAGCAAAAATGGTATTTGAAGCAAACATCCAACATTAACCGGTGGATATCATTTTTCACTTTGACAATTCAAGCAATTTATCAATAACAACTCTCCAACAAGTATAAGTGAAGAACAAGATAGTTTAACATCAACAACTAGCAGCTCTAAACAAGATAAAAGCTAAAAGTGAGAGCTTACTAGCAAACAAACAGTAGCTAAGAATACTCAACAAGATATAAGCGAAGCAAAGGAGTACTCAAATGAAAAAGCGGAGCATGCCTCTCTCCCACACAAATAAAGCTAGGATCCAACAAGGATATGACCTTGTAAAGTGATAAAAACGTAGTTCAACGAAGACGACCTTATGATAGTCGATGAAGAGGAGGGGATGCCTTGGGCATCCCCAAGCTTAGATGCTTGATGGTTCTTGATATTCATAGGGGGTTCCATGGGGGCATCCCCAAGCATGAGTTCTGATCCATCTTCAATTTCTTCATTATCCTCTCCTTTGAAACTTAAAAACTCCCTTCACACAAAACCTCTCATAAACTGATTAGAGGGTTAGTGCTCATAAATTAAAATGCACATGTGTTCAACTCAAGACAAATTGCAAACAACTTTATTGGGCATTAGCTACTGTTTACAAAGCCTCAATATGACACTCCACCTCTAGAATATCACATTTGATGATAGTAAAAGTGTCGGAGAACTGTCCCAGGAACTGGGTGTGTCTCGAGAAGGATCGAGTAAGGGGCTGAACGCGGAATCAAACAACCCTCAACGTGCTCCGGCGACGGTGCTCGTCGGACTCGCTGCGGGACAGCACTGCAGAGATGAACACACTGTCTTACCCAGGTTCAGGGCCCTCTGGTGAGGTAAAACCTCTACGTCCTGCCTCTGGATGTATTGCTTTTGCTCGAAGAGGTTTTCAGTACAGAGTGAGCTTGGCGAGTTCGAGGTGGTTACAATGGCTAGGGTTTGGTCTGAGCTCCAAGATGGTGAACTTGTGAACCAGCAGCGAACCCTTTGCACGGGCGTGCTCCTCCCCCTTTTATAGGCGTCTCGGACCTCTTCTGCCCAAACATTTGGGCGGGAAGGGTTACCACATGGCGACGAAGGAGGAGGCGCGGTGCACGATAAAGGTGGAGTCCACCAAAAAGACGAAGGCCATGGACGCGGTCCATGGCAGGGACGGCGTCACCAAAGCTGGAAAAAGCCACCGTCCAACGGGCGGCGGGCTGGCGCTGCTGAGGTGGGATGTGACCCACGGTGACGTCGCCCTTGGAGCGTAGCTGTAGATGGTTCCCTTATCACCAAAGTGGCAATACTTGTTGTTCGCTTTGCTTGATGCTGCTTTGTTGACTCCTTTATACATCAAAATGGCAACTGGAGCGCTGCCGTCATCGCGCGCAGTCGCGCGCGTCACCCTGCACATGGGCACAGGGCCCATGTGCGCTCTGCCGCGGAGGCAGAACTGGCTTCGAGAGGAATGAAGCCTCGCGAGGCAGAAAGCCTCGCCGAGCCTTTCGGCTTGGTCCTTAGCAGAATTGCTGGTGGCGTCCGAGACGCCTTCTCGAGGAGAAGAGGTCCCTCGCGAGGGAAAACCCTCGCGAGGCTCGCCAGGCTTGGAGAGCCTGGTCCTTAGCGAAATCTTCTGAAGAATCTTGTGGGCCCTGGCAGGCCGGCTCGTGGTACCCTGGTTTCCACTGTGCCAACAGTAGCCCCCGGGCCCATGATGGGCACGCCGAGGCCCACGGATGAAGGCGAAGTGTCGAGGGCCCAAAGATGCCTGCCAGGGCCGCGACACGTGGAGCGTAGCGGTTGCGCCAGCGGCCACGACCTCCTCGGCTCCAACGGGCGACGTGGCGGGGCCCGCCACGACTCGGGAGCCGGTCAATAAAGCCTGGGCGCGCAGACTACGCCCTTCACATCTCCCATAACTCCGCCGCACTCTTCCCCCAAACAGCTCCTTCTTCCCAGAGCGCTCCAACTCCAGGGTCTTCATCTCCTTCTCCGGCGACCAATGGCGCCCAAGAAAACCAACATCGACCCGAAGGGCAAGGCCACGATGCGGGCCGGTACGTCGGCGGCGATGGCGCGCGCTGCTGCTCTCAAGGGAGCGCTGCCGCCGACCCGCGTTACCGCGGCGACGATAGCAACGGTGCGCCACCTGGCGGCGGCGAACACCAACGAGCACGGCGCCACCGAGATGAGGCCAGCCGGTAGCAGGCTCACCGAGGCGTTCTACCCCATCTTCCTCCATACTCTCTACGCCGGCCTCCTTCCGCCGTTCTCTGACTTCCTCCTGCGAATTCTGGAGGTGTACCAGATCCAGCTGCTTCATCTTCATCCCAACTCCATCCTTATCCTCGCCATCTTCGCCCACCTCTGCGAGGCCTACATTGGCATCCGCCCCTCGGTGGCGCTCTTCCGCAGCTTCTACTCCCTCCGGTCCACCGCGCAGAACGAGCGGCTCGGATGCGTCTCCTTCCGCATCGCCGACGCCAGGAGCGAGAACTACATCCCCATCGCTTGGTGCGGTGAGAACGCCATCACCAAGGTGACGAAGAAGGTGGAGAAATTCCGCGAGAAGTGGCTCTTCGTCGACGCCAAGGCAACAAACCCTCTCCTCGAGGTGCCCGAGGCGCCCCCGAGGAAGTGGGCGTGCTGGCGAGCGCCGACTTCAGGGGCCCGAGGCTCGACGCGGTGTACGTGTGCATCCAGAACCTCCGCGAGGCAGGAGTCACCGGCCAGATGGTGGCGAAAGACTTCACCAGGCGCCGCATCGCCCCCCTCTAGTTGCATGCCGAGCCGGTGTGGCGGTACAACGGCAAGGAGGACACAATGCGCCTGAGTTCGGACGGCTTCGCGCCCGTGGTGCTACGCCAGATCATGGGGGTCCTCTTCATGACGTCGGATCCCGTCCCCCACCAAAGAGGAGGCCAAGCCACTCATCTGCTTCGCCGAGGAGAGCATCGAGGAGCAACACGCGTGCATGCCCACGTTCGACGAGTGGGGAATTGTGCCCGCGGGGCACCGCGGGCCTCGCCCCAACCCGTGGGCGGCGGAGCCGGAGTACATGGACGAGTCGCCGGAGCCGGAGGAGGATGAAGAGTCTGGCGAGGAGGAAGCCTCGAGAGGTGCGGATCCCTCGGGCGAGGAAGAGGCCTCGAGAGGCGCCAACCCCTCTAGAGGCGACGCGGGCTCCTCAAGGAGCGCACCGGCCGGCGAGGACGTCGAAGTGATCTCCTCCGGCAGCGACGAGGACTGCCTTCTGCATGGTTCGGTGCACCGTGGAGGAGAGAAGAGGTGACGCGGGAGGACGCTGCGAGCCCCGCTCCAAGCTCCTCCACGATAGGGACGCCGGGGCCGCCACGAGGGACGCTCCTCACGAAGAGGCAGGAGCGCCTCGCGAGGAGGCCGTATCGAGCACCCTCCAGCCACCCAAGGGGAAGAAGAGGGTGTGGAGGAGCACCGACGAGTAAGCTTTTGTCCTTTCCTTTCCTTTTAATATTTTGTCTCTGAGAACCCTCCTGACGGATCTTCAACTTGTCTTCCTTTCAGGCAACCTACGGAGCCAAAGAGGCGGCGGCTCCGCAAGCTTGGAGAGACCGCCAGCGTCATCGCGGAGACGCCCGCGGCTGGCGAGCCGCGGCAAGCGGCTATCCCTCCCATGGGCGAGCACCGCGTGGAGGTGGTGGTGGTCGAAGAAGCAGCGCCATCGCCAATTCGGGCGGCGACTCCTCCTGTGGTGGAGCACTGCGCGGAGGAGGTGACTGAAGAGGCAGCACCGCCACCAATTCGGGCGGCAACTCCTCCTGTGGTGGAGCACCGCACGGAGGAGGTGAGAGGGGGCGGCGCCGCCGTCACCAACCAGGGCGGCCACCCCTCCCGTCCAGCAGGAGACGGAGGAGGAGAGGGTGGACGAGGACATCGTCATGGAGCCGCCTCCAGGGGAGGAGGAGGCTCCCTTAGGGGGGGCTGATGCGCCCGAGGCCGCGGCGGACGCGGCCGTCACAGAAGGGGCAGGAAACGCCCCTGAGGAGCAGGAGGCAGAGGCGCCTCCGGAGCCCACAGGCACCGGAGCTGGGGGCGAGAGGACGCCCAGCCCCCAGAGGGCTCCTGAAGCGGGCAACAAGGGAGGCGCCCCCACGAGCCCCCGGGCCGCTCCAGAGGCGGCAGTGGGCCCAAGGCAGGAGGCCTCGGGCGCCTCGACAAGGATCGAGGACTCCGCACCCAGCAGTGGTGCGGGGACCTTGGCGCTGCAGGAGCCGCGGCGCCAAGCAATTCGTCGCCGAGTCGTCCTCAACCAGGCGCGGCGGACGCTCGACGAGCTGGAGGAGCAGCTCGCCGAAGAAGAGCGCGCTTTAGCGGAGGAACGGACAAGGATCAGCGAGGCCTGGGCCCTTCTCCACGAGAGGGTGGAGTTGTGCCGCCGTCACGACGCGGCAGCCCAGGCGGAACGCCAAGAGGCCCTTCGTTTCGCCAAGGAGACCCGCGACAGCGTCAAGCAGGAGGCGGCGGAGGTCATGGTCCAGCTGGACACTGCGCGGGAGGCGCTTGAGGCGGAGACTGCCTCCAAGCATCAGGAACTGGCGGCCGCAGAGCAGAAATTCGCCGCCGACTCCGAGGTCGCCAGGGCCAGCTTGAAGGAGCTCCGCGAGCTGCTAGATGCCTGCGAGGGGCAGCTGGCGCCACGCGAGGCAGAGCTGAAGCGGCACGAGGAAGAGCTCTCCCTCCGCGAGAAGGAGCTGCGCCAGCGCGAGGAGCAAGTCCAGCTGCTCGAGAAGGACCAGGCCACCCGCGAAGGGCAGCTGCAGGAGCGCGAGGGCCGGGTGGCCAAGGACGAAGCCAACCTCGCGGCAGAGCAGAAGAGGCTCCAAGAGGAGGCTGACACGAAGGTCAAGCTTATTCGCGAAAGCCTCGCCAAGGACTATGATGAGAAGGCCACGAAGCAGGAGGACCGCTTCAAGTCCAAGCGCAAAGAGTTCCAAGATCGCATCAAGGAGCTCGAGCAGGAGGAGAAGCGGATGACTTCCTGCCTCGAGGTCACCCGGGAGGCCCAGGCTCACGCGGAGGGGAACGCCATCGCCCTGGAGAGAGACCTGGACGAGCTCCGGCAGCAGGTGGGGCCGGCCGTGGCTCTCGCGGAGCAGGCGCGGGACCAGCGCCAGATTGGCCAATCCATGACACGCCAGCGCCAGCTCATCCTCCAAGGCTTGGTGAACCGCGTGCGCGCCGTTGGGGATGACCTCAGGATCGAGGTTCCCCCCTTCTCCGCAGGAACCGGCGACGAGGCGGCGTACTCGCTCTTCTTCGAGCAATTCCTCGGGAGGGTGGAAGAGGTCGCGAAGAGCTTTGACGAGCGCGTCGTGGAGGAGAGCCGCGATCTCCTCGTCATCGCCACCAGCCGCATCTTCAGCAACCTCGCGAGGCTCCAGCCCTCGCTTGACCTCGAGGCCGTGATGGCGCCTGTCAACATCGGCAGCAAGGCGCGGGAAACCGCCGAGGTGTTCGCCAAGAAATACGACCAAGTCTTGGTCGATGAAGACGAAAGCGACGGCGAGGAGGATGCCCTGGAGGAGAATGCGGAGGCCACCGTGGACGGAGCGGGCACCTCAGGAGGCGCAACGGCTTGAGCTCCTTGTCTGTAGCTGGGCGTGCAGAGGGCACATTTATCTTAGTCGTTTGGTTGTAAACTTTTGTAAAGATTTGTTAAGTTTCACTTGGAGTATGCTTGTGAATGTCCCTCGAGAGGCTTTTGTCTTTCCCTTTCATGTCTTTTTCGCTCTACGTCTTAGGACCCTCTCTTAGCACTACACCACCGCCGCTTCGGTATGTGAGAGTCAGGGCACCACAAGGCCGGGGGGTGCGTGAGGCCTCAAGAAGTAAGAGCTCCTCGAAGCGCGATGCTTGGGGCTCCCCTTTGACGTGCAAGCAGCCCATGAGGCATAGGAGAGAGAAAAGAGACTCGAGGGGCAAAAACCAGCGAGAGGAAACTCAACAGAGTGTTTGTACTTAGCTTGGCGAGGCGTTCTGCCTTGGAGAGGGTGTTGGTTCCCTGGCGAGGCGTTTTTGCCTTGGAGAGGGTGTTGGTTCCCTGGCGAGGCGTTTTTTTGCCTTGGAGAGGGTGTCGGTTCCCTGGTGCTTGCTTTGGACCTGTTTTCCTGCGTTTTGACAGATAGGCGTACCCACAAGCGATACATAGCTAGATAACTTATGCGCGCTCGTAGGTTCCTTCATGGGTGTCTCGCGAGGAGAACAGGCACCAAGGTCCTTGGTGAGTTGACGTGCACGGGAGCCAGCTCATGAGTTCAGAGCTCCTTGGGAGTTGACATGCATGAAGGCTGACCCGTGAGTTCAGAGCTCGGATCCCTTGGGTTTGAGGCGCTGCTGGGATGCTCCCGTGGCATGGCACCATGCTAGCCCCCGCTCGCGAGATACACAGGATGGATCGTACGAGCAAGGATGAAACAACAATAACATAAAAACTTACCAAAGCAACAACATATGCTGGCGCGATGCGCAAAGGTTCAAATTGACCTAAAACATAGGTTCATTACACTGGCGTGGCCAGAAACACAAAAAATCCGCCATGTCAGGCATGGGGTTCCACATGCTGTGGCTGAGGCTCTCGAGGGGGCGTGCTCGTGGCGACGCATGTAGAGAGAGCTCAGAGGGGGCCCCTATGCGGGGGTGGCTTGTAGAGCCTGCGGTCCACCATGGCTGGGCATGGGGATCCACCACGCCAAGGCATGGTGCCTGAAGAGGTTACCTTGCCGAGGCGTGATGGCTTGGGAGTCTTCTCGAATGGCCCGCGGCAACGTATAGTAGAGAGGGGAGCCCGAAGTTTTTCCTCGTGGAGGATGATGGCGCGTGGCTCTTCCTTGATGCAAAAAGTTGCTCGCCGAGGGCGATCAGGGGTAGAACTTGCATAGGTGCTGGATGTTCCAGGGGTTGGCGACAGGGATGCCGTCCTCCGTCTCGAGCCGCGCGGAGCCAGGCCTGGCGATGTGCACGACTCTGTAGGGGCCTTCCCACATTGGTGAGAGCTTGTGGAGGCCTGCCCTGGTGAGAATTCTCCTCAGGACGAGGTCTCCTGCTTCGAGAGTGCGCGGGCGGATGTGGCGGCTGTGGTAGCGGTGGAGGTCTTGCTGGTACCTTGCCGCTCTCAGGGCCGCATTGCGGCGAAGCCCTTCAAGCAGCAGCAGGTCGTCGTTGCGGAGTTCATCCACCTCAGCCTCCTTGAAGGCCAGGACTCGCGGGGAGCCATGAGTGATCTCGCTGGGGAGGACGGCTTCAGCGCCGTAGACGAGGGAGAACGGCGTCTCACCAGTTGGCTTTGTTGGCGTGGTGCGGATGGACCAGAGCACCGAGGGAAGCTCATCAATCCAGTGCTTGCCGCTGGCCTTGAGGCGGTTGAAGCTTCTCGTCTTGAGGCCCTTGAGCACCTCGGCGTTGGCTCGCTCAGCCTGCCCGTTGCTTCATGGGTGCGCCACCGAGGCGTAGCAGATTTGGGCGCCGAGGCTGCCGCAGTAGGACTTGAAGGCGCCGCTGATGAATTGTGAGCCGTTGTCGGTGATGATGCGGTTGGGCACGCCGAAGCGGCAGACCAGGCTCCTTATGAATTTTACCGCCGATTTCGCCGAAATGGTGCGCACGGGTTCCACCTCAGGCCACTTGGTGAATTTGTCGATGGCGACGTAGAGGTAGCGGTAGCCCCCGAGCGCTCGCGGGAAGGGTCCCAGCAGGTCCAGCCCCCAGACCGCGAACGGCCAGGAGAGCGGGATCGTCTGGAGTCCTTGCGCGGGCTGGTGAATTTGCTTGGCGTGGAATTGGCAGGCGTCGCAGGATTGGACGATTGCAGCTGCATCTTGAAGCACTGAAGGCCAGTAGAAGCCACTCCGGAAGACCTTGCCTGCAATGGTGCGCGAGGATGAATGGTGGCCGCACTCGCCGCTGTGGATGTCGTTGATGAGCTGGCGGCCTTCCTCGGCAGGAACGCACCGCAAAGCAACCCCATTGGGGCGCTTACGGTACAGGTCTCCGTCGTGGAGGCAGTAGGACTTGGCCTGGCGAGCAATTCTCTCGGCCTCTGCGTCGTCTTCGGGGAGGACTCGGTTTTGCAGGTAGTTCTTGATCTCGTCGATCCAACCGGTGTCTTGGCGTACCAGAGTCAGCAGCAAGCGATCGCCCGAGGGCAACCCACAGTTTGGTGCTCCGCTTGGTGGGGCTGGTGGGAGCTCCTCGTCGATGCTGGTGTTGGTCGCTGGTTGCTTGACCGAGGCCTTGGTGAGTCTCTCCTCGAACACTCCAGGCTTCTGGGCTTCTCTTCTTGCTGCTCGCCGGGCAATTTCATCCGCCTCTTGGTTTTCTGCCAGCGGGATGTGCTTGAGCTCCATGCCCCTGAAGTGCTTCTCCAACTTGCGTACCTCTTCAAGGTAGGCCACCATGTAGGTGTCCTTTGGCGTGTAGCTTTTGTTGGAGAAGTTGACGAGGAGCTGGGAGTCGCCCTTGATGAGGATGTGCTTGATGCCGAGGGCGATGGCGGCTCTGAGCCCGGCGAGGAGGCCTTCATATTCAGCGATGTTGTTGGAGACCTTGTCGTTGTCCTTGAAGCAGAGCTGGATGGCGTAGTAGAGCTTGTCGCCTGTCGGCGAGGTGAGGACGGCACCAGCCCCTGCACTCCTGGCCGCGAAGGCGCCGTCGAAGTGCATGGTCCAGTGGCTTGGTGTCATCCCCCTTGAGGCTGTAGCCTCCTCCTCTTGAGGCTCTTCTTCACGTGTGTCCGTCCATTCGGCCATGAAATCAGCCAGCGCCCTGCCCTTGATGACCCTGGTGGTGTCAAACTCCAGCTCGAAAGGTTGTAGCTCTATGCCCCATCTTGCAACGCAATATGTCGCGTTTGGGTTGCGCAGGACTTGCTCCAGGGGATATGAGGTGACCACCTTGATGGGGTGACCCTGGAAGTAGTGGCGCAGCTTCCTGGAGGCGATGAGGAGCGAGAAGAGGAGCTTTTGCTGCATAGGGTAGCGCTCGCGGGCGTCTCGCAGCACTGTGCTTACGAAGTACACGGGATGCTCGACGAGGGTAGTCGTTGGTGTGGCAGCGGTTGGCTCCTCTCCGGGCTCGGTGAGGTCCTCGGCGAGGGTTTCTTGAGGCCCCACTTGGGGAGGCTCGGCAGGAGGCTGGATGCTTGACGAGGGTGCCTCCTTGTCGGGGGGCTTTGGGCTTGGCGAGGCAGGGCTCTGCTTAGCGGGGACTGGCTCTTCCCTTTCAGCCACCAAGACCGCGCTTGCCGTCTGAGGAGTGGCTGCAAGGTACAGCTTCAGAGGCTCGCAAGGGCGTGGGGCAACCATGATGGGTGGGCTCGCCAGGTATTTCTTCAGGTCCTTGAAGGCCTTTGCTGCTTTAGGGGTCCACTTGAAAGGACCAGATCTCTTCATGATCTTGAAAAACGGCAGCGCCCTCTCGCCGAACTTGGAGATGAAACGGCCAAGGCTGGCCATACATCCCGCCAGGCGTTGCATGTCCTTGAGGCGACGAGGAGGCTGCATCTGCTCTATGGCCTTGATCTTGTCGGGGTTGGCCTCGATGCCGCGATGGGACACCAGGAACCCGAGGAGCTTGCCTGAAGGGACCCCGAAGACCCACTTGGCGGGGTTCAGCTTGATGTTGACCTTGCGTAGGTTGGCAAAGGTCTCCTCGAGGTCCTTGATGAGCGTGTCCTTCTCGCGAGTCTTGACCACGATGTCGTCGACGTAGGCCTCTGCATTCCTCCCCATTTGAGCCCCCGGGGCGATCCTCATGAGGCGCTGGAAAGTGGCGCCGGCGTTCTTCAGGCCGAAGGGCATGCAGACGTAGCAGAACACACCACAAGGGGTGAGAAATGCTGTCTTCTCCTCGTCCTCCTTCGCCATCTTGATCTGGTGATAACCAGAGAAGGCATCCAGAAAACAGAGGAGTGCACAGCCGGTAGTGGAGTCCACGATCTGGTCGATCCTCGAGAGGGGATAGGGGTCCTTGGGGCAGGCCTTGTTGAGGTCAGTGAAGTCGATGCAGAGGCGGCTTCCTCCGGTGTGCTTGGGGACGACGACACCGTTGGCGAGCCAAGTGGGGTGGACCACTTCCTTGATGATGCTGGCCTTCTTTAGCTTTTCCACCTCCTTGACGATGAAATCCTGCTTCTCTGGCGCCTAGCGCCGCGCTTTTTGCTTGACGGGGCGTGCGTTTGGACACACGACTAAGTGGTGCTCGATCACCTCCCTCGGTACTCCGGACATATCTGACGGTGTCCATGCGAACATGTCAGAGCTTGCCCTGAGGAAGGCGACGAGCGCGCTTTCCTATTTGGGAGGCAGGTTGGCGCCGATGGTGACGCTAGCCCCCGAGCCATTTGCCTCAAGAGGCACTTGCTTTGTCGCGGCCTTCTCCTGAGAGAACAGCTGCTTCTTCTTCGCGGGGGGCCTCGGGAGGGGCTCCACATCCTCGTCAGCGGGTGACGCCACCGCGGCAGCCTTGTAGGCCGCTTGCGCAGCGTACAGGGCGTCCGAAACCACGCCGCGGATGACAATGGTGCCACCCAAGACAGGGAGCTTGACGAGGTTGTAGTCGTGGTGGGTCACCGCCATGAACTTGGCGAGGGCAGGGTAGCCGAGGATGGCGTTGTAAGGCAGGCCGATGTGCACGACGTCGAAGTCGATCAGCTCGGTGCGGTAGTTGGCCTGGGTGCCGAAAGTGACGGCGAGCCTCACCTGTCCCAAAGGGGTGGTAAGACCCTCTGTCACTCCCGAGAAGGGCCTGGTGGGCATGAGCCGCTCGTAGGGCACCTGCAGCTTCTCGAATGTCTCGACAGAGATGACGTTGAGGCCGGCACCCCCATCAATGAGCATCTTAGAGACGGCGATGTTGTTGATGGTGGGGGTGCAGACCAGCGGGATGGTGCCAACAGTCGAAGTGGACTTGGGGTGGTCGCTGGAGTCGAAAGTGATGGGGCACTGGGACCACTTGAGGGGCCTGGAGGCCTCAACTCCAGGAAGGGCTGCCGCGACCTCGCGAGCGAGTTGCTTGAAGTGGCGGTTGGAGCGAGGGGCCTGAGCCCCGCCGAGGATGCAAGCGGCCCCGCGAGGTACCTAGTAGCCCTCGTCAGTCTCAGCAGGCAGGTTGTCGTTCGCGGGCTGGACGGTGTTGTCCTGGGGGTTCTGCTGGTAGTTGTCGTTGTAGTTGTTGCTCCAGCGTCGCCCCCGCGACCGCCGCGGCCTCCACGACCCTGCTGCCGATCATTTGCCTCGCGAGCCTCGCGAGCCTCGCGAAGCCTCTTGAGGTCGTAGCAGTCCTCGGTGGCATGAGAATGCCTGTTGTGGTAGATGCAGAAAGTGCGATCATCTTTCTTCTCATGTCCCGCGGCTGTAGTGGCAGCTTGGCGAGGCTGCTTGGCGTCAGGCTCGGCCACGAGGACCGCAGTGGTCTTGCGCTTATCGGAGGATTTCTTCTTCTTGGACCCCTCGGCGGGGTCCCCTGGTTCGTTCTTGATGAACAAGCGGCCCTCCTCAGCCTTGGCACACTTGTCCGCCAAGTCGAAGAGCTTGACGACGGTGGTGATATTGTCGTGGATGCCAAGCTTCTCAAGCATCCGCACATCTGTGACCCCAGCCTGGAAGGCCGAAATGACCTGCGCGTCGGTGGCATTGGGGATCTTGTTGCGCACCTGGCTGAAGCACTGGATGTACTTGCGGAGGGTCTCGCCAGGCTTCTGACGCACGGCGCGGAGGTCGTTGTAGGTGAGGCCGCGCTCGTACGTGCCCTTGAAGTTGGCGACGAAGCACCGGCAGAGCTCTTCCCAGGTGTTGATGGACTCGGCGGGGAGGTTGGTGAGCCATGAGGACGCAGAGTCCTTGAGGGCCATGGGAAACTAGTTCGCCATGACCCTGTCGTCGCCACCGGTGGCCTGGATGGCCAGAGTGTAGAGCTGCAGGAACTTCAGGGGTTGTTCTTGCCATCGTAGCGCGGAGGGAGGTCCGGCCTGAACTTTACCGGCCAGACGACACGATGGAGGCTGCGAGTGAACGCGGCCGTCGTGCCGTAGGTGACCGTGCCATTGGCGAGGGTGGCGTGGAGGTGGTGTGTAACATCCCAGAATTAATATAAGTATTATAATTTCCAAAAATGTGGGCCAACAAAAATTTTTATTATTTTATGTGTGTTTGCTTGCATTTGGTTGTTGGATGTGTGTGGTTGCTAAGCAAAAGGGAATAAAAAGAAAGAAAAATGAAAACAACACCACCACATGAAATAATGGGACAAGTGCCACACAAACATTTCTCTAAATGAGAAATAAATATTTTCTTTTAAATCAAAAACCAGTGGGGTGACATAGTACTCACTCCCACTTAGCTCTAATAACTTTTCCCTCTTCCAATTATATTTTCAAAATTCCAAAAAATAAAATTCTATTTCTTTCTTTAATCATCTCAAACCCCAAATTGTGCTATGATGCACTTATCAAAAAAATACCATCATGGCACCACAAATCACTATTAATATATATGAAATCAGATATGGAAACCAAATTCAAAAATTCAAAATTAAATTCCGTTGTGGCATTTGGTCGAACAGGTGGCATGCACCACCCCTGTTCTTCCCCAAACCGAAGAACTCCGAATCAAATCGATGGATTCGGTCGTTTGTTCTTCGATTCCTTGCACCCCAACACCCCTCTCCACATCACGGACCTGCCTGGCACCCCAATTGCACGCGGGAGCAAACCTAGCCGTCGCTTGGATCGCCGCCACCCGAGGGAGCACGGCCACTGTGGCCATGCCGCCCTGCCGCGCTGTGGAGGAGACCGTCCCGCCGCCCTAGCTACCCCGACGCCGCATCCTACCACCTCACTTGCCCCTCTCGTGCCTGCACAACACCCAGCAAGAACCCAGACCCGTCGGGAACTCGCCGCCCGTGCGCGCCCGTGCGTGCCCGTGCGCCGCCCAAGCCGTTCCAGAGCGCGCCGCGGCCGTCCCCCACCCGCAGCTCGCCTCCACGCCGCCAACCGTGCCGCTGGACACCCCGACACCGTAGCCGGCCTCGCGCCACCCCTACGGCGAGCCCGTGTGGCCGCTGCCCCGCCCCAGCACCGTGTCCACCATGGACCGGGCTCCGGCTATTTAAGCGAGCCGCCCCGAGCTCGAATTCTCCCGCACCACACCACCCCGCCTCGCCACTCCGCTCCCCTCCACTCCACCCTCACCGTGCACCGCCAGGAGGGCGGAATCGCAGCCGCAGGACCGCTGCTGCCCTGCAATTTCTCCGCCGGAGCCGAGGTTGATGTCGAGCACGAATCCGTCGTGCCGTCGTTTCCCTCTCCCTCTCTGCCCTCCATCGCACTCCCCATGGCCTCCGCACTCACGTGCCCCTCTCCCCTCTCTGTCTTGTGCCCAGGAACGCCGACGGGAGCTCGCCGGGGTTGCGCCAAGGGCACGGACGCGACGCGGAGCTCGACGCCGACGAACCCGACCACCCCAGCACCTGCAACTCGCCCCATCGTCTTCCCCTCGCCTCCGCCGCCGTTCTGCACCATCACCGCCCTCTCCCGAGCCCCCTAGGTGAGCCTCCGTCCACCACCGTGCCGCCGGCGCGGTGGCGCCACCGATCTGTGGTCGTCGTCGCCGATTTGAACGTGGGCCGTTGGATTTAGATCCAACGGCAGCGTACCGATTCGGTCGATTTCTAAAACGGCTAAGTCTGGAAATCTGTTTAGATTAGCCCACTTTGAAATCAAATTATGACAAATCCACTGAACCAAAATTTCCAAACTTTATATGGATAGAAAGATCTAGATCCATAGATTCTGATGCATGTCTTGTTTGTCCAAAATAATTAGCTTAGCATCCTTACATAATTGGACAAAGTAGCTATGTCCTATCTGTTTCAGAAAAGTTTCTGAAACAGATATTTAGTTCTGTCTTTAGCTGTTAATATTAAATCACCTGAATTTATTTAGGAGTTATACTTGGTATGTCATGTTAGTATAGATAGCATACTATCTTGAGCAAGTGATTTGAACCCTGAATTAAAATCTGGCTAAAAGATTTCAAGTAGACAAAATAGCTAATCAGTTAGATTAACACTGCAATAACAGAACATAGCCTACTTCCCATGCAAATTGCTATTGAACCAGAGGCCTAAAAATGGCAAACTAGAATCTGGTAGCAAATAAAACATGTAATCTTCACAGTGATGCAAGGCATGATCATTAAGAGTAATTACCTGATTTAAAATGAAAATGCCAAATGTGCTAATTGATAANTTCTCTGTCAGAATTTGATTAGACTTTGAAATTCAATATCTTGAGATCTAAGATCTAAAAATAGCAAATAAAAATTTCTGGAAAGCTTATGAAATTAAACTAACTAAAGTGGTTTCACCCCATTTAGGTTAATAAATAAATAATGATAATCAAATGCCACAGAAGGTCTAAAACCTAAACTTGTTTGTTTCTGATACTCTACTAATCCAAATGAGGTCAAACCAATTTTGTTAGCTCACATTTAAGTAATACTAGCCACCCCTAAAAGGACTTAATTTTGAATAAAATTAACTTGAGTTGTAGCAAAAACAAGAAAACCAACATTCTGGATTAAAACATTTCTACAGGGAGTTTAAATAACTCAATTGATATGAATCCAATTGGGTTGTCTTCTAGAGATCAGTAGCTATCTATGGAATTTTAGTTTGTATTTTTGTGACCAACATAACTCAAGTTATGCAATTAAACATAAAACCCTAGTTTCTGCCATAATTGTGATGCAAATAAATAGTTGTTAATTAAATCAATTTGAACCCAAATTGTATTATCTTGTGTGTTCAGTAGCTAATTGTGATGTTATGTTGCTTGTGATGTGATGGTTGCTTGCCTAGTTTAGTGATTGTTTGCTTGTATTGTTTGTTTATCGATTAGACGCGAACGTTGCCGGAGACTACGAGGAAGGAGATTACTTCGAGCAGCAGGAACCCGAGCACTTTGTTGAGCAAGGCAAGCTACTTCGCTGAGCTTGCATTTACATCCCTTTAAATCAATTACATGCAATTTCCTAAAGTAGTGGTATTGATTTTCTGAAAAACCCTTTTCACAAAGGATATGAAAACTGCTTTATCACCCTATGTAGAATGTAGAGTAGATATTAAGACTATAGGATGGGAAAAATATGAATTATTCCAAACTCCTTTTTGAAGTACCTAGTTGATAATGAAATGCCGAGTTTTCGGTGTTAAAATGGAGAAGTGATAAAGGGAGTTGTTTTATGAAAAATGCACATTGTGTCTTAGTACTTACGTCGACCAGCCGATAATCTGTGCGACCACATCTACCCAAATATGGGAACGGGCGTAGTCATATAATTTGCTCGTGTTAGTACTGGATACCTCATCGACGGAGACGACTCCGTTATGCGTGAGGGGATGAGCATGGCGACTCTAACCCCTGACCTGGGTCCCGGCAATCTGAGGGATTGAGGGATTGAAGGGCTTCGTGCTCGCCGGGCAAAACTGCGAGTCCTTACATCTAGGTTCCTCGACGGGGGATCCTGTACTAGGTGTTGAAGGAATGGTGAAATCGTAAGGGTAGGATCCTATACTAGCATGAGCAAAGGAAAGGCTATGGTCGGTGGCTCAACTTCGCATACAACTTGTATGGCGGGACGTGGCAGACACGATGAGCTACCGGATGGGTGTGGGAAAAGCGTGCTACCTCTGCAGAGGGTAAAAAACTATTCGAATAGCTGAGTCCTCGGATATGGACAGTTGGGAGGCCCTACTAGACCATGTGCAAAAGCAAAAGTTTTTGATAAAATGTGCAAGACTGGAAAAATAAGGAAATGATGTTTCCCAACTATACCAAATGGAGTGGTATGAGTTGTGGAGGAAAAGAGACCATGATGAGTCGTGGTCGGGAAAAAGGAGGAGTTTTGGGATAAATACTAAAATTTTGCTTCTCTCTAAAGATAGTAGTAAATCTCTTCTTACCTTTTTCATCAAGGATATAGAGATAGAGTAATAACTAAAAGTGCTGTAGAGAACAACTTAAAACTGGTGCGTACTCAGTAGAGGAGTAGTTTGCGAGTACAAATTGTACTCATACTGGTTTCGTCTCTGGCTATTGTCTTAGCCAGATCCCGAGGAAAACTACGCTGAAGCAGAGTATGGAGACTTCTATGCGAACTAGGGATCTTCGTGAGTCAACTGCCTGTCGGTCGTCGCTAGGACGCGTTGGACTCCTACTACGTAGCTTCCGCTGAATGCTTTTGATTTGGCCCTTGAAGGCACCTATGTAAGACTTGGTCTAAGTGACCTACTATGTAAGACTTTAATGCGGTACTGTAATGGATGTAAACTTTGGTATCCAATTCGGATTATGGGCAACGACAGACTGATCATGGGATCGTTGTGTGAACCATAATCGGGTATTTCGGACAGCTAGTCCGGGGTCCCCACACTGNCAATTCTATTCACTAATATTACAAATTTTCGGCTCCTTAAAATTTTACACGTCATAATTCCACAAAGTTTAAAATTTTGACTCACTTGTTGCCTCACTTAAAAATTTAAAGTTTGCGCCCAAGTCACTTAACTAACTTAAAATTTGGCTTAAAATTTGTAGATGGCGCTACACTTCACCGAGTTTCTGCAAGTTAAGGAGAAGGGCAACCTCATGTTCGAGAAGGACCTGTACAAGTTGAGCGACATCTTGGGTCGCCCAGCTCCTGAGTTCCGTGGAGCGCAGGTTGATGCCCACGACAAGGACAACCTGTGTTGGCTCATCGAGTCGTCTGTCCGGGGGAACATCAAGTCTCCCATTCCAGGACACTGTCTTTCACCACGATGGACGCCAGTTGGGACGATGGACTGTGTCGTGCCATGCAGAGGCTGCTGGCCCGACTTTGTGAGGAGCACAAGGAGGAGTTAGTGAACTCGCCTTTCAGGTTCTACGGGAGGCGTGACACCGAGGGACGTCCTACTTCCACTGTTCGCCACCCTACCTTTGGTGAGCACCTTGTGGATATGGAGGTCTTGCTTTACCGTACCCAGGAGGACCTACGCAGCTTGAGGTACCGGTCCCACTTTGAGCGCAGCGCGCTCAAGGCGAGCCGTGACCGAGTTGCGCACCTGCAGCAGGACCAGGCCAACCTTCACCAGAAGGGGATCCGCCTGAAGAAGACCATCGCCAAGCTTCGCAAGAGAGTGGCGGAGCAGGACGAGATGATAGAGGACCTTGAGCGTCGAGCCGATGAGATGGAGGAGGAGGGCGAGGATCTCCGTAGGGAGAACAGCGCCTTCATTAGTGATGATGAGGATTACTTGGAGGAGCTGGACTACGAGGAGGAGGACGACGAGGAGGAGATCGTCGACGACGAGGAGGAGCCGACTGAGCCCCTTCTTGACGAGGACGAGGAGGACCCAGAGGAGCGTGCCTTCGAGTCGGACGACGACGTTGTGCCGAGTGTTCCACCCCAGTAGTTGGATCACTTAGTCGTTCTCGAGTTATCGTAGGGATTAGGACCACCCAGTTGTAGTCGCTTTTGAGTAGTGTAATGGTTCCTATGAAACCATATGCTTGTAGCAACTATGTATGATGTGTGGAGCTATGTTGTGATGCTTTTGTTTGATATTGATGTGTGCTTTGAAGTTCTCTAAGTTGCAAAGGTCTTTTCGAAAACTTATAAGTAGTAAAGACTCTCACCCCAACCATTCAAAAATCCTACTCTTCTACCTGTTAGAGTAAGGCACATCCTTAGTCTGTTCTTGACTCTTGCGCCCGTCTAATCTCAGGATGGTTGACACCCGAGGAGGAAGCCACAGTCGCAATGATCCACCACCACCACCCGAACCTACCCCGGCCCAACTTCTTAGGATCATCATGGAGGACCGTGAGGCTGTTCGCCAGGAGCGTCAGGCACACCTTGCTGTTCTCCAGCAACTCGCCGCGAATGCCCAGAACCCCAATCAGAACAACCACAATGGCAATGGCAATGGCAATGGCAATGAAGATGGACACCTGAGGTCCACTTTGAGCGATTTCCAGAAGACCAACCCACCCACCTATTCCAAGGGACTTCACCCTTTAGAGGCCGATGACTGGCTTCGCACCATTAACAACAACTTGGAAGTTGCCGCAGTGGGAGAAAATGAGAAGGTTCTGTATGCAACCCACTACCTTGCTGGACCTGCACGAGCTTGGTGGGACACTACCAAGGCTCTCCAGCAGGTTGGTCATGTGATCAATTGGGCTGAGTTCCAGGAGAAGTTCCGCAAGAAGCACATTCCTCATGGACTTATTGAAAGGAAGAAGGATGAGTTCCGTAAGCTGAGACAGGGAAGCAAAGACGTGGTTGGCTATCTTGATGAGTTTACTGATTTATCTCGGTATGCTCCTGATGATGTGGACTCAGAGAAGAGGAAGATTGAGCGCTTCATGAGTGGACTGCATGATGAGCTTCAGTGCGCCTTGGTGATCCATGACTTCGTTGATCTGGAGTCACTTGTGGACAAGGCTATCCAGCTGGAGACCAAGCGCAAGTCCATGTTTGAAGGACGCAAGAGAAGGATGATTGCTTCAGAAGGTTCTAGCAACCAGAAGCCTCGTACCTTCCCACCAGCACCCAAGCCTGCCTATCGACCACCTCAACCCCCACGTCCTACCTTTCCAAACCGCCCAAACAACCCCAACCGTCCTAATGACAACAATCGTCCGGGAGGAAACCCCAACAACCTCAATCCTAAGGCCAATGTTGTCTGCTTTGAATGCGGTACCAAAGGTCACTACTCCAGAGAATGCCCCAATCCCAAGAAGCCTGCACCGAACCAGGGTCAGAACCGCAATGGAAATGGAAATGGAAATGGGAATGGCAAGAATGCCGCACCCCGTGGGAATGCTGCTATTGTCAAGGGCCGTCTGCACCACATCAATGCTGAGGAAGCTGAGGAGGCGCCAGATGTTGTGCTGGGTACGTTCCTTGTCAACTCCGTACCTGCAACTGTTCTATTTGATTCTGGTGCTACCCATTCGTTTGTTACCCAAGAGTTTGTTACCAAGGGAGGTCTAGTCGGAAGTCTTCTGCCCAGATCCATGTTGATACAAACCCCAGGCTTGTTAGCCACAACTAACCAGATGTGTTCTGAAACCCTCATAGAGATTGGAGGGGAAAGGTTTGCAGCCAACCTAATCATCTTAGGAACCCAAGGCATAGATGTGATCCTTGGAATGGATTGGTTAGCCAAGTATCACGGCCGAATTGATTGTGCAAGGAGAGCCATTACCCTCACTTCTGATACTGGAGCTGAAGTGAAGTACGTGTCTGAGACTAGCCAAACCAGACCAGGATGCCATGAGGGCATAGCTCGACCCACCCTTGATGAGATCCGTGTTGTTCACCTATTCCGAGATGTTTTTCCGGAAGAATTGCCTGGTATGCCGCCAGACAGGGATATTGAGTTCGTGATTGAACTTATCCCTGGAACCTCTCCTATATCCCAGAGGCCCTACCGGATGAATCCGGCAGAATTAGTAGAGCTGAAAAAGCAGTTGGCTGATATGCTCAGCAAAGGCCTCATTCGCCCAAGCGCTTCACCTTGGGGATCACCTATCATTTTTGTGGACAAGAGAGACGGTACCACACGACTGTGTGTGGATTATCGTAAGCTTAATGAGGTGACCATCAAAAACAAGTATCCTCTTCCCAAGATCGAGGATCTGTTCGATCAAATGAACGGAGCCCGAGTCTTTTCAAAGATCGATCTACGGACAGGATATCACCAGCTGAAAATCCGAGAATCAGATATACCCAAGACCGCCTTCACTACCCGTTACGGATTGTTTGAGTACACCGTAATGTCCTTTGGTCTGACCAATGCCCCAGCCTATTTCATGAACCTGATGAACAAGATCTTCATGGAGTACCTCGACAAGTTCGTGGTAGTCTTCATCGATGATATTCTTGTTTATTCCAAAACCGAAGAGGAGCATGCCGTTCACCTACGCCTAGTTTTGGAGACACTCCGAGAGCACCAACTTTATGCCAAGCTTAGCAAGTGTGAGTTTTGGCTTAAGGAGGTGGCATTTCTCGGACATGTCATATCTGCCGGAGGAATTTCTGTTGACCCGGAGAAGATCAAAGCCATTCTTGATTGGAAGGCCCCTACCAATGTGACCGAGGTTCGTAGCTTTCTCGGACTAGCGGGTTATTACCGCAAGTTCGTTGAAGGATTTTCTCGGATAGCTAAAGCCATAACCCAGTTATTGAGGAAGGATCAGAAATTTGAATGGACCCAGAAGTGTGAAGATAGTTTCCAGGAGTTGAAGAAGAAGTTAACCACAGCCCCAGTCCTAGTAATGCCAGACGTCACCAAGAGTTTTGATGTGTATTGCGATGCATCACGTCTTGGACTTGGTTGCGTTCTGATGCAAGAAGGCAAGGTGGTGTCGTATCTGTCTCGACAGTTGCGACCGCATGAAGAGAATTACCCAACCCATGACCTGGAGTTAGCAGCCGTTGTTTTTGCTCTTAAAACATGGCGTTCCTATCTTGTGGGACATCGCTGTGAGATCTATACGGATCATAAGAGCTTGAAGTATATCTTTACCCAGAAGGAGTTGAACCTGCGACAGAGGAGATGGATGGAGCTGATAAAGGATTACGATGTTGGAATCCATTATCACCCGGGCAAGGCTAATGTTGTTGCCGATGCCCTTAGTCGCAAGCCCTGTACCCTGAATACCTTGATTCGAGTCGAACAACCAACCTTGTTCAAGGAGTTTGAAGATTTTGGACTCGAACTTGTTAGCCATGGGTATCTCGCCAATATTGAGTTAGCCCCAACCCTAATGGATCAAATCAAAGAAGCCCAGAGAGGTCATGAGAGTATCGAAGGGATTAAGAAGAAAATGTCTCTCGACAAAGCCCCTGGTTTTGCCGAAGACGCTGAAGGAGTGTTGAGATTCAATGGTCGTATTTGTGTGCCCAACAGTAGTGAACTAAAGGAGTTGATCCTGAAAGAAGCCCATGAAACCCCCTACTCAATCCACCCCGGAGGAACCAAAATGTACCAAGACCTTCGAGAGAGATTTTGGTGGCATGGAATGAAACGAGAGATTGGTTCATTCGTAGCCAAGTGTGATATCTGTCAGCGAGTCAAAGCTGAACATCAGCGACCCGCTGGATTACTCCAACCCTTGAAAATTCCTGAATGGAAATGGGACGAGATTGGAATGGACTTCATCACCGGACTACCCAGGTCCAACCGAGGTCATGATTCAATCTGGGTCGTCGTTGACCGACTGACCAAAGTTGCTCATTTTATTCCGGTCAAGACCACCTACCGTGGAGACCAGTTAGCAGACCTATACATGTCCAGAATAGTAAGCCTGCATGGAGTACCCAAGAAGATTGTGTCTGATAGAGGCACGCAATTCACCTCGAGATTCTGGAAAGCACTCCACGAGACCCTCGGAACCAAGCTAACTTTTAGCACAGCCTATCACCCTCAGACTGATGGCCAAACCGAGAGAGTGAACCAGATTTTGGAGGACATGCTTCGTGCGTGTGTTCTATCTTATGGTTCCAAGTGGGAAGATTGTCTCCCATTTGCAGAATTCTCCTACAACAATAGCTACCAGTCTAGCTTGCAAATGGCCCCGTTTGAAGCACTGTATGGCAGGAGGTGTCGTACACCCTTGAATTGGTCCGACACCGGAGAAGGTAAATTATTTGGACCTGACACCCTCCGTGAAGCCGAAGAGCAAGTCCAGCTGATTCGCGAGCGTCTCAAAACTGCCCAATCCCGCCAGAAGAGTTATGCCGATCCTAAGCGCCGTGACCTCACTTTTGACATCGGAGATTTTGTGTATCTCCGAGTGACACCTCTTAAGGGAATGCAACGTTTCCATGTCAAAGGAAAGTTAGCACCAAGGTATATTGGACCCTTCAAGATCCTTAGCCGCCGAGGAGAAGTATCCTATCAGCTAGAGTTACCCCCAGAGCTGTCTGAATTTCATGATGTCTTCCACATTTCACTACTGCGGAAGTGTCTTGAAGTTCCTGAACAGCCAGATGTTTTCAAGCACATTGATCACCACTCCATCGACCTGAACAATGACCTGACCTATCGTGATAGACCCCTTAAGATTCTCGAAGAAGATGTTCATCTCACCCGTAGACGTGCGATCAAGTTCTACAAAGTCCAGTGGACTAACCATTCTGAAGAAGAAGCAACCTGGGAACGTGAGGATTATCTTAGACGCGAATTTCCAGACTTCCTTAGCTCCTAAGCCTAGCAAATCTCGGGACGAGATTTATTTTAAGGGGGGGAGGATTTGTAACACCCCAGAATTAATATAAGTATTATTAATTCCAAAAATGTGGGCCAACAAAAATTTTTATTATCTTATGTGTGTTTGCTTGCATTTTGTTGTTTGATGTGTGTGATTGCTAAGCAAAGGTAGGGATAAAAAGAAAGAATAATTGAAAACAACACCACCACATGAAATAATGGGACAAGGGCCACACAAAAATTTCTCTAAATGAGAAATAAATATTTTCTTTTAAACCAAAAACCAGTGGGGTGACATAGGGCTCACTCCCACTTAGCTCTAATAACTTTTCCCTCTTCAAAATATATTTTCAAAATTCCAAAATATAAAATTCCATTTTCTTTCTTTAATCATCTCAAACCACAAAATGTGCTATGATGCACTTATCAAAAAAATACCATCATAGCACCACAAATCACTATTAATATATATGAGACCAGATGTGGAAACCAAATTCAAAAATTCAAATTTAAATTCGGTTGAGGCATTTGGTCGAACAGGTGGTAAGCACCACCCCTGTTCTTCCTCAGATGCTTGAATCCGAAATCAAATCGACGGATTGGTGCGTTTGTTCGTCGATTCCTTGCACCCCAACACCCCTCTCCACCTCACGAACCTTCCCAGCACCTCAATTTCGCGCGGGAACAACCCAGGCCGTCGCATTGATCGCCGCCACCCGAGGGAGCACGGCCACTGTGGCCATGCCGCCCTGCCGCGCCGTGGAGGAGACCACCCCACCGCCCACCTAGCCCTAACGCCGCATCCTACCCCTCTCCTGCCCCCTCTCTCGCTTGCACCGTGCCCAGCAGCAGCCCTAAACCGCCGGAGGTGTGCCGCCCGTGCGTGCCCGTGCGCCGCCCGAGCACGCACACGGCCGTCCCCCACTCGAGCTCGCCCAGCACGCCGTCCACGCCATCCACCGTGCCCCTCCTTAGCCCAACACCGTAGCCGGCCTCGCGCCAGCCCTACGGACACGCTCGGCCGCCCGCTGCCCCGCCCCAGCACCATGTCCACCGTGCGCCGGAGCACGGCTATAAAACCGAGCCGCCCCGAGCTCCAATTCCACCACACCTCGCCACCCCCATCGCCACTGTCCACTCCCCTCCCTTCCTCTCTCTCTCGTGCACCGCCAGGAGGGCGGAATTGCTGCCGGAGAGCCGCTGCCGCCCTGCGTCGTCCTCGGAGCGCCGCCACTGCCGAAGAGGTCGACGACCGATCCGTGGCCGTGCGGCCACTCCCTCTCTCTCTTTTCTTCCTCTACTTCTCTGCCTCACTCCACCGCCACCGCACGCTCACGCTCTCGCCGTATCTCGCACAGGACCGTCGTCAGGAGCTCGCCGTCGGCATTCCGTGTCCGCGGAGGAGGAGCTGCTCGCCGCCGACGGACCCGTGCATCCCAGGACCCGCAACTCCGCCCGTAGCCGTCCACGAGTCTCCGCCGTCGATTCCCGCCGTCAACCGAGCCCTAGGTGAGCCGCTAGCCCCCGCCCCACCGCCGGCAGCACGGTGGCGCCGCCAAAAAGTGGTCGTCGCCGTTGCTTTGAACGTGGGCCGTTGGATCTTGATCCAACGGCAGCTTACCGATTCGTCTGTTTTCTGAAAACTGCTAAGTCTGGAAAATCCGTTTAGATTAGCCCACTTTGAAATCAAATTATGACAAATCCACTAAGCCAAAATTTCCAAACTTTATATGGATAGAAAGATCTAGATCCATAGATTCTGATGCATGTCTTGTATGTCCAAAATAATTAGCTTAGCATCCTCTAATAAATGGACAAAGTAGCTATGTCCTATCTGTTTCAGAAAAGTTTCTGAAACAGATATTTATTTCTGTCTTTAGCTGTTGATATTAAATCACTTAAATTTATTTAGGAGTAATTCTTAGCACAGCATGTTAGTATAGATAGCATACTATCATGAGCAAGTGATTTGAACCCTGAATTAAAATCTGGCTAAAAGATTTAAATTGGGCAATATAGCTAATCAGTTAGCTCAACACTGCAATAACAGAACATAGCCTACTTCCCATGCAAATTACTATTGAACCAGAGGCCTAAAAATGGCAAACTAAAATCTTGTAGCAAATAAAACATGTAATCTTCACAGTGATGCAAGACATGATCATTAAGAGTAATTCCCTGATTTAAAATGAAAATGCCAAATGTGCTAATTGATAACCTTAAAATGGATAGATAATTTCTATGTCAGGAATTTGATTAGACTTTGAAATTCAATATCTTGAGATCTAGGAATCTAAAAATAGCAAATAAAAATGTTCTGGAAAGCTTATGAAATTATCTAACTAACTAAAGTGGTTTCACCCCATTTAGGTTAATAAATAAATAATGATAATCAAAATGCCACAGAAGGTATAAAACCTAAACTTGTTTGTTTCTGATACTCTACTAATCCAAATGAGGTCAAACCAATTTTGTTAGCTCACATTTAAACAATACTAGTCACCCCTAAAAGGACTTAATTTTTGAATAAAATTAACTTGAGTTGTAGCAAAAACAAGAAAACCAACATTCTGGATTAAAACATTTCTACAGGGAGTTTAATAACTCAAATTGATTTGAATCCAATTAGGTTGTCTTCTAGAGATCAGTAGCTACCTATAGAATTTTAGTTTGTAATTTTGTGACCAACAGAACTCAAGTTATGCAATTAAACATAAAACCCTAGTTTCTGCCATAATTGTGATGCAAATGAATAATTGTTAATTAAATCAATTTGAAACCAAATTGTGTTACCTTGTGTGTTCAATAGCTAATTGTGATGTTATCTTGATTGTGATGTGATGTTTGCTTGTTTAGTTTAGTGATTGTTGTTCGTATTGTTTGTTTATCGATTAGACGCGAACGTTGCCGGAGACTACGAGGAAGGAGATTTCTTCGAGCAGCAGGAGCCCGAGCACTTTGTTGAGCAAGGCAAGCTACTTCGCTGAGCTTGCATTTACATCCTTTCAAATTAATTACATGCAATTCCTAAAGTAGTAGTACAGATTTCTGAAAAGAACCCTTATCACAAGGGATATAAAACTGCTCACCCTATGTAGAATATAGAGTAGACACCTAAAACTATAGGATGGGAAAAATATGAATATTCCAAACTCCTTTTTAAAGTACCTAGTTGATGATGAAATGCCGAATTATCGGTGTTGAAATAGAGAAGTGATAAATGGTGTTGTTTATGGAAAAATGCACATTGTGTCCTAGTACTTACGTCGACCAGCCGATAATCTGTGCGACCACATCTACCCAAATATGGGAACGGGCGTAGTCATATAGTTTGCTCGTGTTAGTACTGGATACCTCATCGACGGAGATGACTCCGTTATGCATGAGGGGATGGTCATGGCGACCTACCCCCTGACCTGGGTCCCGGCAATCTGAGGGATTGAGGGATTGAAGAGCTTCGCGCCCGCCGGGCAAAACTACGAGTCCTTACATCTAGGTTCCTCGACGGGGGATCCTGTACTAGGTGTTGAAGGAATGGTGAAATCGTAAGGGCAGGGTCCTATACTAGCATGAGCAAAGGAAAGGCTATGGCCGGTGGCTCAACTTCGCATACACCTTGTATGGCGGGACGTGGCAGACACGATGAGCTTCCGGATGGGTGTGGGAAAAGCGTGCTACCTCTGCAGAGGGTAAAAACTATTCGAATAGCCGAGTCCTCGGATATGGACAGTTGGGAGGCCCTACTAGACCATGTGCAAAAGCAAAGGTTTTTGATAAACTGTGCAGGATTGGAAAGTATAGAAATAATGTTTCTCAACTATACCAAATGGAGTGGTATGAGTTGTGGAGGAAAGGAAATCATGATGAGTAGTGGTCGGGAAAAAGGAGGAGTTTTGGATAAACAATAAAATTGTGATTCTCTCTAAAGATAGTAGTAAATCTCTTCTTACCTTTTTCATCAAGGATATAGAGATAGAGTAATAACTAAAAGTGCTGTAGAGAACAACTTAAAACTGGTGCATACTCAGTAGAGGAGTAGTTTGCGAGTACAAATTGTACTCATACTGGTTTCGTCTCTGGCTATTGTCTTAGCCAGATCCCGAGGAAAACTACGCTGAAGCGGAGTATGGAGACTTCTATGCGAACTAGGGATCTTCGTGAGTCAACTGCCTGTCGGTCGTCGCTAGGACGCGTTGGACTTCTACTACGTAGCTTCCGCTGAATGCTTTTGATTTGGCCCTTGAAGGCACCTATGTAAGACTTGGTCTAAGTGACCTACTATGTAAGACTTTAATGCGGTACTGTAATGGATGTAAACTTTGGTATCCAATTCGGATTATGGGCAACGACAGACTGATCATGGGATCGTTGTGTGAACCATAATCGGGTATTTCGGACAGCTAGTCCGGGGTCCCCACACAGACATACGACTGGCCCGAGCGGTCCAAGTTCTGGTTGTACGCGCATGGGGCAGGGTTGGACCCAAAGACAGGGCGAATCGTTGCAAAGGGTAAATGGAAGACGAAAATTGAAAAAATCGCCAAGGAGCTTGAAGATGCAGTAGATAAGGTTAGAAAGGGAGTGTACATTCCCGATAGAGAGAATGACGAGTTGACACTAGCTCTGGGGAATCCAGAACACGTTGGACGAGTACGAACCCTCCCAGGTCTCACCATGAAGGATGCATGGCCGGAGTGCGCAGACAGTTATAGAAGCCGTTCGAGAACGAAGAAGAAGTGCGCTGACCGATTATCGACATTGGAACTTAGGGTGCAGCAGCTGGAGCAGAATCTAACAGACTCAACTAGTCGGCAGAGGGCACCTGATCAGTAGCTTCTTATAGAAGATCCTCGAGCCGATGCCGCCCCATCTCAGCCGAAAAGCAGCGTGGGTTCCTCGCATCTTGAAGGATGTGGAGCAAGCTACCCCGTGGATTATGTCACGGAGAGGACAGAGTGCGAGCTACATGTGCCAATAAGGAACATGTCCGTTAAGGTGGCGGTCGGCTGTGCTTACCCACAACAAGATGGAGCAACGCACCATCATCAGCCCATTCCAGCTGACTGTGCTCTTGTCGGGGTGGATGACATTGTGCCTACTTATGAAACAATGGATCTTGATCATCCTGGAGGTGACGAGGAGAAGACACTGGGCGATGTCAAGCGCGGTTTCGCCCTCTGGAAAAAACAATACATCGTCTTTTCAGGCCCCGTGCCAAGGCCACCAACTCCTCGTGGTAGAAGTCCACATGTGCAACAAAGTCCACATGAGCCGCAAGGGCCATCGACTACTCCTGCTGGCAGTCCACATGAGCAGGAAGGGCCATCGACTCCTCGTGGTAGCAGTCCACATGAGCAGCAAGGGCCATCGACTCCTCGTGGTAGCAGTCCACATGAGCAACAAAGTCCACACCTACCGGAGGGGGGGCCCAGCGCGAGTCCACCACCTCGGTTACCTCCGCGTAAGAGAGCGCCCGTTAAGCGGAACGGTTCGCCGCCTAGGAAGATGCCTAGATTGGAGAGAACACGGCCGCCTCTTGAGAAGTTACCTTGGGAAAGATCTGAAGAGGAAAACAAGGCAATCGTTCAAGCCCAGGTGGATGCCCATTTTGCTAAGAAAGTGCCAGAGATACCTTTTGTGAAGACGCTAGATCCGGTGAAAGTCGTGCGTACCGTGGAGAATCTATATGACCCTGAACCGGTGGTATCAGACTATACGCGTTCTATTGAAAGGTCATATGACGAGATGGTCAGGGTGAAAAAAGGGGAACCGGTGGTCCAAGTGGAAAAAGGGAAACAAGTGGTCGAGTCAAAGAAAAGTAAACAAGTTCCCCAGCTCGGAGAACAACCCGTTCAATCGGTCCCCCCTCTCAAGGTGTTTGACGATAAGGCCGTTCAAAGTCGTCAACAACAAACAACTGATACCGATTATCGCGCCATTTTTGAAGTACCATCTGAATTTGTTCAAGGGAATAACTTGGTCGAGAATCTCTCCACCCTACCAACAAGAATGCGCCAACTGCATAGCTGGTACTTGAGGAGTGCAAAGGACGGGTTCGATTCTATCATGGTGAGAGTTAAGGAGGAGCACTACTTCCAAGAATACGCTGTGTCCGTTGACTTCAAGGAACTTTTTCAGTTATACAATCTCCGGGCCCTCGACAAATCGTTGCTCAGTTGCTATTGTCTGTAAGTGATTTATTTATTTAATTTGAGAAGTCTTTAGCTCAGTTCGTTCATTTTCTGCAATTGTCCTCAATTTAATCTTTTGTGCGCTATATTATACAGATTGAAGATGCTCGAATGCAAAAGGAATGATATCAACGACATTGGGTTCATTGACCCGGAGACAATGCATCAAGTAACCATAACGGATCCCCTGCATAACAAGGATACACCGGCGACTTTGCTAAGGTTTTTGAAGCGACAACGTGACAAAAAACAAATACTTTGGCCTTACTTGTTCGAGTGAGTGTTACTGTCTTCTTTATCGTCATTATTTAAATACTTTGGCTAGATGTTAAAATTTTAAGCAATAAGTTATATCTATGACACTGCATATTTAAATGTGCGCAGCTTTCACTTTATTCTTCTCAATATTAAAATACACGATGGAGAAGTTCTAGTATATGACTCACTAACCATGAAGGCTATAACATACAAGCACTGTTTTGATATGCTCACAAGGTAATTTTAATTATTTCTTATCGGCTTCATCGTTAATTTGATGATGTCAACAAATTAATAACTCTTTTATTGATTTTCTTTGTCGGGCAGCGTATGGCAAACGTTCATCGCGGAAGATCCGGAAGGTGGATGGAAACCGAAGCTGATATGGCGTCAGAGAGTAAGTAATACTACCTAGCTACGTCCAGACACATTTATCATACTTGATTATTGTTTGATTGAATTATATTCTTATACAGAAATGCCCGCAACAGCCATAGGGGACTCATCTGTGTGGTTACTATGTTTGTGAGAACATTCACAAGATTGTCAACGAGAGAGCGAATAGTATATTCAATAGAGGGGTACGTAAATAATATTCACAAATTTATTTTGTTACCATCAGTTCTGCTGAGTTTCAGTCATAATTGTTTTATTATGATTTGATACATACATATACACATGACACATGTATTCATTTCGATCTCATTCTTTTGCAGTTGGCAAGAAAGCGGGAGAAGCTTACCCCACAGCTCCGCTTCCAAGCAATTGGCGAGGAATTGGCGGGATTTTTCATTCGGGATGTCCTACCTCCTGGGGAAGAGTACCATTTGGTTTAGTATGCCTCAATGTAATAGTGAGCTAGGAACATGTAATATATAGTATGACTCGGAGAGTCGTACTACTTAATTTGCGATCTTATGTAATTAATTACATGTGTTATATATATGCACCAAGTTGATATGCATCAAATTGATCTTCATGTAGATATCTTATATATACCAAACGCATTTCTCGCGCATCGAAGCGATACTGGTACAACGAACGGTCCAAATACAGACCCTAAACCCTGGATTCTATGCGTTTCTGGCACGGCAGAGAAATGCATAATTCTCTGCCGCGGCAGGGAATGCAGGTTTAGGGTCCCAACCCTTTGGTACCGGTTCCTGTTACGAACCGGTACCAAAAGTCTCCAGCCCTGAGGCTCCCGGCCAGCCCACGTGGAGGCCCCTGTAGTACCGGTTCCAGAGGAAACCGGTACTAAAGGTTGGGTCCTTTAGTACCGATTAATTAGTACCGGTTGCCCAACCGGTACTATAGTACCTCTGGAACCGGTACTAGAGCTGTTTTTCCACTAGTGCCTGTTTACCATTGTGGCACCCCCCTCTGACACATATCGCCAGAGAGGTGGTCGCCCGTGCGCTAGCCCAGGATATCTGGACGCACGTTACGACAATGCAACATAGCGAAAATATCATTACACAATCAGGCCCAAAGGGCTACAAAAGGTTTACACGGCCTTCAAGGCATGAAAATTTATCATAGCCAAGTGTGGCCCGGGACAGAGCTCAACTGGCAGCGGAAGACAACGATACGGCAACGGCTTGGTGCGGCTCCATTCCACAGGCATCTGGCCGGGCTACTGGTCCTAGCACGCTCTTGCTCCATCTCCTTGCTATGGTAGTAGATGGATCCCCTCAAGTCTGGCCACATGAAAAGCCAGTCTGAGTACAATGATGTACTCGCAAGAGAATAACCACAAGACATGAACGGTCAAGCAATCAGGTAACAGACAACCAGCAGTGATCATAACCTAAACATGGCAAGTATACTCATGGCATAAAAGTAGCATGTCATTGACAATCAAACATGTCATAAGCAAGCAACCGGGGGTATCACCAGTACAGAGTCCAAGCCAGGTGGGGTTGGATCGTGTACCGGCAATCATACAACGAGCTTACCTGCGACGAGTGGACGGGTGTAACAGTTGGTACCAGATCTTATGACTACTCCTGTCAACACACTCAGGCTTCCAAGCCTCTAGCCAGTTCCGGCTATCAATCCCGTCAACTCTGGCTATCTCCCGGGGCATGCACGGTTGATGTTGGCTCTGGCCTAACTATAGGCTTCCAACGCATCACACCGCCATCCCATTCACCTCACAAGTAACATTCCCTGCAGCATCTTATTGTTCATTTAGTGAATTCAGGTTGTTCACTTTCTTTCAAACAAACCTTAAGTTTAACCTCCGGACACGACAAAGACACATAGTGTGACTGACACTGAACTGCTGTTCCATATCCCAGGAACGGGGCTAGCTGGCTAGGTTGATGCTCTCGAGAATTTGCTTTACCACCTATCAGAATGCACTCCACTCAGCCGACACTTCAGGTTCATCACGCCCAAAGCCGTACCAGGCAAAATACACTCTCGCGACGGTCCACTTGCTAAGACACTCTCCTGCACCACCCTATACGCATGGTACAACGGGCAAGTAAATCCGGCACATCCCCCGGCGCTACCGGGTATGCCTAGCTCCGGACTCCTTATCGCAGTCGAACCCGTGCCTGTCGACCTCTCTCCTCGGACAGCACAACCGAACGACTGCGCCCAACGGATGGCACAAAAGGGGCTCAACAACCTACTAGGTCACGGTTTCCATGGGACAACGGTGGTATCGCGTTCAAGGGTTCAGATTAGTGGCACTATGAATAGACCTCATCGTTGTTTGGAGGGGTGTTTCCTTTAATCAAGTTTCAGCATTAACATGTTCAAGCAACAAAAGATTAGTCCAACACTATAACCACAACCAACAAGACATTAGCAACACAACAAGCACAACAAACATAGCCTAGAACATGCCTAACACTTGCATGAATAAATAATCACATCACAATAACAATACCCGGGTGACTGTGGCGGGCAACCCGGCCGGTGTCACACGGGGGTTAGTGTCACAGAATAACAAGAATACCCGGGTGACTGTGGAGGGAGACCCGGCCGGTGTCACACGGGGGTTAGTGTCACAGAATAACAAGAATACCCGGGTGACGGTGGCGGGAGACCCGGCCGGTGTCACACGGGGGTTAGTATAATATAGCACAGGGGGAGTCTGTTACGCATCCGTTCCTCCACGCGCAAGTCTTTGGCGGCGTATTCGTCCGACCGTTGACCAGGAAGTGGGGAGTTGGGCATATAGTCTCCAAAACTAAACCGAAAAGCAATCATAAGAATGAGAGAGCATCCATCCCACTCGAGGGTTCCCTCGACGTGGTGTCAGCAATCTCGGCAAAAGGAACCAAATGGAAAGTCAGCTCCCAAGCGTCGCAGTCCGGGTGGTCTAAGCCAACCATATTTAACGGAGGGACAAGAAGCAAATAACTCTTTTGGCAAATGCCCCCAACCCCGAGGATCACGGGCCGACATTTGTCCGCACCTAGCCTCGGCGTTGAAGAAGAAGCAAACAATCAACGCATGTTTTTGTTATTTAGTTGTCAAAGCCACGCAAGTGCGAGGCGCACAGATAATTCAACATCAACCCAGTACAACAAAGCAACAATAGCAGACCGTCATGATATAAATGCTAAACGCGGACAATATAAACACTAAGCGAGTAACAAACAACTTTGCGGGACTGCTCATAGCAAGGGGTTAGCTTGCCTTTGACGATCGACGCTATTTGGTCTCGACGGTCACGGACGCCATGGTTTAGGGTATCGGTCTGCCGGTACCGCGGGTTACCTATACAAGCATACAAGTGTGCTGAGCATCTAAGCATTTTACAAAAATACCAAACCTGTACCACTGGATAGGGCTTTTCAAACTATGAATTTACAAATTTTAATCACCTCAAACGGAGCTACGGATCGAAAGTTATGGCTCGGCGAAGTTTAACTATCTGCTGCTCACTCTGGAAAAAAAACAGAACGGGCTGTTTTCTGATCGGGCCGGACTGCTCGCGCACTTCCCGAAAATACGCCTTCGGTAAGGGAAAGCGTAAAGCGCCAGAGGGCGTGTCCACTTAACCTGGCCGTGGGGCCGGGCCGAGCTGGGGCCCGCCTGTCGGCGCCTCAAGGCGCCACGCTGGCGTCCTCACCCCGGCGTCGACCACGCGCGGGACGAGCCCGACGCGGACGTGCCAGGGGAGGGCCGGCCGCCGGAGCTGGCCACGCCACCACCGCTGCCCGGAGCCGCCGCCGGCCATCGGCGCCAGGGGGAAAGCACCGCCGCCGCCGTTGGTCGCCTTCCCAAGCGCGGACGGCCCGCGGGAGTGAGCTCGACGCGGCTCGGGCCGGTTCGGCCGCCGGCCGTCGACCACCGCCGCCGTTGCCCTAGCGCTTGCTGCCGGCCACCGGGGTGCGGGGAGGACCACCCCAACACGCCGCCTCCGGAAGGGCGGCCTAGATCGCGGGGAAGCACGGGGGCGCCGCCATGGGGCCGCGCTCCGAGAGCTTGCCGCCGGCGGTTCCCGGACGGAGTTGAGGCTGTGGTGCACCAAAACGGGAGCCACCACGTCTAGGGGGCAGAGTGCATCAAGGGGAACCCGTCCACAGTTTTAATCGAAGGAGGGACCGGTGTGGAGCTCGCCGTGGTCCGGGGACCGACGACGACGTCCACGGCCGAAACGGTGCAAAGCTTCTCCATCCCGCAACTAAAAGGCAGAGGGGCTCGAGGGGGGGGGGAGGGGGAGTGAGGTGCTCCGGCGCGAGGGAGCTTGGAGGGGTCCTCTTATAGGCAGGGGAGAGAGAGAGGTAGGTGGTGGCCGGTGCTGCCATCAATGGCCGCCGAGGTCATTGCTTACGTCTCTGGCCACAGGGAGGAGATAAGGAGGAGGAGGGGAGGAGGCCGTCGTGCCGGAGGCACAGTGGTGCACGAGGCACACTGCAGCAGGCGGATTAGGCACCGTCCATGGCAATAAGCGGAGATTAGGTCTTGCCAAAGCGCGCGTCCCGGACGTTCGGAGCGGCATCGTCGCGTTCCCGACGACTCGGGGCACGAAACTGAAAAAGGTTTGCATCACTGGGTTCACAAGGACAAGACCAAGACAACCAAACTCGCCACACTCAAAAACTCCACACTTCGCAATACAAGATTTTCAGAAAACCAAGGGTGCGCCAGGTGTTCGATGAAATGACAGGGGCCTTGCACATCTCAGAAAAATCCCCAAAATTCACAGTAGGTTAGGAGAGGTGTATGTAGTATGTTTGTGAATTTGAGCTCAATTGGATGCCTGTAGGTTGGTAAAATAAATTGGTGTCCAAAAAGGCCCAATTGGCATGGGCATGCCAATTGTGTTTATTCAAATGATCTTGACCTGATATTCTGGATATGTGGTTTTATAAGGGAGTTGGTCAACCTGGCAAAGTGGAAATGCCAGATAACTTTTGTAGCTAGGGGTTGCTTTGGAAATTGCGATTAGGCATAAAAAGGGCATTACAAAGGAAGTACCTCAAATATTGCTCAAATGAGGTTGGGCCAATGGAGTGAAATGTTCAGGAGGTCAAATCATGCACCTCACCAAAATGGCAGAATTTTTGGATGAGTGGAAGGTGTCCAGATGATTTCTGAATTGGAAATGGCATAATGGAGAATATGGATAAACTTGGAAATATTGCATTGAAGTATGCAATATTTTTGGATGGATTGTCTTTGTATGAGGAGGGGAGTCTCTGGTATTTTTGGTGGAATTTTTCCAGCTTTGGAAACAGGCTTTTCTTTGGTAGGTGGAGTAAAGGGTTTTAGGGGTTCGATAATCAGGGCTAGGGTTTTCGAGAGAAAACCTAAGCACAAAAATTATCACGGGTGCTGGAGTGGTTCGTGGATCACTGGTAAAATGTTGAGAGAGCAATTCCCAAGTCAAATCATTCTCAAAAGTTTTGGAGGAACACTTAGAAAAAATTCAGGTGTCGGAAAACACTACTAAAATTAGGGACGAAATTCTGGGGTGTTACAAACCTTCCCCCCTTAAAAAGAATCTCGTCCCGAGATTCGGAGACTAATAGAGATTCCCGGGGTTATACAAGATATTTCTTGTATGGTTTAATCTACCCCTATATTTAAAATATTAAAACCTTTTCTACAAAATATTAGAGCTTATCACTCAAAACGATTAACACTCAGCACGATATTTCTAGAACAAACATTATCAAGGTGTGATACTTTTGTCCCACTTAATGCATTCTAAGGATGGCATGGCAGTGGCTCACACAATCAATCAACATAGGTTCTTTACTATGGTTGAATAACAGAATCAAACCTATGGTTTTTAGTTCAACCCACACAAGCATGGCAAGATCAAACAAGATCCACACACAGATTATCACTTGTTAGCCTAAATTTAACTTGGCCAAAACATCACTAAATTTTGCAAAACAAAATGTTAGGGATATGCTAAACATGCCCCTTCTCTACACTTTTTGAAAAGCTGTATATACCTTTTCAAGTACACACAGGTTTGGAAAAAGAGAACAGGGTTTCTTTTCAAAAGAAAGCATCCGTTTTGCCAATAATTGACTAGCAGACACGATGGGGTAGGGCCATCCCCAAAATTATGTTGGCAAAAAATTTCCTACGAAACGCTGGAGAGACGGGGAAACTGATATCCTGAGGAAAGGATAGAGGCACACAGAGGATCATCTTCTTGCTTGCTTACATGTGGGTCCGGGGTCCACCTGGCAGTCTCCTTCTTCCTTTCTATCTTCTTCTTCCCCGCATCATCTCACTCCGCACCTGGCTGGCTCCGAGTGCGCGAAGCACTCTAATGCGGCACTGCTGCGCGTGCGGTCCATCGGCGCAGCGGCCATCACGGCTTTGGGTACCTCGTCGATTTCGCGCCAATTGGCCGATCATTGCGCGCGATTCCTCTCTTTTCCCGCGCGAGGCTGAGCTGGGGCGGCGTCTGAGCTTGCGGCTATAAACGGGGTCTCTGAAATTCTTTCCTCTTCCATTACCACCATGGGTTTCCTTTCAGCCATCTTCGACGAATTTTACGCGCACCGAGAGGGAGCGGGATTCTTCAAGCAGCTGTTCGTGATCGTGATCTTCTGGATCATGGCTTCGGTGGTGGTGGCACTGTTGTATGCAGCGGTGGTTCTCTTGTTGGTGGCTCTGTACGACTGGTGGTGCGGCACTGGCGGTGAGGCTGCTGCGGTGCCGGCAGTGGGCGAGCTGGCAGGGCCGGCTGCGGGCGAGCAGGGGGTGCTGCCGCAGGTGGCTGATGCGGTGGTTCCTTCGGCTGGTGGGCGGCTGGCGGCTCGTGCCATCCGTCGTCGTCGTCGCGCGGCTCGCGACCCGGCTTCAGGTGAATCAAGCTCATCCTCAGGTGATGCCACTGAGCGCGAGAGGGAGTAGGATTTTCTTCCTGGGGTGCTCTCCTGTATCTGTACTGAGGTAGTGGGAGTGTCGTATGTCGGAGTAGAACTTGTATCCCCTGTTCCTGAAATTTCCCTGGTGTACTGAACTCTGTCGATGTATCAAGCTTGTCTCCACTGCTGATTTGGACCCATATTTGCATTCCTGAGATCTTCCCTGAGCTGTCACAGATTTGATCTTGCAGCAGAGAGAATTGCAGAGGCACTATCACATAGATAGTAGAACTTGCTACTTAGGGAAAATATCATTTTAGAAAGTAATGCTTCATTTTTATGGCCCTAAAAACTTGAAGCAACATGGGACAATCATGCCAGACAACAAGTACACAACGGCTACTAAACACTCGACACAACACAAACACACACACAAGCAAGCATAGCAATTACAAACATTCTCACAAACTCTCAGCTACAACTCATAAGTGCCACCCCGGCTAAACTAAACAGATCTTACTCCGCTTGACGGCCCTTCACAGATGGTGGAGTGCGGCCGAGACGAAGAGTGGTGTCCACGTCCCCTCCTTCCACAAGGTCGGAGGATACAGGAACACCTTCGAGGATCGGAACCTGCTCGAGGATTCGTCGGGATGGGCCGGGATCTGGAAGTGGGGGTCTGCTACTTCGGGCTAGCCTACGGGAGAGTGTAGGTGTGCTTTCCCCTAGGTATTGGTGTAGGCGGGCACGGCTGAGGTTCCTCCTTGTAGCCATGAGCTCCTCCATCAAGAGGTTGTTGAGGTTCGTCATTGCGATGGCGTAAGCAACTTGGTTGATTAGCGCTGGGTCAGGCTCCTTCGAGACGTCGGCTTCGATCATCTCTCCACGGGGTCGTGGTCTGGCCGGGAGGTAGTAGAACTCTCGAGTTTCAGCTAGCAGGGGTTCGGAGGACCGAAGACGAACGAGGCATTCCCAGGCTGCTACCTGGATGGCTAGCCCCAGAGTGGGCATGCGGCCTCCTTGGATTAAGTAGGGCTGATTCGTGCCCTGGGGACACGGGCTGATCCTCACATCGGCCCGGAATTCATCTCCGGCCGACGAGAGTGAGCTCTGGAACACCACGTACACGGGGTGAATGGTGCTACCAAGGATATGGTTGACGGCCCTCCAGAGAAGCAATCGAAAGCTCGAATGCTCCTCGGCAGTGGTTTCCAAGATGGCATTAAGGGTCGCCATCGGATTTTCTTGGGGTCACTAGCTTTTCTTGGAGGGGATAAGGATGCGAGGTTCCTCTATGGGATTCTACTTTAAAGGAGTAGGGTTGCCAGAGAGCTGGCGAGGGTGGGTCATAAAGCAACTAGGACTGGGTCTCGGGTTCACTGGGTAAGGTCGGCTTCTTCTCATGGAAGAAACCGGCTCGTCTTGTTGGGGAAGACTGGGACAGGTCCTACTGCACCATACTGTTGACCGACACCAGCCATGCCGGTTAGGCGGAGATGGGTTAATCCATCGGGCTCACTGTCGGGCAAAGTAGGGCGGGGTTTTCCGTGCTAGGGTAGTCTACAGCCAGCCTGGTGCTCTGATACCATGCTCTGTGGCACCCCCCTCTGACACATATCGCCAGAGAGGTGGTCGCCCGTGCGCCAGCCCAGGATATTTGGACGCACGTTACGACAATGCAACATAGCGAAAATATCATTACACAATCAGGCCCAAAGGGCTACAAAAGGTTTACACGGCCTTCAAGGCATGAAAATTTATCATAGCCAAGTGTGGCCCGGGACAGAGCTCAACTGGCAGCGGAAGACAACGATACGGCAACGGCTTGGTGCGGCTCCATTCCACAGGCATCTGGCCGGGCTACTGGTCCTAGCACGCTCTTGCTCCATCTCCTTGCTATGGTAGTAGATGGATCCCCTCAAGTCTGGCCACATGAAAAGCCAGTCTGAGTACAATGATGTACTCGCAAGAGAATAACCACAAGACATGAACGGTCAAGCAATCAGGTAACAGACAACCAGCAGTGATCATAACCTAAACATGGCAAGTATACTCATGGCATAAAAGTAGCATGTCATTGACAATCAAACATGTCATAAGCAAGCAACCGGGGGTATCACCAGTACAGAGTCCAAGCCAGGTGGGGTTGGATCGTGTACCGGCAATCATACAACGAGCTTACCTGTGACGAGTAGACGGGTGTAACAGTTGGTACCAGATCTTATGACTACTCCTGTCAACACACTCAGGCTTCCAAGCCTCTAGCCAGTTCCGGCTATCAATCCCGTCAACTCTGGCTATCTCCCGGGGCATGCACGGTTGATGTTGGCTCTGGCCTAACTATAGGCTTCCAACGCATCACACCGCCATCCCATTCACCTCACAAGTAACATTCCCTGCAGCATCTTATTGTTCATTTAGTGAATTCAGGTTGTTCACTTTCTTTCAAACAAACCTTAAGTTTAACCTCCGGACACGACAAAGACACATAGTGTGACTGACACTGAACTGCTGTTCCATATCCCAGGAACGGGGCTAGCTGGCTAGGTTGATGCTCTCGAGAGTTTGCTTTACCACCTATCAGAATGCACTCCACTCAGCCGACACTTCAGGTTCATCACGCCCAAAGCCGTACCAGGCAAAATACACTCTCGCGACGGTCCACTTGCTAAGACACTCTCCTGCACCACCCTATACGCATGGTACAACGGGCAAGTAAATCCGGCACATCCCCCGGCGCTACCGGGTATGCCTAGCTCCGGACTCCTTATCGCAGTCGAACCCGTGCCTGTCGACCTCTCTCCTCGGACAGCACAACCGAACGACTGCGCCCAACGGATGGCACAAAAGGGGCTCAACAACCTACTAGGTCACGGTTTCCATGGGACAACGGTGGTATCGCGTTCAAGGGTTCAGATTAGTGGCACTATGAATAGACCTCATCGTTGTTTGGAGGGGTGTTTCCTTTAATCAAGTTTCAGCATTAACATGTTCAAGCAACAAAAGATTAGTCCAACACTATAACCACAACCAACAAGACATTAGCAACACAACAAGCACAACAAACATAGCCTAGAACATGCCTAACACTTGCATGAATAAATAATCACATCACAATAACAATACCCGGGTGACTGTGGCGGGCAACCCGGCCGGTGTCACACGGGGGTTAGTGTCACAGAATAACAAGAATACCCGGGTGACTGTGGCGGGAGACCCGGCCAGTGTCACACGGGGGTTAGTGTCACAGAATAACAAGAATACCCGGGTGACGGTGGCGGGAGACCCGGCCGGTGTCACACGGGGGGTTAGTATAATATAGCACAGGCGGAGTCTGTTACGCATCCGTTCCTCCACGCGCAAGTCTTTGGCGGCGTATTCGTCCGACCGTTGACCAGGAAGTGGGGAGTTGGGCATATAGTCTCCAAAACTAAACCGAAAAGCAATCATAAGAATGAGAGAGCATCCATCCCACTCGAGGGTTCCCTCGACGTGGTGTCAGCAATCTCGGCAAAAGGAACCAAATGGAAAGTCAGCTCCCAAGCGTCGCAGTCCGGGTGGTCTAAGCCAACCATATTTAACGGAGGGACAAGAAGCAAATAACTCTTTTGGCAATGCCCCCAACCCCGAGGATCACGGGCCGACATTTGTCCGCACCTAGCCTCGGCGTTGAAGAAGAAGCAAACAATCAACGCATGTTTTTTGTTATTTAGTTGTCAAAGCCACGCAAGTGCGAGGCGCACAGATAATTCAACATCAACCCAGTACAACAAAGCAACAATAGCAGACCGTCATGATATAAATGCTAACGCGGACAATATAAACACTAAGCGAGTACAAACAACTTTGCGGGACTGCTCATAGCAAGGGTTAGCTTGCCTTTGACGATCGACGCTATTTGGTCTCGACGGTCACGGACGCCATGGTTTAGGGTATCGGTCTTGCCGGTACCGCGGGTTACCTATACAAGCATACAAGTGTGCTGAGCATCTAAGCATTTTACAAAAATACCAACCTGTACCACTGGATAGGGCTTTTCAAACTATGAATTTACAAATTTGAATCACCTCAAACGGAGCTACGGATCGAAAGTTATGGCTCGGCGAAGTTTAACTATCTGCTGCTCACTCTGGAAAAAAAAACAGAACGGGCTGTTTTCTGATCGGGCCGGACTGCTCGCGCACTTCCCGAAATACGCCTTCGGTAAGGGAAAGCGTAAAGCGCGAGGCGTGTCCACTTAACTGGCCGTGGGCCGGGCCAGCGGGGCCCGCCTGTCGGCGCCTCAAGGCGCCACGCTGGCGTCCTCACCCCGGCGTCGACCACGCGCGGGACGAGCCCGACGCGGACGTGCCAGGGGAGGGCCGGCCGCCGGAGCTGGCCACGCCAGCCACCGCTGCCCGGAGCCGCCGCCGGCCATCGGCGCCAGGGGGAGCACCGCCGCCGCCGTGGTCGCCTTCCCAAGCGCGGACGGCCCGCGGGAGTGAGCCGACGCGGCTCGGGCCGGTTCGGCCGCCGGCCGTCGACCACCGCCGCCGCCCTAGCGCTTGCTGCCGGCCACCGGGGTGCGGGGAGGACCACCCCAACACGCCGCCTCCGGAAGGGCGGCCTCGACCGCGGGGAAGCACGGGGGCGCCGCCATGGGGCCGCGCTCCGAGAGCTTCGCCGGTGGTTCCCGGACGGAACCGAGGCTGTGGTGCACCAAAACGGGAGCCACCATGTCTAGGGGGTAGAGGGGATCAAGGGGAACCCGTCCGGTCTTAATCGAAGGAGGGACCGGTGTGGAGCTCGCCGTGGTCCGGGGACCGACGACGACGTCCACGGCCGAAACGGTGTAGCTCTCCATCCCGCAACTAAAAGGCAGAGGGGTCGAGGGGGGGAGGGGAGTGAGGTGCTCGGCGCGAGGGAGCTTGGAGGGTCCTCTTATAGGCAGGGGAGAGAGAGGTAGGGGTGGCCGGTGCCCATCATGGCCGCCGAGGTCATGGTGACGTCTCTGGCACAGGGAGGAGATAAGGAGGAGGAGGGGGGAGGCCGCCGTGCGGAGGCACAGTGGTGCACGAGGCACTGCAGCAGGGATTAGGCACCGACCATGGCAGTAACGGAGTTAGGTCTTGCCAAAGCGCGCGTCCCGGACGTTCAGAGCGGCATCGTCGTGTTCCCGACGACTCGGGCACGAAACTGAAAAAGGTTTGCATTACTGGGTTCACAAGGACAAGACCAAGACAACCAAACTAGCCACACTCAAAAACTCCACACTTCGCAATACAAGATTTTCAGAAAACCAAGGGTGCGCCAGGTGTTCGATGAAATGACAGGGGCCTTGCACATCTCAGAAAAATCCCCAAAATTCACAGTAGGTTAGAGATGTATGTAGTATGTTGTGAATTTGAGATCAATTGGAGCCTGTAGTTGGTCAAATAAATTGGTGTCCAAAAAGCCCAATGGCATGGGCATGCCAATTGTGTTTATTCAAATGATCTTGACCTGATATTCTGGATATGTGGTTTATAAGGGAGTTGGTCAATCTGGCAAAGTGGCAATGCCAATAATTTTGTAGCTAGGGGTTGCTTTGGAAATCGATTAGGCATAAAAAGGGCATTACAAAGGAAGTACCTCAAATATGCTCAAATGAGGTTGGGCCAATGGAGTGAAATGATCAGGAGGTCAAATCATGCACCTCACCAAAATGCAGAATTTTTGGATGAGTGGAATGTGCCCAGATCATTTTTGGATTGGAAATGGCATAATGGAGAATATGGATAAACTTGGAAATATTGCATTGAAGTATGCAATATTTTTGGATGGATTGTCTTTGTATGAGGAGGGGAGTCTCTGGTATTTTTGGTGGAATTTTTCCAGCTTTGGAAACAGGCTTTTCTTTGGTAGGTGGAGTAAAGGGTTTTAGAGGTTCGATAATCAGGGCTAGGGTTTTCGAGAGAAAACCTAAGCAAAAATTATCACGGGTGCTGGAGTGGTTCGTGGATCACGGGAAAATTTGAGAGAGCAATTCCAAGTCAAATCATCCCAAAAGTTTTGGAGGAACACTTAGAAAAAAAAATTCAGGTGTCGGAAAACACACTAAAATTAGGGACGAATTCTGGGGTGTTACAAACCTTCCCCCCTTAAAAAGAATCTCGTCCCGAGATTCGGAGACTAATAGAGATTCCCGGGGTTATACAAGATATTTCTTGTATGGTTTAATCTACCCCTATATTTAAAATATTAAAACTTTTCTACAAAATTAGAGCTTATCATTCAAAACGATTAACACTCAGCACGATATTTCTAGAACAAACATTATCAAGGTGTGATACTTTTGTCCCACTTAATGCATTCTAAGGATGGCATGGCAGTGGCTCACACAATCAATCAACATAGGTTCTTTACTATGGTTAACTAACAGAATTAAACCTATGGTTTTTAGTTCAACCCACACAAGCATGGCAAGATCAAACAAGATCCCACACAGATTATCACTTGTTAGCCTAAATTTACATTGGCCAAAACATCGCTAAATTTTGCAGAACAAAATGTTAGGGATATGCTAAACATGCCCCTTCTCTACACTTTTTGAAAAGCTGTATATACCTTTTCAAGTACACACAGGTTTGGAAAAAGAGAACAGGGTTTCTTTTCAAAAGAAAGCATCCGTTTGCCAATAATTGACTAGCAGACACGATGGGGTAGGGCCATCCCCAAAATTATGTTGGCAAAAAATTTCCTACGAAACGCTGGAGAGACGGGGAAACTGATATCCTGAGGAAGGATAGAGGCACACAGAGGACTCATCTTCGTGCTTGCTTACATGCGGGTCCGGGGTCCACCTGGCAATCTCCTTCTTCCTTTCTATCTTCTCTTCCCCGCATCATCTCACTCCGCACCTGGCTGCTCCGAGTGCGCGAAGCACTCTAATGCGGCACTGCTGCGCGTGCGGTCCATCGGCGCAGTGGCCATCACGGCTTTGGGTACCCTCGTCGATTTCGCGCCAATTGGCCGATCATTGCGCGCGATTCTCTCTTTTCCCGCGCGAGGCTGAGCTGGGGCGGCGTCTGAGCTTGCGGCTATAAACGGGGTCTCTGAAATTCTTTCCTCTTCCATTACCACCATGGGTTTCCTTTCAGCCATCTTCGAACGAATTTTACGCGCACCGAGAGGGAGCGGGATTCTTCAAGCAGCTGTTCGTGATCGTGATCTTCTGGATCATGGCTTCGGTGGTGGTGGCACTGTTGTATGCAGCGGTGGTTCTCTTGTTGGTGGCTCTGTACGACTGGTGGTGCAGCACTGGCGGTGAGGCTGCTGCGGTGCCGGCAGTGGGCGAGCTGGCAGGGCCGGCTGCGGGCGAGCAGGGGGTGCTGCCGCAGGTGGCTGATGCGTGGTTCCTTCGGCTGGTGGGCGGCTGGCGGCTCGTGCCATCCGTCGTCGTCGTCGCGCGGCTCGCGACCCGGCTTCAGGTGAATCAAGCTCATCCTCAGGTGATGCCACTGAGCGCGAGAGGGAGTAGGATTTTCTTCCTGGGGTGCTCTCCTGTATCTGTACTGAGGTAGGGGGAGTGTCGTATGTCGGAGTAGAACTTGTATCCCCTGTTCCTGAAATTTCCCTGGTGTACTGAACTCTGTCGATGTATCAAGCTTGTCTCCACTGCTGATTTGGACCCATATTGCATTCCTGAGATCTTCCCTGAGCTGTCACAGATTTGATCTTGCAGCAGAGAGAATTGCAGAGGCACTATCACATAGATAGTAGAACTTGCTACTTAGGGAAAATATCATTTTAGAAAGTAATGCTTCATTTTTATGGCCCTAAAAACTTGAAGCAACATGGGACAATCATGCCAGACAACAGTACACAACGGCTACTAAACACTCGACACAACACAAACACACACACAAGCAAGCATAGCAATTACAAACATTCTCACAAACTCTCAGCTACAACTCATAAGTGCCACCCGGCTAAACTAAACAGATCTTACTCCGCTTGACGGCCCTTCACAGATGTGGAGTGCGGCCGAGACGAAGAGTGGTGTCCACGTCCCCTCCTTCCACAAGGTCGGAGGATACAGGAACACCTTCGAGGATCGGAACCTGCTCGAGGATTCGTCGGGATGGGCCGGGATCTGGAAGTGGGGGTCTGCTACTTCGGGCTAGTCTACGGGAGAGTGTAGGTGTGCTTTCCCCTAGGTATTGGTGTAGGCGGGCACGGCTGAGGTTCCTCCTTGTAGCCATGAGCTCCTCCATCAAGAGGTTGTTGAGGTTCGTCATTGCGATGGCGTAAGCAACTTGGTTGATTAGCGCTGGGTCAGGCTCCTTCGAGACGTCGGCTTCGATCATCTCTCCACGGGGTCGTGGTCTGGCCGGGAGGTAGTAGAACTCTCGAGTTTCAGCTAGCAGGGGTTCGGAGGACCGAAGACGAACGAGGCATTCCCAGGCTGCTACCTGGATGGCTAGCCCCAGAGTGGGCATGCGGCCTCCTTGGATTAAGTAGGGCTGATTCGTGCCCTGGGGACACGGGCTGATCCTCACATCGGCCCGGAATTCATCTCCGGCCGACGAGAGTGAGCTCTGGAACACCACGTACACGGGTGAATGGTGCTACCAAGGATATGGTTGACGGCCCTCCAGAGAAGCAATCGAAAGCTCGAATGCTCCTCGGCAGTGGTTTCCATGATGGCATTAAGGGTCGCCATCGGATTTTCTTGGGGTCACTAGCTTTTCTTGGGGGGATAAGGATGCGAGGTTCCTCTATGGGATTCTACTTTAAAGGAGTAGGGTTGCAGAGAGCTGGCGAGGGTGGGTCATAAAGCAACTAGGACTGGGTCTCGGGTTCACTGGGTAAGGTCGGCTTCTTCTCATGGAAGAAACCGGCTCGTCTTGTTGGGGAAGACTGGGACAGGTCCTACTGCACCATACTGTTGACCGACACCAGCATGCCGTTAGGCGGAGATGGGTTAATCCATCGGGCTCACTGTCGGGCAAAAGTAGGGCGGGGTTTTCCGTGCTAGGGTAGTCTACAGCCAGCCTGGTGCTCTGATACCATGCTCTGTGGCACCCCCCTCTGACACATATCGCCAGAGAGGTGGTCGCCCGTGCGCCAGCCCAGGATATTTGGACGCACGTTACGACAATGCAACATAGCGAAAATATCATTACACAATCAGGCCCAAAGGGCTACAAAAGGTTTACACGGGCCTTCAAGGCATGAAAATTTATCATAGCCAAGTGTGGCCCGGGACAGAGCTCAACTGGCAGCGGAAGACAACGATACGGCAACGGCTTGGTGCGGCTCATTCCACAGGCATCTGGCCGGGCTACTGGTCCTAGCACGCTCTTGCTCCATCTCCTTGCTATGGTAGTAGATGATCCCCTCAAGTCTGGCCACATGAAAAGCCAGTCTGAGTACAATGATGTACTCGCAAGAGAATAACCACAAGACATGAACGGTCAAGCAATCAGGTAACAGACAACCAGCAGTGATCATAACCTAAACATGGCAAGTATACTCATGGCATAAAAGTAGCATGTCATTGACAATCAAACATGTCATAAGCAAGCAACCGGGGGTATCACCAGTACAGAGTCCAAGCCAGGTGGGGTTGGATCGTGTACCGGCAATCATACAACGAGCTTACCTGCGACGAGTAGACGGGTGTAACAGTTGGTACCAGATCTTATGACTACTCCTGCAACACACTCAGGCTTCCAAGCCTCTAGCCAGTTCCGGCTATCAATCCGTCAACTCTGGCTATCTCCCGGGGCATGCACGGTTGATGTTGGCTCTGGCCTAACTATAGGCTTCCAACGCATCACACCGCCATCCCATTCACCTCACAAGTAACATTCCCTGCAGCATCTTATTGTTCATTTAGTGAATTCAGGTTGTTCACTTTCTTTCAAACAAACCTTAAGTTTAACCTCCGGACACGACAAAGACACATAGTGTGACTGACACTGAACTGCTGTTCCATATCCCAGGAACGGGGCTAGCTGGCTAGGTTGATGCTCTCGAGAGTTTGCTTTACCACCTATCAGAATGCACTCCACTCAGCCGACACTTCAGGTTCATCACGCCAAAGCCGTACCAGGCAAAATACACTCTCGCGACGGTCCACTTGCTAAGACACTCTCCTGCACCACCCTATACGCATGGTACAACGGGCAAGTAAATCCGGCACATCCCCCGGCGCTACCGGGTATGCCTAGCTCCGGACTCCTTATCGCAGTCGAACCCGTGCCTGTCGACCTCTCTCCTCGGACAGCACACCGAACGACTGCGCCCAACGGATGGCACAAAAGGGCTCAACAACCTACTAGGTCACGGTTTCCATGGGACAACGGTGGTATCGCGTTCAAGGGTTCAGATTAGTGGCACTATGAATAGACCTCATCGTTGTTTGGAGGGGTGTTTCCTTTAATCAAGTTTCAGCATTAACATGTTCAAGCAACAAAAGATTAGTCCAACACTATAACCACAACCAACAAGACATTAGCAACACAACAAGCACAACAAACATAGCCTAGAACATGCCTAACACTTGCATGAATAAATAATCACATCACAATAACAATACCCGGGTGACTGTGGCGGGCAACCCGGCCGGTGTCACACGGGGGTTAGTGTCACAGAATAACAAGAATACCCGGGTGACTGTGGCGGGAGACCCGGCCAGTGTCACACGGGGGTTAGTGTCACAGAATAACAAGAATACCCGGGTGACGGTGGCGGGAGACCCGGCCGGTGTCACACGGGGGTTAGTATAATATAGCACAGGCGGAGTCTGTTACGCATCCGTTCCTCCACGCGCAAGTCTTTGGCGGCGTATTCGTCCGACCGTTGACCAGGAAGTGGGGAGTTGGGCATATAGTCTCCAAAACTAAACCGAAAAGCAATCATAAGAATGAGAGAGCATCCATCCCACTCGAGGGTTCCCTCGACGTGGTGTCAGCAATCTCGGCAAAAGGAACCAAATGGAAAGTCAGCTCCCAAGCGTCGCAGTCCGGGTGGTCTAAGCCAACCATATTTAACGGAGGGACAAGAAGCAAATAACTCTTTTGGCAAATGCCCCCAACCCCGAGGATCACGGGCCGACATTTGTCCGCACCTAGCCTCGGCGTTGAAGAAGAAGCAAACAATCAACGCATGTTTTTGTTATTTAGTTGTCAAAGCCACGCAAGTGCGAGGCGCACAGATAATTCAACATCAACCCAGTACAACAAAGCAATAATAACAGACCGACATGATATAAATGCTAAACGCGGACAATATAAACACTAAGCGATTAACAAACAACTTTGCGGGACTGCTCATAGCAAGGGGTTAGCTTGCCTTTGACGATCGACGCTATTTGGTCTCGACGGTCACGGACGCCATGGTTTAGGGTATCGGTCTGCCGGTACCGCGGGTTACCTATACAAGCATACAAGTGTGCTGAGCATCTAAGCATTTTACAAAAATACCAAACCTGTACCACTGGATAGGGCTTTTCAAACTATGAATTTACAAATTTGAATCACCTCAAACGGAGCTACGGATCGAAAGTTATGGCTCGGCGAAGTTTAACTATCTGCTGCTCACTCTGGGAAAAAACAGAACGGGCTGTTTTCTGACCGGGCCGGACTGCTCGCGCACTTCCCGAAAATACGCCTTCGGTAAGGGAAAGCGTAAAGCGCCAGAGGGCGCGTCCACTTAACCTGGCCGTGGGGCCGGGCCGAGCTGGGGCCCGCCTGTCGGCGCCTCAAGGCGCCACGCTGGCCGCCAGGCTGGCGGCCCTTGCCCCAGCGTCGACCACGCGCGGGACGAGCCCGAAGCGGACGTGCCAGGGGAGGGCCGGCCGTCGGAGCTGGCCACGCCACCACCGCTGCCCAGAGCCGCCGCCGGCCATCGGCGCCAGGAGGAAAGCACCGCCGCCGCCGTTGGTCGCCTTCCCAAGCGCGGACGGCCCGCGGGAGTGAGCCCGACGCGGCTCGGGCCGGTTCGGCCGCCGGCCGTCGACCACCGCCGCCGTTGCCCTAGCGCTTGCTGCCGGCCACCGGGGTGCGGGGAGGACCACCCCAACACGCCGCCTCCGGAAGGGCGGCCTCGACCGCGGGGAAGCACGGGGGCGCCGCCATGGGGCCGCGCTCCGAGAGCTTGCCGCCGGTGGTTCCCGGACGGAACCGAGGCTGTGGTGCACCAAAACGGGAGCCACCATGTCTAGGGGGTAGAGTGCATCAAGGGGAACCCGTCTGCGGTTTTAATCGAAGGAGGGACCGGTGTGGAGCTCGCCGTGGTCCGGGGACCGACGACGACGTCCACGGCCGAAACGGTGCAAAGCTTCTCCATCCCGCAACTAAAAGGCAGAGGGGCTCGAGGGGGGGGGGAGGGGGAGTGAGGTGCTCCGGCGCGAGGGAGCTTGGAGGGGTCCTCTTATAGGCAGGGGAGAGAGAGAGGTAGGTGGTGGCCGGTGCTGCCATCAATGGCCGCCGAGGTCATTGCTTACGTCTCTGGCCACAGGGAGGAGATAAGGAGGGGGAGGGGAGGAGGCCGTCGTGCTGGATGCACAGTGGAGCACGAGGCGTACTGCAGCAGCCGGATTAGGCACCGTCCATGGCAATAAGCGGAGATTAGGTCTTGCCAAAGCGCGCGTCCCGGACGTTCGGAGCGGCATCGTCGCGTTCCCGACGACTCGGGGCACGAAACTGAAAAATGTTTGCATCACTGGGTTCACAAGGACAAGACCAAGACAACCAAACTTGCCACACTCAAAAACTCCACACTTTGCAACACAAGATTTTCAGAAAACCAAGGGTGCGCCAGGTGTTCGATGAAATGACAGGGGCCTTGCACATCTCAGAAAAATCCCCAAAATTCATAGTAGGTTAGGAGAGGTGTATGTAGTATGTTTGTGAAGTTTGAGCTCAATTGGATGCCTGTAGGTTGGGAAAATAAATTGGCGTCCAAAAAGGCCCAAATGGCATGGGCATGCCAATTATGTTTATTCAAATGATCTTGACCTGATATTCTGGATATGTGGTTTTATAAGGGAGTTGGTCAATCTGGCAAAGTGGAAATGCCAAATAACTTTTGTAGCTAGGGGTTGCTTTGGAAATTGCGATTAGGCATAAAAAGGGCATTACAAAGGAAGTACCTCAAATATTGCTCAAATGAGGTTGGGCCAATGGAGTGAAATGATCAGGAGGTCAAATCATGCACCTCACCAAAATTGCAGAATTTTTGGATGAGTGGAAGGTGTCCAGATGATTTCTGAATTGGAAATGGCATAATGGAGAATATGGATAAACTTGGAAATATTGCATTGAAGTATGCAATATTTTTGGATGGATTGTCTTTGTATGAGGAGGGGAGTCTCTGGTATTTTTTGTGGAATTTTTCCAGCTTTGGAAACAGGCTTTTCTTTGGTAGGTGGAGTAAAGGGTTTTAGGGGTTGGATAATCAGGGCTAGGGTTTTCGAGAGAAAACCTAAGCACAAAAATTATCACGGGTGCTGGAGTGGTTCGTGGATCACTGGTAAAATGTTGAGAGAGCAATTCCCAAGTCAAATCATTCTCAAAAGTTTTGGAGGAACACTTAGAAAAAAAAAATTCAGGTGTCGGAAAACACTACTAAAATTAGGGACGAAATTCTGGGGTGTTACAACCATCAGATGACAAAATCAGAGTACCCGGCCAGTTTTTTGGGCGGCTCTGGAAAAGCAATTTCGTACCACTGTTCCAATCCCAGATCAAGCACGAGCATGTCCACGACGGTTGGTAACAGAGACATGCATTGTATATCTACATGAATATGATCCGTTGATGCACACGATTCCTGTTACACGCGATAGCAAAACAACGATGAAATTAAGCAAGATCAAACCAACGGGAACACGAAATTTTAACATGGAAAACCCTTCCAACAAGGAAGAGAAAAAACCACGTTAAAATCTCGTGTCCCCGTTGGTTTGATCTTTCTTAATTTCATCATTGTTTTGCTATCGCATGTAACAAGTGGTATCAGAGACTTGGTTTCAGATTAGGGTTTTGCGATGGCATCGATGAAGTTTGATCTACCTTTGCTAGACTACAAGACGAGGTTTTCTCTGTGGCAAGTCAAGATGCGTGCGATTCTATCGCAAGCTTCGGATCTTGATGAGGCGCTGGATGCGTTCGGGAAAAAGGACGCGAAGGATTGGTCTCCTGAGGAGAAGCGGGAAGACTGTAAGGCTTTGTCATTAATTCAACTTCATCTATCTATAATGATATCTTGCAAGAGGTGCTGCAGGAGAAATCCGCAGCAGCGTTGTGGCTCAAGCTGGAATCGATCTATATGTCCAAAGATCTAACCAGCAAGATGCACGTGAAGATGAAGTTGTTATCGCACAAGATGCAAGAAGGTGGTTCCGTGATGAACCACTTGTCGATCTTTAAGGAGATCATTGCCGACCTAGTGTCGATGGAGGTAAAATATGATGATAAAGATTTAGCTCTTCTGTTGTTATGTTCACTGCCTAGTTTCTTTACAAATCTGTGAGATACCATATTGTTGAGCCACGATGATCTAACCCTCGCGGAAGTATGTGAGTCCCTGTAGACCAGGGAAAAGATGAAAGGTATGGTGAAGTCTGACGCATCGTCCTGCAAGGGCGATGCATTGCAGGTTCGAGGCAGGCCTGAGCAGCGAGATAAGAGCAGAGGCCATTCGAAGTCCAAAGGACGAGACAAGTTCTACAGGTATTGTAAGAAAACTAATCACACTATTGATGATTGCTAGAAGGTGCAGAACAAGGAGAAAAGGAACGGTACTTACCAACCGAAGAATAAATCGGACAGTAATGATAATGGTAAGGTTGCTGTTGTTGCTGGTGAAAATAGTTCCGATGGTGAATGCTTAGCTGTTTTTGCTGCATGTGTTACTCGTGATGATGAGTGGATCCTTGATACTGCATATTCGTTTCATATTTGGTGTAACAAAGATTGGTTCAGTTCTTATGAGTCTGTGCAGACATGAGATTTCGTGCGTGTGGGGAACAACAACAAATGTCACATTGTTGGCGTTGGATCAGTTCAGATCAAGACCCATGATGGGATGACACGCACGTTGGATGGAGTGAAACACATACCATCAATGGCGAGAAACTTGATCTCGCTCAGTACCCTTGATTGTGACGGGTACAAGTATGCCGGAGGGGATAAACGCCTGAAGGTATCAAAAGATTCTCTTATATATTGTTATGATAGGTGATATGAATTCTGCCAAGTTATATATTCTTAGAGGTAGCACTTTGTCTGATACTACTGTTGTTATTACTAATGATGATCCAAGTACAACTAACCTTTAGCATAAGCGACTTGGACACATGAGTGAACTTGGTATGAAAGAATTGGTTAAGAGAGAACTTTTGAAGGACTGCAATATGAGTAAGTTGCCGTTCTGTGAACACTGCGTGTTTAGTAAGAATAAGAGAGTTAAGTTCAATGCTTCCGTTCATACCACTAAAGGTATATTAGATTATGTACATGCTGATTTGTGGAGGCCTTCACGTAAGCCCTCTTATGGTGGTGCTCGTTATATGCTTACTATCATTGATGATTACTCTAGAAGAGTTTGGCCTTATTTCTTGAAAACTAAAGATGATACTTTTGCTGCTTTTAAAGAGTGGAAAGTTATGATTGAAAGGCAAACTGAGAGGAAGGTGAAGTTGCTTCGTACTGACAATGGTGGCGAATTTTGTTCGCATGTTTTTGATGATTATTGTGCGCAGGAAGGCATTGTCAGGCATCACACCATTCCGTACACGCCTCGGCAGAATGGTGTAGCGGAGCGGATGAACAGGACGATCATCTCCAAGGCTCGCTGCATGTTGTCCAACGCTCGCATGAACAAGCGTTTTTGTGCTGAGGCTGCCAACACCACCTACTACTTGATAAATAGGTCACCGTCCATCCCTCTTGACAAGAAAACTCTGATTGAGGTATGGTCTGGTGAGCCGGCTGATTATTCACAATTGAAAGTTTTTGGTTGCACTGCCTATGCTCATGTTGATAATGGAAAGTTAGATCCTAGAGTTGTTAAGTGCTTATTTCTTGGTTATGGTTCCGGAGTGAAAGGATATAAGTTGTGGAATCCGGAAACCAAAAAGATTTTCTTCAGCCGGAGTGTTGTTTTTAATGAATCTGTTATGTATCAGGACAGTTTGTTGACTGATGTTGTGCCAGATTCTTCTGATTAGGACGAACCACAGGTTCGTTTGCAGGTGCAGCAGGTGGAGCACCCGGATGAGGAGGTAACTGAAACTGTTGATGAGGAGATTGTGCAAACCTCACCTCCTGTTTTGCAGCAACCGTCCATTGCTGCTGATCGGCCAAGGAGAAACATTGTTCGTCCTAACCGATTAATTGAAGAATGTGATGTTGTTTTCTTTGCTCTGAGTTGTGCTGAATAGGTGGAGCATGATGCTGAACCAGCTACATACACTGAAGCAATTGCATCGGTTGACCGTGACAAGTGGATTGGTGCAATGCACGAGGAGATGCAATCACTTGAGAAGAATGGCATATGGGATGTTGTGCACTTTCCTAAACAAAAGAAGGCCGTCCGCTGCAAGTGGATCTTTAAAAGAAAGGACGGTTTGTCTCCTAATTAACCTCCAAGGTTTAAGGCAAGGTTAGTAGTTAAAGGTTTCAGCCAGATTCCCGGTGTGGATTATAATGATGTGTTCTCCCCAGTTGTCAAGCATAGTTCTATTCGTACATTCTTCAGTATTGTTGATATGCATGATCTTGAGCTTGAGCAGTTAGATGTGAAGACTGCGTTTTTGCATGGAGAACTTGAGTATGAGATATACATGGACCAACCAGAAGGATTCATAGTGTCTGGTAAGGAAGATTTCGTGTGCAAACTAAACAAGTCGACAAATATCACTTTGTGGCCGAGTGTCCGTTTGAGAATAGAGAACTTCATGGACGAAAGCTCATTAGGAAGGACAAGTCAAAGGACACACATAAGAAGCCTTTCTTCAAGAAGAATGCTATCAACAAGAATCCTCCAATAATTGTGTTGCTTGCTCAAGAAGAATATTCATCCGGGGAAGAAGAAGAAGAGCCCATAAATAAAGTTGCCGCCATTGCTATTGCTTCTTCATCATCTCCTTCCCTATTTGAATCCCCCAATGAGAATGTCTCTATCTCCTCCGCAAGATGCTTCATGGCTAAGACCACCGAGGTAACATCACCCTCATCTCCTAAGACAATGAGTAATATGGATGATGCTACTAGTCTTAAAATCAAAGAGGAAATAGTTGCTTTCGATCATTTTATCACTAACATGCAAGGTGAAACAAAGAAGCATGTTGAGACTCTTATGAGTCAATATGGTGAAGCTCAAGAAATGCTTGAGATAAAGGGTAAGATTGAAAGAGAGGATGCTATGGAAATTGCATCTTTAAAAGACAATCTTGAAGAAGAGCATGAGCTTAGAGTTTCTCTAGAGAAACAACTAGAATCTATAGAAGAATCAAATGATGCAATTGTTGCTAAACTCATTAAAGAACGTGACTATGCAATAGCTAAATACAAAGCATGTAAGAAGGAAAAGGTCGAGCTTGGTGTTGGTCATTCTAGACTAACCGAGGAGCTAGAGAAGCTCTCCAAGGCCTACAAAGCTTTGGAGAGTGAGCACTCTACCCTCACCAAGTCGTATGAACAACTTCAAGCTCAACCGCCTAAAAATGATATGCCTAGTTCCTCTACTCCTATTACTTGTGATCATGCAAATATCATTGAGGAAAATGCTAGGTTGAAGATCAATCTTGCTAAGGCCATCTCCCTAGGTAAGAAACCGTTTGTCACTTCACAAAAAGGGAGAGTTGGTCTTGGGTTCGTGGAGGAAGAAAAGGAGAAAGAGAGCTTCATGAAGGATGCTAGAGCTCCTCAAATTAAGAAGGCCAGTGTTGCTAGTGCTCCTCAAGAAAAGAGGATCCCTCAAGCAAATAAGAAGGTCAACATTCCTAGTGGTGGTGCCACAAGGGGCAAAACCATTAGTGATGACTTTGCGGGAAAGACTAACCCTCACTACATTATCTTTGTTGATTATTATGGGGATGTCTATGCTAAGTTTGTTGGTCCTAGAGATGTACCCATTGCTCGTTCTATTTGGGTTCCTAAGACCCTTGTTGCTAACAAAAGAGGACCCATTGAAAAATGGGGACCTAAATCCAAGCAATGATTTCTTGTAGGACTATGCTTCTGGTGGGTCAAAATGGGTGCTTGATAGTGGATGCATAAAACATATGACCGGAAGCAAGGAGTTGATGACGGAGTTGAGACCAAATCTAAATCAAGCAACCGTCACTTATGGAGATCGATCAAAATCCGAGGTATTGGGCTTTGGCAAGGTGGTAGTCGCTAAGGATATCACCTTAGCGAATGTCATGCTTGTCAAAGACCTTGGTTTTAGTTTACTTTCCGTTCATGCACTTAATAAGATGGGTTACGCCGTCTTCTTTGATATTGATGTTGTAGTAATCTTGTGGAGCAAGACTCTAAAAGTCGCTTTCGTTGGGTACGTCGAGGATGATTTGTTTGTGGTTGACTTTTCGAGGGAAACCACTTCAAATTCGATCTGCCTATTCGGAAAGGCCGACAAGGGTTGGTTGTGGCATCGCCGCCTAGCCCATGTCAATATGAGAACTTTGCAAAGTCTCCACAAGGGTGGACACATTCTCGGACTAAAAGAAGATGTCTCTTTTGCCAAAGATCGTGTTTGTAGGGCTTGTGTTGAAGGAAAGATGTATGATTCTCCCCACCCTTCCAAGACTATTATTTCTTCCAACAGGATCTTGGAGCTCCTCCATGTGGATCTTTTTGGAGCCGTTCCCGAAGCAAGTCTAGGTGGGAAGAAGTATTGCTTGGTGATTGTTGATGACTATTCAAGATTTACTTGGGTTTATTTCTTCAAGTCGAAGAGTGAGACCCAACAATCCTTCATCGACTTCTACATTGAAATGCAACGTCAACAAAATGTCCCCATTTTGGCAATTAGAAGTGATAATGGCTCTGAGTTCAAGAACTACACTCTCAATGAGTTTCTTAGTGAAGAGGGCATTCGTTATCAATATTCCGCAACCTATACCCCTCAACAAAATGGTGTAGCCGAGAGGAAGAACCGAACTCTTATGGATATAGCAAGGTCCATGTTAGCGGAGTTTAAGACTCCGTTGACTTTTTGGGCGGAGGCTATTTCCACGGCGTGTCACTCCTCCAACCGGCTCTACTTCCGCAAAGGGTTGAACAAGACCCCTTATGAGATCCTCACCGGCAACAAACCTAACATCTCCTACTTCTGTGTCTTCGGTTGTAAGTGTTTCTATTTGATCAAAGGTTGTCGCTTAACTAAATTCGAATCTAAATCTCTAGAGGGTATATTTGTTGGTTACGGTGCCGAATCCCACACTTATATAATCTATGATAAATCCACACGGCGTATCATAGAATCTTGTAGTGTGGTGTTCGAGGAGAATAACGGCTCCCAAGTGGCGCAATTTCATGTTTCCGATGTAGATGATGTAATTCCTCAAGAAGCCATAAGAAGAATGGGTGTGGGATTTTTCCGACCCATTGAGGAACCCCTTGTGGTGGATCGAGAAGGACAATGCTCTACTCAAGTGGAGCCTTCATCTTCATCAGAATTGCAAGCAACTGCTACTGGAGTCACTGATGCACCTAATCAAAATCAAGCTCAAGACCCTCAACAACATCCTCTTCTGCCTTCTGTCGCCAGGCCGGAGACTCCGGCCATCTTGGCCAGAGAATCTGGGGGGCGGAGATTCCGGTGCCCCAGGCCGGAGACTCCGGTCTACATCCCAGCAGAAGAAAGTTCAGCTCAAGACCTTGGTCCTTCCACCTCTTCCAACAATGCTGATATGTTTTCTGGGAATCAAGGACAGCTTTCTGGTCAAGGCGAGGACTCGAATGATCAAGATGATCAAGTGATACCTCCAAGATGCAATGAGGATATCGAAGCCCATCGTCCAGCTAGAGTTGAAAGAACCATGGCACGTCGTGAACATTTCCTTGAGAAAGTGATTGGTGATGTGAGAGGCAAAGTGTCCACCCGAAGGCAATTGGCGAACTTTAGTGACCATCAAGCTCATATTGCCATGTTTGAACCGAAGAAAGTGGCCGAAGCTCTTAAAAATCCGGATTGGTTGCAAGCTATGCATGAAGAACTCAACAATTTCGAGCGCAATAAAGTTTGGAAGCTAGTTGAGAAGCCAAAGGAGTGTCGCAATGTTATCGGCACAAAGTGGATTTTCAAGAACAAGCAAGATGAGCATGGCATGGTTGTAAGGAACAAGGCTAGATTGGTGGCTCAAGGGTACTCTCAAGTTGAAGGCATTGATTTTGGAGAGACCTATGCTCCCGTGGCTCGCCTTGAGTCCATCCGTATCCTTCTTGCTTATGCATCCCGTTATAACTTTAAATTGCAACAAATGGATGTTAAAAGTGCCTTTCTTAATGGTCCCTTAAAAGAGTTGGTATTCGTTAAGCAACCCCCGGGGTTCGAGGACCCCAACTTCCCTAACCACGTCTACAAGCTTGATAAGGCGCTCTATGGACTTAAACAAGCACCACGTGCGTGGTATGAGCACCTTAGAGAGTTATTGTTAGACCGTGGATTTGAAGTTGGGCAAATTGATCCCACTCTTTTTACTAAGAGGGTTAAAGGGGAGCTTCTCGTATGTCAACTATATGTTGATGATATTATATTTGGCTCGTCTAACAAAGCTTTTAATGATGAATTTTCAAAGCTTATGACCGATAGGTTTGAGATGTCTATGATGGGCGAGTTGATGTTCTTCCTTGGATTTGAGATAAAGCAATTAAGAGGAGGGACTTTCATTAGCCAAGCAAAATATATTCAAGACATGCTCAAGAGGTTTAATATGGCCGATGCTAAGGAGAAGAAGACACCTATGGATACCAAATGCCATCTACAACTTAACCCAAAGGGTATAGATGTGGATCAAAAGCTTTATCGCTCCATGATAGGTTCTTTGCTTTACCTGTTGGGAATATGCCCTAGAGGCAATAATAAAATGGTTTATTAGCATATTCATGTTTATGATAATAGTTTATTATCCATGCTATAATTGTATTAACCGGAAACATAATACATGTGTGGAATATAAACAACCAGGTGTCCCTAGTAAGCCTCTACCGGACTGGTTCGTTAGTCAAGAGATGGTTAGAGTTTCCTAACCATGGACTTGTTATAGTCACTTGATAACGGAGTCATATCATTAGGAGTAATGATGTGATGGACAAGACCCAAATAATAAAGAGTTGCAATTGATCGTGTCACAACAGTTTTATTGCCAACACTTTTAGTATGCCAAGTATAGTTTCCTTAGACCATGAGATTATGTCACTCCCGTTTACCGGAGGAGTACTTTGTGGACATCAAACGTCACTTCGTAACTGGGTGATTATAAAGGTGGCTTTCAGGTATCTCCGATGGTATTTGTTGGGTGATATGAATCAAGACTGGGATTTGTCCTTCCTTGTGATGGAAAAGATATCTCTGGGCCCTCTCGGTAATATAGCATCAAGAAAGGTTGCAACCATGTGATTAAGTTTTAATCACGGAGATCCTATATTATGGACGAGTAAAGAGAATTTGCCAGGTAACGAGATAGAACTAGATATGGAGATATCGACGATCAAATCTCGGGCAAATTAAATATCGGTGAGACAAAGGGAATCGTATATGAGATTAAGAATCTCCGGCATCGTGGTTCAATCGATAAAGAACTTCGTTGAATATGTGGGAGTCAATATGGGCATCCCGGTCCCGCTATTGATTATTGATATGATCATGTCTGCATGTTCTCGAACCCGTAGGGTCACACACTTAACGCTCCGATGTAGCTAGGGTTAGTGATGAGATAATTGATGGAATGATCGAATGGTGATTCGGAGTCTCGGATAGGATCCCGGACGTCACGAGGAGTTCCGGAGTGGTCTGGAGAATAAGATTCATATAAGGAAAGTGGTTTCCGGAGGTATCGGAAAAGTTCCGGAATATTTCAGCGGGGTACCGGAAGGTTCCGAAAGGTTCTAGAAGAGTCTAGAAGTGGAGCCCATATCGTATGGACCCACATGGGCCAAAGGGGGTGCAGCAACCATGTGGGGTGCGCACCACCCTAAAGCCCACATGGGCCTAGCCGGCCAAGCAAAGGCCAAGGGGCCCATGAAGGGGGCGCCCCAACTTGGGGGCCAAGGAAAGGGGGGGCCGGCCAGCTCTCCCCTAACCCTAGCCGCCCCATATAAAAGGAGGGGAGGGGAGGGGTGCGCCCCAATCTAAGGCAGCCTAGCCGCACCCCTCTCCCTTGCCCTAGCCGCCGCCTCCTTCACCTCCCCATGGCGCCACCTCTCCCCGAAGGGCTGCCGCCATCTCCTCCACCATAGATGCTGCACCACCCCTAGCCGTAGGGCTGCTGCACCATGCCCTCCTCTCCCTCTCCTCTTGCTTGGCTTGGCGAAGCCCTGCTCGTGGAGACTACACCATCAACGCCACCACAACCGTCGTGGTGCCGAGATCCATCTAGCCATCTCCACCATGCTTGCGGGATCAAGAAGGAGGAGATCTACATCGAGCCGTACGTGTGGATACCGCGGAGGTGCTACCCCTTGTGGCACTTCGTCGGATTGGACTTCGAGGAAATACATCTCCTCGCGACTAGATGAGTCTAGTTGCGGGGATCGACTAGCCAACCCCTGCACCGACAAAACGCGTTTGTTGATCTTCAAGGGTAAGAGATTGGATCTCATCTTCGCTACCTCCATCTAGTAGGTCTAGATCCTTGGGGTTTATTCCGCTTGCTGCGTAGGAAAATTTTTGTTTTCTATGCTGCGACCCCATCATTACCTTTGTGCATCTAGACCCGATATTGTGTTGAGTGTAGGTGTGTGTGTAAGGTATCACGCGGCTCCTAAGGAAAGCCACATGTTGGCGGTCAAAAGAATTCTACGATATCTGGTTCATACCCCAAGGTTTGGTTTGTGGTACCCAAGGGATTCCTCTTTCACTCTTCGTGGGTTCACGGATTCAGATTGGGCCGGTGATCAAGATGATAGGAAATCAACTTCCGGGGCTTGCCAATTCCTTGGTAGGTCCTTGGTGAGTTGGTCTTCTAAGAAGCAAAATTGTATTTCTCTCTCCACCGCCGAAGCCGAGTATGTGGCCGCCGCTAGTGCTTGCACTCAATTGTTATGGATGAGGCAAACTTTACAGGAATACGGTGTCAATTGTGACAAAGTGCCTCTTTTGTTTGACAATGAGAGTACTATCAAGATCGCTTACAACCCGGTGCAACACTCAAGGACCAAGCATATTGAGATTCGTCATCATTTCATTCGAGATCATGTTGCCCATGGAGATATTGAGCTAGCATATATGCCAACCAAGGACCAACTTGCCGATATTTTCACGAAGCCACTTGATGAAGCAAGATTCACTTATTTGAGGAATGAGCTAAATATCGTGCATGGATTCGAGGAGCTTGGCTTGACCATCTTGCATACACACCTATAGCTTCAACTTCTATCTTGGTTTAGGTGTGGGCATGAATTTAGGGGGAGTGTTGTCCTAATAAATTGGGCTCTCCCTCTCCCCAATATGCCTATAGTAACAACTTATTATCTCTATCTTCATTTCATGAATTGTGAGCTTAAATGACGAGTATTGGTTATGGACCCAAGATATATCTTCATGGTGCCATGCCATAAAATCATACATGGTAGCCTAGGCCACCTACCTCTTCTTTGTGAAGAGTTGGTTCTTTTGTGGTTTTATTGGATTTTATTTGCAAATCTCTTGTTCTTATGGGAAACTCACTCAATCTTGGCATTTATTGTTTTTGGCCTTTGCAAGTTGAGTGTGAAGTACCATCTCAGTTTGTGTTGTCTATCCCAAGCCTCCACTTGCCCCAAAAACTTGCTCCTCTTGCCACATACATGTCCACCACCATAAACTAGCTTTTCTGAGGTGTAGGGGGCCGGAGACTCCGGTGTCTAACACTGGAGACTCCGGTCTGAGCAGAATCTCCGCCCTAAGCCACGGAGACTCCGGCACCCCGGAAACTCGGGTGTGCTTAGGCCGGAGACTCCGATCTCGGCGTTTTCCAGAGGGGTCCTAAAGGGTGTCGGGGTGGGGAGTTGAATCACAACTCCCTCACCACCCCCGACCCCTACCTCTCCCCTGCTGCCGCCCCTGCCTGGAGAAGCTTCCCCGGCCGCTTCCCTCCGCCGGAATCCGCCGTCCAGCCGGCCCCTCTTCCTCTCCAACGTTGGGGAACGTTCTCCCCACCATTGGAGACCTCCACCATGTCGAGCAGCGGTACTTCCTCTCTCCCTCTCTAGGTTTCTTCCTAGATCTTGGATGGAGTGTGTAGTGTTGCTCCCTATGGTGTAGAATCTCTTGCTGGCTTGTCTTTACCTCAATGTATCAATTCTAGCATCTTTAGCATCGAATTTTGACCTAACCCTAGATTATCAGGCTCAGGGCCGGAGACTCCGGTGTGGCCGGAATCTCCAGCCCCTGAGACCGGAATCTCCGGTGTAGATCACATTTGTATGCTTTTGATTCTCCAATTGATGCATCTTTTGTTTCCCTGGACATGTATGGTCATCCCCCTACTACCCCCTGTCTGTTTACTCATAGGATCCTCGCATCGACTCAAGAAAATCACTCACAACCCCAATAAGGTGACTCGGAAAGATAAGAGGGGTACTAGGGCCTATTTGGATCCAACCGAGGATGGTCGTTTGGTTCAGCGTGACCGGGGTGCTGCTGCTAGAGAGGCTGCGCAGAGAAGAGCCGAAGAATAATTCCTTGCACAAGAGAGGGCCAAGAAAGCAAAATTTGACAATTTGACCACCATTAGTGGGTTGAACAAATCCGAGTTCCGTGCTATGAGGTCACAGCCCTTCTTTGATATGCCGCAAAACTCCAACAATCCTCATTTTTGGAGAAGGGAGCAAGAGATTGTGATGAATGAAGTCTATGCAAAGCTCTCGGGTCCTAATATTGTTTGTGTGCAAAAGGTCCTCAACCTCTCCACTCTTAGCACCAAACCTTATTTTCAAGAGGCCGTTTGGATAGTTCGCAAGCTTGGGTTGGAGCACCTCATGACTATTCAACAAAACTATGACATCAAGTTGGTGCAACAATTCTTTGCGACCGTTCAGTTTGGAGAAGATGAAGATGTCAAGTTGACTTGGATGACCGGGCCGATGAAGTGTGAGTCCTCAATGACAAGGTTCGGTGAATTGCTTGGATATGTGTTCCGCAAGGGTGAAGCCTCCCAAGGAAGAATCATGCATACAGAAGGAGTTCATTATGATAAAAACAAGATGACACCGCTCTACCTCAACAAGTCCGCCGTTGGCTCCAACAAGGATCTTCTTCCCACATTCAATATCCTCCTTCGCATGTTTAGAAGCAATATTGCACCCCAAGCCGGGAATGTGGATGCAATTCGAGGAGGGCTTGTCAACCTCCTTATTCATTCCTATGCGGTGCTTCAAGCCGGAGTCAATTGTCAAGGTTTTGAGATAGATGTGATGGATTTTATCAAATGTGAGTTGCATTGGGCAGTTCATGAGATGAAGAATCCTATATATGCACCTTATGTGATGAAGCTAATTCTTGATTAAGTGCCACACCTCAATCGTGAGCACTTCACCGTTCACAAGGCCGGCTCCCTCCAAATTATCAAGCATGACAAGCCATCCTCTTCTAATGCTCCCTCTCGTGTCCCATTTTCCTCAAGTGAAGAAGAGGAAGAAGATGTGGCACCCGTTCGTAGGAGGAGTAAGAATGTCGACCCTCCCTCATGGGCTAGCAAGGGCAAAGATGATGTGCAAAAGAGAGTAAAGAAGCTTAGTTGGTTTGAAAGAGTGATGATTCACATGAATGTGTGCATCCACAAGGAAAATTAACAAGCTCACAAGGAGAGGAAGTTGATCATCTCAAATCAAAGGAAGTTGTACAAGGAGTTGGAGAAAAAGAGGGAGAAGACTCCTCCCCCTCCTCCTCCTCCTAGAATTGGCAAGGACACGGATAGTGAGTCTCCCAAATCCACCGAAAGCGAGAAGACAAATAGCTATGATGCTTGGAATGCAAAGCAATTCCCTTGGTCCGATTTTGATTTTCAGGAAGTGTCCTCCAAGCCTTCTTCCTCGCGCAACACCGGCAAAGCTCCAATGCCTCAAAGGGAGATTGAAGATCAAGATGCTAGTGGCTCGGAGTATGAGGATGATGATGATGATGATGATGCCACCGACGAGGACTCCGAGTGATCTCTTTGGGACCGTTAGCATCGCCTTTCTTCCTTTTTGGTGTCTCGATGCCAAAGGGGGAGAAATGGTTCTAGTAGGCTATCCGTGGGATTTGCATGGGTCGGGCACAAGCATTTGCTTTTATCATTCCTTGAGAGCTTGTGTCCCTTTATTATTCGTGTGTTGAACTTGGTGTTGAACTATTTGCTACTTTTATGTGAGATGTGGATCTAGTTGTCATTTTATTCTTGAGACATGGTATCGGTGATTATCTATTGGTTGAGTTATTGTGGTGTGAGATGTGTTTTGGAATCATCTTTTATTCTCACACATAAGGTATGGCTGTCAACCCCTCTATATCATGTCTTAGGTTTGCAAATGCTTGTGTCATTTGATATATCATGTCTTAATTTATTTGTGGCATCCTCCCCTATATGTGGGTTTCCTCTCATTTGTGTAACTTGTCTATATGCACACATTTAGGGGGAGATGCTATTTGTCACATGATATGATCTATTTATTTTGCAAATCCTAGTGTTGTCATCTAACACCAAAAAGGGGGAGATTGAAAGAACATTTCCTAACCCCTATTAGTTTTGTGTGTTAGTTAACAACACTAATGATTATCTAATATGATGCTAAGTGTTGCAGGATTATTGACATATTTTTCCCCTAGCATCATTCACCAAAAAGTGAAGAAATGGCAAAGTTTTCTTGCTGCAGGAAATCTCCTGACCGGAGTCTCCGGCCTGCCAGGCCGGAGTCTCCGGCCCATGGGTTTTCCTGCCCTTCGCCAGTTTCTGTGGTGCGGCTCTGGTGTCTGTCCGGAGGGTGCCCGGAGGAAGCCCAGAGTCTCTGGGGAGGCCGGAGTGTCCGGCCTACGAGACCGGAGTCTCCGGCCTGTCCCGTGTCTTCGACAAGTTTCCGCCCGGGTGCGGAGTTTCCGTCCAACACCGGAGTCTCCGGTCCCCAGACCGGAGTCTCCGGCCCTTCTATCAAGCGAGCAAGGTGTGGGGAGCCTCTGGTGCCAGTCCGGAGGAACCCGGGAAGGAGACCGGAGTCTCCGGCCTACACCGGAGTCTCCGGCCCTCTTAGGCCGGAGTCTCCGGTATAAGTGACCTCCAACGGGTCAGAATTTTCTGAGGGTATAAATACCCCTCCACCTACCTCAGACCAGCTAGCTCGTCCAGCATTTATGAACCCTAATATTTGAGAGCTCAAAATCGCAAGATCTCCCAATTCCTCCGTCCAAACTCATTGATCTTCGGAGGATTGAAGGAGAAGACCCGGATCTATATCTTCACCAAGCTGTTCTTCATTTCCCCCTCATTCACTTGAGGATTCTTGTTTCTAGGGTTAGCTTTGTGTTACCCTAGATTCTTGTGCTCATTTGTTGTTGTATTTGTGACAGTGTTGTTGATTTGGGAGCCCCCAATTCAGTTGTGGGTGTGTGCCCCAAGAACCGTGTAAGGGCTCCGGATTCCGCCTTGAAGGACTCCGATAGTGGAAGGTGAGCCAAGCCTTTGTGGCGAAGTTCATCGGAGAATAGGGTGAGGCCTTCGTGGCGTTGAGTAGGCCTTTGTGGCGAACTCACACCCCTCCAACGAGACGTACTCCCTTAACAAGGAGGAACTCGGGAATACACCCTTGTCTCCGCGTGCTTCCCCTTTCGGTTACCTCTTTCCCTTTGTAGCCTTTACTTGTATCGTTAATTGCCTAGTTGTTTAGTTTGCTTCTCATATAGGTAAATTCACCGTAGTTGCATATCTAGATAATTTACCTTTGTGTTAAGCCTTAAATTGAAAAAGATTAAAAATTGGTGTAGCACCTATTCACCCCCCCCCCCTAGGTGCCCATACGATCCTTTCAAATTCTAGGTATGGAAATTTCAATAGACAGAAAATCTAGATTGTTATTTCTTATCGTTTTAACATGCATGATGCAAAGTCTGTTAGTACTCCTATTGCTCCTCACTTTAAGTTATCAGCGTTGCAATGTCCTAGTTCTGACAAAGATATTGAGTACATGTCACGAGTTCCATATTCTAGTGTTGTTGGTTCCTTAATGTATGCCATGGTGTGTTCTCGACCTGATTTGTCGTATGCTATGAGCTTGGACAGTCGATACATGGCTAATCCTGGTAAAGAACATGGAAAACTATCCAGTGTATTTTCAGGTATCTTCGCGGCACATCCAACGCTTGCTTGAAGTTTGGCAAGACCGGTGAGGGACTCGCAGGCTATGTGGATTCAGATTTTTCTGCCGACTTGGATAAGAGGAGGTCCCTCACAGGTTATGTGTTTACTATTAGTGGATGTGCTGTTAGCTGGAAGGCTACCTTGCAGGGTGTTGTTGCACAATCTACTACTGAGGCAGAATACATGGCTATTGTTGAAGCATGTAAAGAATCTGTTTGGCTGAAAGATCTGTTTGCTGAGTTTTGTGGAGATGATATTTGCATTAACCTGTTCTGTGACAGTCAAAGTGCCATTTACCTTACCAAGGATCAGATATTCCATGAGAGAACGAAGCACATTGATGTCTAATACCATTATGTGTGTGATGTTGTTGCACAAGGTAAGTTGAAGGTATGCAAGATAAGTACTCATGATAATCTTCCTGATATGATGACAAAGCCACTTCCTGTTGCTAAGTTTGAACTTTGCTCGAGCTTAGTTGGTATAACTGTTTAACCCAAGAAGCTAGTTGGCGCCGAAAGTGTTTTCTTTGATGTTTCAGGGTGAAGGATTGTTTTATGCTACAAGATGGAATTTGTCTCAAGGTGGAGTGTTATTTTATTGTGATCCAAATTTATATAAAGGGCAGCTGGGTTCGGACGGAGTGAGCGAGGCCTCGCCGGGAGTTGTTCCCGAATTGGAGTTGGATTCACCCTTGCCGACCTAGTTAGGTCAGGACCGCCTATAAGTACCCCTTGTAAGCCGCCGCACGGGATAAGCCACATATTGTAAATCCTGACGCGTTTGTAACCTCACCCAAAATAGTGAAACGTTGCTGGCTGGCACCGTGGTTTTTTCTCTTCCTTGTTGGAAGGGTTTTCCACGTTATAATCTCGTGTCCCCGTTTGTTTGATCTTGCTTAATTTCATCGATGTTTTGCTATCGCGGTTAACAGTTCCAATCCAGTATCCGTTGATGCACATGTCAAAAAAAAAAAGTATCCGTTGATGCATGGACAGAATATGGAAAGAAACGCGGCAGGACAGCAAAATGAACGCTTTCACTCTTCCAACACGGCAGAACCAAATAACCCAGATAGAGTTGGTCATTCCCTTCCATTTCTAGGTGTGTGCTCTCTGGACATGACCAATCGCTCACCGTGCGTGCTTGCTGTAACAACCACCATAGCCTAGAAGCAGGAGCACAAGGCGAGTACCTACATACACATCTCCAAAGCTTCCAGATCCATCCTGCCAATTCGTCTCTCTTCTCCTCCCGCTCTCCAAATAGAGTCCTCCAACTCCTGCTCCGCCGCCACCGCCGCCGCCTTCCCTGCCGACATGTCCCTGTCGCTGGGGATGGCCATCCCAACGTCATCTCGCGTCCCGTCATCGGCTTCCAAGATGAAAGCACAGGAGATGGGCATCGAGGGAGCTTTCAAGTGCAAGTTCTGCCCGCGCGCGTTCAAGACCGCTAAGTCATGGGGCGGGCACCAGAAGAAGCACAGGCAGTTGGACGCGTTCAAGGAGGACAAGAAGGCGGCGAACAAGGTCCGTCGTCCCGTTTTCTCCACGGCGGGCATGCATGTCGTCGTTTTCCTACGCCACAGCCCTTCGCAGCGCTTGTCTACGGGCGCAGCCCTTCGCCGACTGGCACATCCACTATGAGCCCTCGGTCCGCCCTTTGCTGCCTTCATTCCCATGGAAAACTGGCACCAGAACCGGTAGTCTTGCTGTGGCGCTGGCGGGCGGCAGGACCGGAGATGGCGGCCGACTTGGACGCCTGCAAGAACTGCGTGAAGTGAGTCAGGAGGAGCCTGCCGACGGGATAGACCTAACTCTGAAGTGTTAAGTTGATCTCCTCCCGTGTGACCCAACGGTCACACGGACCCATGATCTACGCCCTGATCGGGGGCGTCCAACCGAAATGGTTGACGGGCCCCTATGACCTGCGCTATAAAAGAGAGGTGGGGGGCTGGCATCACGAAAAACGAGGTTCATCGTGTGCAGCACACCCCACCGAGACAGACCTACCGATCTAGGTTTAGTGCAGTGCTCACGGGAAGCTCCTCCGCCGCCACACTCCACTCACTCACCTCACCGTCACCACCGTCACCACCATAGCCACCTTTTCAAGCTCGGCGTCCATCAGAGGTAGACACGCAGGTCCCCTCTCCCTTTCTCCCTCTTTCCCTCTCCATCTCTCTGTTATCTTTCTTGGTAAAGGGAAGAAACCCTAAAGGTATCTACCCGTGATTGATCTAGACCTAGATGATCCGAAAGATAGGTTTAACATTGGTATCAGAGCCATCCTAGAGCTAGATCTTTTTCGGTAGAAAGTAATTCTGTTCTAACCCTAGCCAATCCGGAAAAGAAATGCCAAAACCAAATTCGAGAAAATCAAAGGAAAGGAAAGCAAAATAAAAGGATCCCCTCCCTGTAACGCCAGATCTAAAGAAAAAAAAAGGGGCAAAGGGCAAAGAAACTCACCGGTAGGGCCTCGTGCTCACCGGCAAAGAGCGCCGCCGTCTCAGCTGCGCCATCCCTCTCGATCCGACGCGCATCGGCATGCCGAGGCGTCGGAAGAAGGAACACCCCCTCGGGGGCAAAGAAAAGCACTACCTCCTCGTGGGGCAAAGGACGCCGGAGCCAAACCATTCGACGGCGGCGCACTCACCGCGAGGAGAGGGCGCGACCGGCGAAGGATCTGGCCGCGGCGTCACCTCCTTTTCGCCTTCCGATTCGGTAAGATGAAGGGGGGAGAGAGGGGAAGGAACTGGGGTGGCTTGGGACAGTGGCGCCGTCGTCGTCTCCGGCGGCCAGTGGCCGTCGCTCATCGCCGCCGCAGGCGGACAGAGGAGAGGCGCGCGGGGGAAGGGGGAAATGAAACTAGGGTTTTCCCTTCCCGTGACCGTTCGGCCGTTTTGTTCACGCGAGGGGCGCGGAGAGCCGTCCGATGCGAACGGACAGCCACGAGCAAACCCTAGCTCGGCAACAGGCCAGTGGGCCGAAAGGGCAGGGGCCATGGGCCGCTGTGGCTGGCTGCGCGCCGCGCGCGCGGCGCGTAGTTAACTGGGCCTTGGGCCGAAAGTGTGAAGCCGTGGGCTGGGCTGCACGAATTACAGAGAGTATTTTATCTGTTTTACTCTGTTATTTCTTTTTCAGAAGCATATTTTTTAGTTGTTTTTGTCTATTTTTTTTAGGCAAATTTCAGCTACTTTTTCCTATTCAATTTGTTTTCCAACGAATTCATTTGTTTAGGAAAAAGAAAAGTAAAAGAAAAGCTTCTGCAAAGAATAAAGTTCATGAAATTTTATTTCATGTTTTTCCGCTGCAAATAGAAAAATATGCTCTTTTTAAATTTAAAAGGTCAAAAGAATTAAAAAGGGTGAGAATTAAAATTTAAGAGGAGCATGTTAAAGTGATTATTGCAATGTTTATGATTTTGTTAAAGTTTTCACTAAGAAAATTTGTTTAGAGATCAAAAGAAAAGATATACAGATTCCTCTGTGAATTTGTTTAGATCTTTAATTAAATTCTCTAGGAGAATTTTAATTAAAGGACAGAAAAGTCTTTTATGACAAAGTTTTTGCTAAAAGATGATCTCTTTTCAAATTCAATGAATTTGTTTAGAGAACAGTCCAGAACAGTGCAATGTTTGTGAAATAAAGAAAATATTTCACAGTTTCTACTGCAAAGTAAAAGGACTCTCCTCTAATTAAATTGGAACCAACGGGAAAATTTAATTAGAGAGGAGGAAAAAGGGAAATATTTGTTTAACAGATTAAATTATGGTATTGTTATTTTCTGACCAACGTTGATGATAGCAGTACTATAATTATATGAGTTCCATCGTCAAAGGGCTAGATCTCTGATAATTTTGCATCAAAGTGATCAGTTTTCAGAGAAAAGATAAAAGATGCTACTTGTTTGCATCTAATAAATTTTCAAAGAAAAGATAAAAGATCAAGAAATGCTCTTGATCTATAGAAATGTTTCCGCTGCAATAGAATTGATGATAATGTTATTTTCTGAACAGAATTCTTTATTGCAATAGAAATATTATCATCATATTGTTTATAAGTTTTGTGCATTAATTCTATTTCTGCCCAACGGTGATGTAGAATTAGTGTAGAAAGATAATGTTTCATTCTAATTCTGCCCAATGGTGATTTAGAATATAAAAGAAAGTTTTAAAGTTTTAATGTGCATATCTTTAACCAGAAAAATGTAGGGTTAATCTTATGCTCATTATTGTTTATTATTATTATTGAATGTTTTCTCAGACAAAGATTCTCATGCTTTCATTCGTGAAAGTAAAAGGATGGGTACTTGTGACCCGAAAGATGACCAAGAAAGGTCATAAAGTAAGAGAGTATGTTCTCTCTAAAAAGAATGACTGCAAAAGAAAAGAATTCTTGGATGTTAATCCAAGAATACAAATAGATCATTGAGAGTCTTGTTTGACAAATGCCTTTCATGTACTCTCCATGAAGAAAACAAAGAAATCATTCTGAGTTTTGTTTAACGAATTTCTTTCATGTACTCTATATGAAGAAATTTTTTAAACAAGCAACATGAATGCTTAATTTGACTGACGTTGGATTAAGCGTGTGTATAAAAGAGTATTCAGATTTATTTCTGAATTTGATGATTCAATATGCAGTCTAAAGAGCCAATTGTGGCATCTATGTCTCTTCATTACCCGCATGACGGGAAAAGACGATAATACCCGCATGACGGGAAAAGACGATAATACCCGCATGACGGGAAAAGACGATAATAATACCCACGTGGTGGGAAAAGTCTGGGAAAATACCCGCATGGCGGGAGAAATTTTTGACAAAGGACTTATCCTGTATGACAGGAAAAAGATGTGATGACTCATGTGTTTTTATATCGATTGCACATTTTATGTGTCATAGTAATAAAACACTTAATGAGTCAAAAGAGAATAAAGTTACAAATGAACCTCAGTTAAGGATGGTATGCAAGTGTGACTTGCAAAAAGTATCATTGAGAAAGAACTCTTGTGAGTTTTGAAAAGGAATAAAGAAAAAGTACTCCCATACGTTAAAAGATAACTTCATTTTGAATGAAGCAGATAATCAAAAGTTTCGAAATTGTGGCAAAAGGTTCTTGCCACATTTCGAGGGGGAGATAGAGAGTATTACAGAATAGAACCCCCTATACCTCAGATAATGTGATGCACATTATGTATCTAGGTGATCTATGATGAATTGTGATCGTCTGGGGGAGTACGACGATCACAATAATGATACCCCTAAAGTAAAAAGATAGATGTATTCTTGGATATTTTATAGCTCTTAAAGTAGACTAAGGACGGTACTCAAAGTGCCATAAAGAAGACAGATTGACAGAATAACAGAATAAACCCAAATAAAAAGGATTAAGGATACACCATTTTCGAAAAAATGGAGTAATCTGGGGAGCATGGTATGAATATACCTAAGGCTCGAATAGTTTTTATCTGGGGGAGCTTGTTGCTTTATAAAAGAGATGAACAAGTAAACATGGATCTTGTGATTTAAATCCTTGTAACAGCTATTGCCTTTTGGCAATAAGAGACTACAGAATTAATTGCCTCTAGGCAATGACAGAGCAACAACATCCCCATATGACAAAAACAGATGACTATAAAGTCTATATCAGAGAAATTTAAATGGAGGTTGATCCCACCTCATTTACAGACGATAAAGCAACGCTCAATCGATTTTGACAAGTGTCTACTTGTCTTAATGATTAGAGACTATGTGAATCCCGACGATGTTTTGGGACTCATAAGTAATTTCCAATGGAGCCAAAATAGTAGGCTATAAAGGGTCTACATCAACAATATGACTCCAAAGGAAATATGTGAAAAACGATTTTAAATCGAAAGTTTTGCGCTAAGAGAATAGACAGATTATAATGAGTGCTAATGGCACATAAGGATCTTATGGACTAGAGCAAGTCTCTAGAATCAAAAGTCATTTTGGGTTAAAGAAAATGAGAGGACAATCGCATTTGTGCAAACTCATAGAATGGGAAATTCATTTCCTAATCCCGTGTATGTGGATGATATCCTACTGGATAGTGGTGATGTCAATCTACTACCGGCAGAGAAAGGAAGTCCTTGTCCTCAAAAGAATATTCTCGATAGAGTGTCTCTCGTTATAAGTATCGAGATTTACTGAGAAAAGAAGAAAAGGGGTATTAGAAATATCACATGGACATGCTGAGAAGAAGTCTCTATAGCATGCATGTCGAGAAAACCTACGCCTATTCTTATTGACAAGGGTAATGGAATTGGGAACTTTAGTGTTACAAGAGATAACAAAGAATGGATCAAATGGATATGGTACCATATGCTTCCGCTGTTGGTTGCTCAATATTACCCTGAAAGTTCACGTATCCGGGTTGTTTTGGCAATGTCCAATCCAGATATAGATCACTGGAATGGAATCAAAGATATCGGCCTCATGCTAAAAGAAACAAGTGCTCTCAAAAGGTTACGAGTACAAAGATAGATCTATAAGAGTGCTCTCAAAAGATTATGAGTACTAAGAAAGAATTTGTGAAATGTATAGCGAAATCCACAATTGTCGCTAAATTTTCACATTTGGAGTTTTTGTGTGGAAAATCTCCAAAGAATTAAAAGCTTGACATCAGTGTGATGTAAAGACATGTTATAGCATCATATGAGGCTGAGGGATAGGCAAAATGGTTAAGTAAACCTGTACCCGGAATTGATAATGGTTGACAACAGCAATAACCATTAAGTAGTTCACTCCTAAGACAACGAGTCAAGTGTGGTGCCAAACACATTGACACAAAGTTATACGTTGTAAAGGAGAAAGTCCGGAATTATGTTGAAATGCTTGGAGCATAAGAGGAACGGATAAAAGAAACACACAAGTGTTTGCAGATCTGCTAATTAAAGGCTTACCGCCCAGTGTGTTTAGAGAACACATAGTCGACATGGGTTTATGGTATAGTCTATATGATTTCCGGACAATAAAGAGGCCCAAAAAGATTAAAGATTCTATTTCAAAACAGAGAGGTATATTGTAGCTGTCTGATTCTATCGGCAATTGAGCTGAGACGATGAAACATGCTCTATGTATCGATCTGTGATGAAATGAGAAAAGTAAAAGATAAAGTTGAGATCAAGGGGGAGAAGTCACACGGACCCATGATCTACGCCCTGATCGGGGGCGTCCAACCGAAATGGTTGACGGGCCCCTGTGACCTGCGCTATAAAAGAGAGGTGGGGGGCTGGCATCACTTACCACGAGGTTCATCGTGTGCAGCACACCCCACCAGACAACCTACCGATCTAGGTTTAGTGCAGTGCTCACGGGAAGCTCCTCCGCCGCCACACTCCACTCACTCACCTCACCGTCACCACCGTCACCACCATAGCCACCTTTTCAAGCTCGGCGTCCATCAGAGGTAGACACGCAGGTCCCCTCTCCCTTTCTCCCTCTTTCCCTCTCCATCTCTCTGTTATCTTTCTTGGTAAAGGGAAGAAACCCTAAAGGTATCTACCCGTGATTGATCTAGACCTAGATGATCCGAAAGATAGGTTTAACATGAAGCTCTAGAATTAGGGCTTGAATTTGATTTTCCTATCCCACAAGTTTAAATTGTTTCGTTATGTTTGATTGTTTGATATATTTTTCTGGCTCGTTCTCTTACAGTCAGATATGATCGCATTTGCCAGGAATTTATATATGCAAGTACTTGAAGAAAATCTTGATCGACTGATCATTGTACGTGGTGATATTATTGAAAGTGTAATGGGATGGGCTTTTTAAAGCTATATTATATCGTAATAATATTACTCTATTTTTCATCACGATGTCTTCTGTTGCTTGAAATGATACATATGATTCAGCTGCTTGAAGTGTAGCAAGTGTAGAGATAGAATCTGACTAGTTTTTTAACTAACAAAGTTAGCCTTCCAGGAAGAATTTGTTAATTTCTGAAGATAAGAAACCTAGTTCGCCTCTACATTAGCTTGATCCTTGGTAATCCAGTATCCTAGATTAGGGCTTGAATTTGATTTTGCATCTCCAAGTTTAAATTGCTCTGTTATGTTTGATTATTTGAAATATTTTTTCGCTCTTTGTCATGGAGTCAGTGATGATCGCATTTGGCTGGAATTCATATATGCGTGTTAGCGTTTACTTGAAGAAAATCCTGACGATGTACCTGGTGATATTTTTGTGTAATTCAAGCCGGTGTTATCTTGGTGGGCCTTTTAAAGCTATATTAGTTCTTATTTTATTGTTCATCTTGATGCGCTCTGTTGTTTCGAAGGAGATATATGATTCACTTGAAGTGTAGCTAGTCTGGAGATCAAATCTAATAGTTCCTTCTTAGTTTCGGATATAGTCAGCTTAATCTCCTAGATTTTGAGGGAATAAAGCTCGGCAGACTCTGACAACAATTTTAGTTTGAAAAAAAAAGCTTTGCACGCTTCCGCATTACGGGCGTTTTGCAAATGCCTTAAAAAATAATCTAATGCAATTTCTTAAGCGCGTTTAAAAACAATTGAAGTCATGGTCAAGAATCTGAAATTGATTGACAATTCGGATGTACAAGAGTTACTTAGTCGTGCCAAAAATAACATAGGTACAGAAAGCTACAATATGTGCTAGGTAACAGAGGTTACGTCAAACTTACAAGCAATTCTAAAGAGATATATGTGATTTGATCCACACTAGCTAAGAAAGTTATGACTAGTGCTAGCTAACGGATTTGGTTTTACAGCAGATAGTATCTTCGCGACCTGTCAAAACTTCATGCCATGGTATCTCGCTACATGATCTGTCATTTGAATCCGACGGTGCTGCATCATAAGAAAGCAAAACATTTAAGTTGGAAATTTCTAAGGAGTTTCGCAGGGTTACTTAAGCAGTTGATTCTATCGATATGACGATATCGAAAGCTAAAACAATTGTAAAAATGAAACAAGATGTGGAGAGAACAACACACATGTATTAGAATGGATGTCATAAGTTCTATGCATGCCGCATCAGGAAAGAATGCATACTGCGGTATTAATCCCCCAGAGTATCAAACAAGTTCAGTTACATCAGGCCAAACTTCAGAACTTCTGAGGCTCTAGAATTACCGCTTGAATTTGGTTTTGCAACTCCAAGTTTTAGATTGTTTCGTTATGTTTGATTGTTCGAAATACTTTTGTCGCTCGTTGTCTTGTCAGATATGATCACATTTTCATGGAATTCATATATGTATACTTGACGAAAATCTTGATAGACCGATGTACCTGGTGATATTTCTCGAAGAATAACCGGGATGGGCTTTTTTAAAGCTATATTATATCTTATAGTATTCTCTCTAGTTCATCACAATGTGTTCGGTTGCTTGATAGGATACATATGATTCATCTGCTAGAAGTGTAGCAAGTGTGGAGATCGAATCTGACTAGTTTCTAAGTTACATCAGGATATTCAGCTTAATACCAACGGTTGTGGTCGATCCAGACAATTTGGGGCTCTGCGATCGTTAGAAGCTGACACTGATGTGTGTCTGCTGGTACTTGAACTATATATGGGGCTGCAAAAGAAACTCCCAGTGTCTTGTTTTATGTATGAGGGGCAGAGAAAGTGGTCTATTATGGTTATATTAGTTTGGTCTAAGTTCTTGATACTTTTTAGTACTATTAGGTATCCTTTGTGTTTTTGCGATTTCTGAGTGGTGTGTTCTTGGAATCGCTGGGGTCTTCTTTAGGTGTCGAGATGATGTATGCAGTCTTCCCAATATCAACAGAAATTTCCACAGCGGCTCTGGAAAATCAATTTTGTACCACTGTTCCAATACCACATCAAGCACGAGCATGTCCACGATGGTTCGTAAGAGCATCTCCACGGGGGGGGGGGGGGGGGTCGTAAAAGGGGCCGTAAAGCTCAATTGGGGCGCCGGACAGAAAAACAGGCCACACCGGGGGTCGCAAAGCCTTTGTCTGGCCCAAAATCTGTTCGGCACCACGAACAGGGCCTCCAGCTTTGGGGGCTTCCTTCGCGGTGCCGGACACTGTCCGGCCCGAGCTTCCGACACATATGGCCCGCCCGTCATACACACACCCGTCCCTTCCGAGGGTTTAATGCCGGAGCAGCCTTACGAAGCGGCGCGGCAGAGACGTATCGCCGGCATTAAACCGGCGCGTCGCCTCACAACCCACCCGTCGTTTCCCGCGCGCGCCACCATTTCCCGCCGCTTCTCGCCGGCTATAAAAAACCTCGCTCACATCTCGCTGTGCTCACAACTCGCCGTAGAGAACAGAAGCACACCGCCGCCCCACCCACCAACATGACACACACCCTCCTATGGGCCACCCTCACCCAGACAGCGCGCCGGCGTTACGCGGCGGAGGGGGGAGCTCCTCCTCCGCCTCCTCCCCCTCCTCCTCCTCCTCCGCCGGCAGACGACGACGAGGCCCTGGACTTCGAGTGGGAGGAGGAGGGTGAGGGTGAGGAGGACCCTTTGGAGGAGCCGGTGCCGGTGTAGGAGGAGGAGGAGGTGCCGGTGCCGGAGGAGGAGGAGGAGGAGGAGCCGGAGGAGGAGCAGGAGGAGGAGGCGGAGGAGCCGGAGGAGGAGCGGGAGCTGGAGCCACCTCTCTGGCCGGACCAGCACGCGGCATACTACTCCTTCGTCACGGCGCGCGAGGAGGACGGGCGCCGTGAGTTCCGGGACTTCGTCAGGGCCGCGAACGATGCGGCGGAGGAGCGCGCGAAGGAGCTGTCGCTCCAGACGCTCGTCACCGACGAGTACGCCCGCTCCTTCGCCGAAGCCCAGGCCGCGGCGCACGAGGAGCTGAACACGGCGAGGGCGCTCGGTCACAGCCGCCTGGTGGATGAGGCCTTCCGCCGGGCGGCCGAAGCATGGGAGTTGGAGATGATGAGCTGGGAGGCCGCGGTGCACGACGCGCGGGAGGACCGGGCGTTCGTGGCGAGGGAGCTGCAGGCGGAGCAGGCGGCTGAGGCGGAGAGGGAGCAGATGTCGAAGCAGGCCCGATGTACAGCGGAGAGCTTGGGGCGCGTGATGAGGCGCCGGCGTGCGTGGGAGCGCAGCCAAGCGGCGGAGCAACACCGATAGATGGTGGAGGCCAGAGCGGCCAGGGCGGCGAGGCGCTTGCGTGCCCATGCAGGCGGCCTCATGCCTGGCTCCCCCTCTTTCGACGAGGGGGCGAACGACGACGAGGCTGGCCCTAGCGTGCCACCTCCGCTGTAGACTAATAGTTTTAGTTTAAATTTTAGTTGTAACGCCTCTTTTGCAAATTAAATCGGCGGGATGCAATGAAATCGGCTTCGTTTTGCAAATGGTGATCAATTGGGGTCCGGTCGTTTAGGGGGTGCCGATGTGTGACGAAAAAAAAAAGGACCGGACAAGTGTCCGGCACCCTCCAATTAGGCCTCCAATGAAGATGTGGCGGACACAATTTAGGCACTCCCCGTGGAGATGCTCTAACAGAGACATTACATATCTACATGAATTAGGAATCCAGTACATGAAAACCGAATCCAGTATCTATTTTTTGCGCAGTTAAAACAAAAGTATCCGTTGATGCATGCACAGATCAATATGGAAAGAAACGCGACCGGACAAGGAAAAGGAAGGCTTTCACTCTCCCAACGCGGCAAAACCAAATGACCCAGAGTTGGCCGTTCCCTTCCATTTCTAGTTGTCTCCTCTCTGGACATGACCGATCGATCACCGTGCCCGCTTGCTATAAAAACAACCATAGCCTAGAAGCAAGAGCAGAATGCGAGTACCTACATACACATCTCCAAAGCATCCAGATCCAACCCTGCCAATTCGTCTCTCCTTCCCCGCTCTCCAAATGGAGTCCTCCAACTCCTGCTCCGCCGCCGCCGCTTTCCCCACCAACGTGTCCCTGTCGCTGGGCGTGGCCATCCGTGATGAAGGCAAGAGGCAGAACAGGCCAACGTCGTCTCGCGTCCCGCCGTCGGCTTCCAAGATGAAGGCTCATGAGATGCGTACTGAGGGAGCTTTCAAGTGCAGGTTCTGCCCGCGCGCATTCAAGACCGCTCGGGGAAGGGGCGGGCATCAGAAGGCGCACGTGGAACTGTGGTCGTCTCAGGAGAAGAAGAAGGCTCAAGAGATGCGCATCGAGGGACCTTTCAAGTGCAGGTTCTGTCCGCGCGCGTTCAAGACCGCTAAGGCACGGGGCGGGCACCAGACGGCGCACAGGGACCTGTGGTCGCCTCAGGAGAAGAAGAAAAAGGCGGCGAACAAGGTCCGTCGTCCCGTTTTGTCCCCGCCGGGCATGTCGTCGTTTTCGTATGCCACAGCCCTTCGCAGCGCATGTCTACGGGCGCAACCCTTCGCCGACTGGAACATCCACTATGAACCGTCGGTCCGCCCTGTGCTGCCTTCGTTCCCATGGAACACCGATAATCTTGCTGCGGCGCTGGCGGACGGCGGGACCGGCGATGGAGGCCGTCTTGGACGCCTTCAACAAGTGCGTGAACTGACTGAGGAGGAGCCTGCCGACGGGATAGATCTAACTCTGAAGCTCTAGAATTAGGGCTTGAATTTGATTTCGCTACTCCAAAGTTTAAATCGTTTCATAATGTTGGAGTCAGATATGATCGCATTGCCTGGAATTCATATATGTGTACTTGAAGAAAATCAAGATCCACCGATGTACCTGGTGATATTTTTGAAAGTTTAATCGGGGTTTGCTTTTTCCAAGCTATATTATTCCATTGTTGATCAAGATGTGTTCTGTTGCTTGAAAGGATACATATGATTCATCTGCTTAAAGTGTAGCAAGTGTGGATAACAATTCTGACTAGTTCCTTAAGTTACATTGGGATATTCAGCTTAATCTCGTTTTTTAAAGAATAAAACTCCGGAAGCTGTCACAATGATTTTTGTTTCTGAAAAAAGATACCAAGTTCGTATCTGTGTTAACTTGATCCATGGTAATTAAGTTGTATATGAACTTCCCCAGACTCGCCTTGCATCGAGCCATCAACTTCATTTATGTAGAAACCCTCGTTGATGGCTTAGAAAAGCATATGACGTGAAATATTATGGTAGGTCACAATCCCACGGCCGGTCATACCATGAGATTCGTCATCATCATCAAATCCTCATACATATTACTATGATCATAAAATCCACACATCTTCATAGATAAGACAAGTTCACAGAGCATTTACATATCATCGTAGATATATATACCATAAGTTCACATAGTCGAAAGAACACAAAACAACAATTTCACACACAAACTCGAAAGAACACAAAACGATAAGTTCATTAGAAACCACACATAATACAAAGTCCAAGGACGAACTTTGAGAACCACCGCAATGCGTAGTCGTCAGTCATCACTACAAAACGAACTAGGACCGTTTAGCATGGCCATTGGTATAAGTGCATGCTTGTCGGATAGGAGTGGGTTTAGGCCGTAACCTCACGGGCCTATACCACTTTCAGCCTAAGACTTCCACAAACTCCCTCGTCGATGGCTAGCATCAAGAAGCTTTTCCATCGACCAAGACCTGATATTCTGCACCAGGACTCCTAGAAGATCACCTCGCTACAGACAACATAGAAGGAAGGCTACGAGATCAAGATTTCAGGCGCTAGGCAAGAGGGAACCCTAGACGTATGAAACCAGGACATCTACTCCACCTATATATATGGAAGGACATCCATCAAGACCTCAACATTCGTTACACGCAAGGCTCTATTCGCATCACTTTGTAGAGACCCTAGCTCTAGACCTAGATCTACCTCTATAATCTCCAGCGAGACCTCCTATAACTCGTCGGATAGCCTTTGTACTGGTTTTGTAGCCACACCATGGATAAAGTGTAGGGGTCGTTGCATAGAAAACAAAAAAATTCCTACGAAACAAGCGGAAGAAACCCCACGATCTAGATCTATTAGATGCAAGTAGCGAGAGGGAGATGCAATCTCTTACCCTTCAAGAACGATCAAACGCTTTTGTCGGTGCAGGGGTTGGCTAGTTGATCCCGACAACTAGACGTATCTAGTCGCGAGGAGATGTATTATCCACGTGATCCAATCCGTCGAAGCACCGCACGAGCAGCACCTCCGCGGTATCCACACGTTCAGCTCGATGAAGACGTCAACTCCTTGATCCCGCAAGCGAGGTAGACGTGGCTAGATGAATCTCAGCAGCACGACGGTGTGTTGGTGATGATGATGTAGATCTCCACGAGCAGGGCTTCGCCAAGCCAAGCAAGAGGAGAGGGAGAGGAGGAGGCGCAGTAGCCCCTAGAGCTAGGGGGTGGTGCGGCTATGGTGGAGGTAGTGGAGGCGGCAGCCCTCCGGGAGAGGGGTGGTGCCGGCTAGGGTTAGGGTTTAGGGTGGCTTGGTGGTGCGGCTAGGGCTCCTCCCTATATTGTGCCGCACCCCCCCTTAGCCCCATATATATAGGCGGAGGGGCAAGCCCTAGGTTCGACCGGCTTGGGGTTGCTTGGCCCCTAAGCCAAGCCGAGTCACCTTAGGGTTCGCCCCCCCTTTCCTTTTGTGGAGTGCGGCCAAGCCTAGTTCAACTAGGGCTTGGCCGGCTGGGCTAGGGGGCTTGGTGCGGCCGGCCCATTAGGGCTACTACACCACCCCTTAGTCCATGTGGGCCCCATACAATATGGACCCCACTTCTAGACTCTTCTAGAACATTCTGGAACCTTCCGGTACCCTACTTAAATATTCCGGAACTTTTCGATGCCTCCGGAAACACTTTCCTTTTATGAATCTTATTCTTCGGACTCCTCCGGAACTCCTCGTGATGTCCATGATCTCATCCGGGACTCCGAATCACCATTCGTTCATTCCATCATTTAATTCATCGCTAACCCTAGCTTCATCGGAGCGTTAAGTGTGTGACCCTACGGGTTCGAGAATGTGCAGACATGATCATATCAATAATTAATAGCGGGACCGGGATGTCCATATTAATTCCCACACAATCAACGAAACTCTTTATCGATTCAACCACGATGTCGGAGATTCAATTAATCTCATATACGATTCCCTTTGTCTCACGATATTTTACTTGCCCGAGATTTAATCGTTGACATACCCATGTCTAGTTTGATCTCGTTACCGGCAAGTTCTCTTTACTCGTCCATAATATAGGATCTCCGTGATTACCACTTAATCACATGTCTGCAGACTTTATGATGCTATATTACCGAGAAGGCCTGGAGATATCTTCTCCGTCACATGGAGGGACAAATCCCACTCTTGATACATGTCACCCAACAACCTACCATCGGAGATACCTGAAAGCCATCTTTATAATAACCCAGTTACGAAGTGACGTTTGATGTCCACAAAGCATTCCTCCAGTAAATGGGAGTGACATAATCTCATAGTCTAAGGAAACTATATTTGGCATATATTAAAAATGTTGGCAATGAAACTTTGTGACAATCAATTGCAACTCTTTATCATTTGGGTCTTGTCCATCATATCATTCTCCCAATGAGATGACTCCGTTAGCAAGTGACTATAACAAGTCCATTATTAGGAAACTCTAATCATCTCTTGACTAACGAACTAGTCCGGTAGAGCCTTACTAGGGACACCTGGTTGTTTATATTTTACACATGTATTATGTTTCCGTTTAATACAATTATAGCATGGATAATAACGGAAATTCACTTTGGCTCCCGGGTGCACCTGCACCCGGTATGCCTTTTGATTTTTTTTTAAATTGAAAATGCTTCGAAAAATTCTGAAAAAATTGGGCACAAACATACGCAAGTGTCGACCACTCGTGAAAAATTTCGACAGAAAATACCAATTTTTCTGCTCTGTGCAAAAAAGACAAATTTCTGACAAAAAACATACTTTTTTAGATCTCAGTTTTTGTCAGAAATTTGTCCTTTTTGCACAGAGCAGAAAAATTGGTATTTTCTGTCGAACTTTTTCAGGAGTTGTCGACACTTGCGTATGTTTCTGCCCAATTTTTTCAGAATGTTTCGCAGCATTTTCAATTTTTAAAAAATCAAAAGGCATACCGGGTGTAGGTGCACCCGGGAGCCAAAATGACATCCTCGGATAATAAACTATTATCATAAACATGAATATGCTAATAAACCATTTTATTATTGCCTCTAGGGCATATTCCCAACAGTCTCCCACTTGCACTAGAGTCAATAGTCTAGTTTACATTTTTCCGATCCAACACTCATGAAGTCTAACATTCATGTAGTCTCAGTGTTGATCATGTTTGCTTATGGAAGAGGTTCTGTCCGTGCTCTGTACTATACAGTTCTCTATGTTCTTTGCAAAACGTTAATGTCACCTAATTTGACATTACTTTATCATCACATGATGAACCTCATATCATCACATGATAAACCTCATCATCATATGATGAATATAATATGTTTGGTCACAGAATGAGATTTTCGTTTCCCTTTTATGCCTACATCACGTATGATCAGTCAAAAGAACTTTCACATAGCACGTGCATCCGGAACTCACTCAATCTTGAAACAACGTTTCTCAAACCAAAATATTATATCTTTTAATCCTTGAATTAATCATATACTCCTATATGTTGTAGACTCAACAAATCGACAGTGTACTCCAAGTCACTTCAATATTTTCGATCATGCTTTCGCTGCGCTACTACCTCTTATGAGATTTCAAATCCAGTTTGGTGTTACGACTTCAACCAAGTCAACCAATCTTTAGATTCAAAATCTCATCTCTATGTTGAAATGACTCCTCATTCACAACACGTTCTTCTAACCAAGAACTTGGGTCACATTTTGTCAAATACAAAATTATGGTTCTTATATGTTTAGACCTATGAACAATTCATAGCGAATACCAATATATCCTCCAACCATTATTTCTGTACCGAGTTATTAACTCAATGTTTTACTTATTTCTCACAAGCAAATGAACATTTCTTTTCTTGTTCTATTTTGAACTCCTTCAAAATTCTTACTTAAGTTAAAACATCTTGATACAATGCTTACATCTATCTCCATAGATATTTGACTTTCAAACAAAACTAACTTCTTAAGTTGCATGGTGGTTCATGACTCATTTACAACATTTATGAAATCAACATTTCACACAAACAAGATGTTGTAAACTCCCACTCAAATATATTCTATACACATATTTAAAATTGGGAAAACACTCTGGCTCCCACTTAGAAATATGTTATCTCTATATTTGATCTAATAATGATTTACTAGCTCCCACTCAAAATCATGTCTCCACATGTTTGGTTATGGAAATCAGCTTCTGCTCTCACTTAATATATGTCACCACATATTTTAATTAGATCTCACTCAGTTCTTCATGCACTTTCTCGATACTTTGGACACCTCCAAAATTCTTGACTCTTAAAATTCGAGAACTCAGATACGAAAACGCTAGTATTTTGCTAGCTTTAAGTTTTATTTATTCTGTACAAACCCTTTGCAAAATAAATATGTGAAAACATTGTTTTCACAAAATCAAGTAACAATTACTTTGTGATTTAAACTTAACATAGGATGACTCTTAGTCACTTTCGTATTTAAGGCTTCTATTTCTTCTTTGTAGTTTCGTAGGTATGTCTTGTTTCTAAAACACGACATATAAATCATGAATATTATTTTGTAACATGACAAACTTTAATATTCCTGAATCCTACTTCTCTTGAAAAACCTGAATTCAAATTCAATGATCATTATCATTAATCCCTCCTTTTAAATATCAAGTTTAAACCATTAATGCACTTTTTGAAATGTGCCACTTGATACATTAGAAGTAAGATCAACCATCTTTGATTAAGTTTTTCAATCTATTCCATCAATCCTTTTATCTATGATACCTTTATCATGAAAATAACTAAAATACTTAGCACAACCAACAATATGCATGTGTGTTGTTACACATTCTACACCGAGAAAAAGGACATGAAATGCGATTATCAGAACTCAGGGGTAACGATGGAATCCTACACCGGTGACGACAAGAAAAGATACTACGGAAGGATCGAGGATATCTGGGAGCTCGACTACTATGGAGAGAAGATGCCAATGTTCCGTGTGAGATGGGCCAAGATCGTCGAAAAAGAAGGCCGGTTCACCACCATTGTTATACCCGAAGCCAAATCCAAATTTGTCGACGCGAACGTCACCGCGAAAATGAGCCATGGGTATTGGCTAACCAAGTGGACCAATGCTTCTTCATTACCGACCCGGCAAGGCCTAGCCGTGTTGTCGTGAGGAGAGGCAAAAGGAACATCATCGGAATGGATGGAGTCGCCAACGAGCAAGACTTCGACCAGTACGGCGACCCGAAGATGGAGGAAGATGACGACAACGATTAAGCAACATACACCACAAGAAGGACAACGCTACCACCTAAAGGTCGTCCGTTCAAGAGAAGTAGTCACGATGTTCCGGGGCTAAATTACGCAACCGCGACAAAGAAGGGCAAGAAGATTGTGAAACGCTAGCTAAGAATCACGACTTGTGCCGTGTGTGCGCATGCATTAGCGACGAACTGATTATGTCATGTAATATTTATATGCACTAACTAGGATGTTTAATTAAATCAATGAACATATAATTTTGATGGATTTATATTGATTTATTTTGGGTTTACATGAATTATATCGATTTATTTGGATTTTACAGGAATTATATATATCCAAAAAACGATTGATATATCAAAAAGGATTTATATATCGATTTATTTGATTTTCTATCGATTTATATCAATTTTCTATTGATTTATATAAAATCAATAGAAAATTGATATGTCATGTAATATTTATATGCGCTAACTAGGATGTTTAATTAAATCAATGAATATATAATTTCGATGGATTTATATTGATTTATTTTGGGTTTATATGAATTATATCGATTTATTTGGATTTTACAGGAATTATATATATCCAAAAAACAATTTATATATCAAAAAGTATTTATATATCGATTTATTTGATTTTCTATCGATTTAAATCAATTTTCTATTGATTTATATAAAAAAGGGGGGTGTAGGATTCGAACTCGGGCGGGGGTGAAGAAATAGAACGCCCAGCGCCACTAGGCTAAGTACGATGTTGTGTTAGACAGTGGGTGCGGCCCCTTTTGAGTAGTAGGCACGGTTACCAATGGCGCGTGGGGGTCAGGTGCGCTACGGGCAAGTGACGGTTAGGCTTAACTTACCCGGTCGCTCCCGCATTGATCCCCTTTTCCTATCTCTTCCCGTTCGGCCATCCCCGAGACCGTCGTTCCCGGACGGCCGCGCCCGTCGCCATCCACGTACCCGCCGTCCTCGTGCCCGCCGTTAGCGTGCCCGCCGTCCCCGAGAACCTCCAGCACCCGCGCACTGCCATCCCCGAGCACCTCCAGCACCCGCGCGCCATCGTTCCTCCTAGGTAACCCCTCCTCCCTCCCTCCCTCCCCAGCTCCCTCCTCCTCCACGGCCGGCCGGCGGTCCTCTTGCGGCACCGCAACTCGTCGCTATTCCAATCCCTTTTTTTCGACCTGGACATCTGAGTCCGATCGATTACTGTCGCCGCCGTTCTGTCCTTGTGCCGCCGCTGCTGTTCCCGTCCTCTTGGCCTCCTCTTGGCCGTGGTCGTCGCTCTCTGGTCGCCACTACCACCGCGACCCCGTCTCTAGCTGCCGACCGACCGCTGCTGCTCCTGCGCGTCTGTGACCGCCGCCTGTTCAACCATCGCCGCCACCGCCTGTCCGGCCGACTGCCGCCGCCCCCGGTGAAATACCACCGGTGCAGAAATTTCAAACTGTTGTTTTGCTTACCATGGTTGTGAAATACCCTGCCGGTCGGAGATGCCGGCCAGGGTTTGAATTCTTGAGAGATATATTTATGAATGTTTGCAGGTACCCATGAGGCCCTTGAGATTGTCGGAACGTCGATTAACTTCCGTTCCGGCAAATTTCGGGTACTCCACATGTCCTCTTTTTGGCAAAGGTCATGCCGAAATTTTCTATGAATATTGATATGACTTCTGCTAAAACAGGACATATTTTTTATGAGATTAAATAGACAATTTGGATTTTGCATGTTTAAGTGAATTTTAATTATAGATTTATTATATATTGTGTAGTGAGTTATTTTGCTCTAATGATTATTTTATTATGTATAGTTTTGCACGATATGTCCCGATATACTGGTGTGCGGGAAAAAGTTAGGAGTGATGGGAGCCGCATGTATAGATGTCAGATCCATATTGATGGGATCAAGCGCTGGGTTGGCAAGTGGTCGTGCGAGGAGCAGGCAGCGCGCGCCTACGATTATTTTGCCATCCAGGAGTACGGGCATCGTGCGTTGAAAAATCTCAACTTCCCCGCGGATCGTCACCGTGCGGCCGATCTCGCGCCGCCAGGAATTAGACACTTCACCAAGTCTATGGAGAAGGAGCACCGCAGGGCCGAGGAGCAGATCGCACGGCGCAACGCCCGTCCCCAGGACGACCCGTTCGTGAGGAGTCTCATGGAGGACCCGAATCTGCTGGCGTATCAGTACGAGATGTTTGGGTCACAGGATGCCGGTGCAGGTCCTTCCCACGGCGCCGCTCCTTCCTAGGTGAAGGAGGAGAGTTTCAGCTGGGACGAGGAGGAGGAGTTCGATATGTGAAATGACAGGTTCTGGGAGAACGTAGCCAAGTTAGCAGAGGATAATGAGGCCAAAGAGGCCGAAGAGGCCGCCAAGAAGGCCAGGGGTGGCTAGCTAGATGATCGACCACTTATCGTATTAGAGTTGATGTTTAGACTGTTTAATATAATATGCAACTTATTGTATTAGAGCTTATGTTTAGACTATTTTATGTCTACTATGATCTAAACTTATTATGTGTTTAATATATGCTTCGTATTCGAATTTATGATGTGTGATGCATGGTCGTGACTCGTGAATTGACAAAGCCGATGATTTAAACTATGCCTTGTTACGGCAATGATACATGAGGCTTTCCATTGTTGATGTCATGGAGTTATCAATTTTTTTATGCATGGTTTATCTTTGTTTTGTCTTTTTCTTCGAAAACCGATGATTAAAATGTTGTGGCACTAGGTGGTAAGCCTGCAGGTCTTGTGAGCCTTGTGACATGCACAAGTACAATTCTTGTGCATCATACTTGGCTCACGAGATCCTGTAGGTCTACTTGTGTGTCCGACCTAAGTATGAGGCGCAAAATCCAAGTCATTTTTATTTTGTTTTCTTCTCTCTTTTTCCGAATGCCGATGATTAAAATGTTGTAGCACTATGTGATTCAGGGTGGTGCTAGTGGACCTTGTGATATGCACAAATAAACATCTTGTGCATACTCTACTTCGTCCGCTTGCCCCGTCCCTGATCAATGTGTGTCCAATCTATGTATGAGGCACAAACCCGAATCATTTTGTTTTCATTCTCTCTTTTTCTGAATGCCGATGATTAAAATGTTGTGGCACTATGCGATTCAGGGTGGTGCTAGCGAACCTTGTAATATGCACAAATAAACATCTTATGCATCCTACTTGGTTCGCTTGCTCCGTCCCTGAAATGTGTGTCCAATTTAAATATATATGAGGCACAAATTCAAAATCATTTTGTTTTGTTCTCTCTTTTCCGAATGGCGATGATTAAAATGTTGTGCCACTATGTGATTCAGGGTAGTGCTAGCGGACCTTGTGATATGCACAAATAAACATCTTGTGCATACTCTACTTGGTTCGCTTGCCCCGTCCGTGATCAATGTGTGTCCAATCTATGTATGAGGCACAAACCCGAATCATTTTTGTTTTCATTCTCTCCTTTTCCGAATGCCGATGATTAAAATGTTGTGACACTATGTGATTCAAGGTGGTGGTAGCGGATCATTTTTGTTTTTATTCTCTCTTTTTTCGAATGCCGATAATTAAAATGTTGTGGCACTATGTGATTCAGGGTGGTGTTAGCAGACCTTGTGATATGCTCAAATATACATCTTGTTGTAACATCCCGAATTTTGGAATGTTTTAAAAATCACAAAAATTAAAACCTTTATTAATAAATTAATCAAGCCTCCAAAAATCAAGAAAACCTCTATAGAAAATTATTTTGACATCTTCAAAGATACTATTTTAAATTAAATGTTTCTTTATTTTCCACTCTCAACTTTTAAAGTTTTGGAAATAAATTATTTAAATGGGGGTTCCAACCAGTATTTTCCCCTTTAGTTTATTGATTTAAAATAAATAATACGGAGATATTATAAACCCTATTTTATTTGTGGAAATAATTTAAATACTTTTCAAGCTTTGTTTATAAAAATGTTTTATCTTAAATTATTTTAATATGAAAATGAGCTATAATTTTGAATGATATTACTCATATTATTTCTCTGATTTTTATTTAAATAATTTTGGGATATTTATAAACCCTAATTTGGAAAATCCCCAATTAGCCATATAAGGCAAATTTTACCAAAAGGGTATTTTGGTAATTTTTGTTTTGACAAAAATAGTTTCTAAATTTCTATTTTGCATATTTACAATTTTAAAAAATTTACAAATTTATTTGACTTGATTTGGAGCTACGATATATTTCAAAAGATATAAAAAAAAAGAGAATACAAAAAAAATTCTGCTGACGTCATGCTGTTTCACTTCTCGCTTTGTTTCTGGGGGATTTAGTACACCAATCGAAGTGCCATTCATTCCTACACGAAGCCCTCGATCTCCTCCATCTATTGTCCCCAAAAGCCCTCTCCGATTTGCGCCCCAGGCTGCCCAATTTGCTCGTCGGACCTCCGCCTCGTCGTCGCCAAAATCCTCCGATTCCGGCCACCACGGTGAGCCCCTTCCGCCAATACTTTGTCTCCACTCCTCCTCGTGCCCTTACGCATTCCGATGACCTCGTTCTCGAATTTTTGCGCAGCTGTATCGAGTGGAGCCTCCGTGCCCGAAGCTCACCGGCGCCGCACAACTCCGGCCGCTCGTCCCCGTCATTCCAGGACGCACCGCTAGACTCCATCCGCACCATCGTCTTCCTCTCTTCCCGCTGCATCTCGTAGTGGTCTTCGGCGAGCCCAAGGACCAGGGGAACGTCGAGTTCATCCAAGACCGAGCCGCTCTCTTCTCGTGTACGAGCATGTACAGAATAAGTATGTTACAGCCATGACTGTATCTTTTCCCCTCCCTGCTCATCTATTCTAGTGACTATTTCCTCTCGACTTCAACACGAAACTTGGTGCATTTTCCATGAAGGTTCCATTCGGACAACTATTTCTCCATGTCGTGGACTAAATTGTGCAAATCCTCTTGGTGAACCGAATGACAACCATTGGCATTCATCTCTCGATCTCCCTCCTCACTCCGTACAAAAGTAAATCGAGCGCGTCACATTGCGCCGTTTGGCTTTCCCCACCACTTTGTTGAACAAACTTTCTTGAAAGGAGCTCTGCATATCTCGTGTCATCGACGTTCTTATTTTAGATCTTGGACATGGCCGTGCTACAATCCCAAGTCATTGTCCGCACGAACTCCAAACCATGCCATCCGCGTCGTCGAAGACCACCACCGGAGTATGCCATTCGTCTACTGTCACCACCAACCTATTTGATTTTGTTGTTGATCATGTGTGATGTTATGTTTGTTTTATTTGAAGGTTGTATTGTTGTTTCTTTGTAATGTATAGATTGAACGGAGAGCTACGAGTTATGTCGATAAGAGTGTGTGAGCACCGTCTTCTTTCAAAGGCAAGTGTATACTCAAATTCATGGAAGTCCTATTATTTTATTATGTATGCACTATAGACTTTTCTAGTAGTATGCATGATAGGTTTGCTACAGTTATTATTATGCTATGCAAACTTGTTAGATCATATCCTGTTGACTAGGTACCTACATTAATTTAGTAGAAATGCTTGTTCAATTGTGAAAGCTTTGATGTAGTAAGTTAAGTGAAAATTCTACTAAATTAATGAACCACCTGGGTGGGATTGGATGGCTTCGGATGTTTAAAGTTGAGTGGCTGCTCAGGCCCATTTTCATGGTGTGAACCTGAGTATGTGCACTTGTGGATGGCCACCCAGGGTTTTGAGATTCGAGGTCACTCCGTGTTTAGTTTACTTCCAGTGCAGCCACTAGTCATATGGGATCTGTCTTGATTTAGTAAGTTGAGTGGACCTGACCGGACGAACAAGCAGATGTAGGGGATGTAGGTGGGTATTGTTCGGACATGTGTATGGGAAAGCTCTTCTGAAAGATCTCGTCTCGACTCTCTCCTTTCTTTTTCACTAAATGAGTGATTAGGAAGTTTGGGTTAGTTGAGTCTAGTGGGGAAAGTGTCACAAACTCTCGAGAGTAATAAAACTATGATCATAGCCGTGTCCCCGGTTATGGACAATTTTGAGTAACTAAGCAAGGTAGTTGTCGGAGAATCTCTTCATTCCAATTTCAGAATAAAATTTGATGGGTGAACACGGGTATATGAGACCTTGGATGCGTTCCATGGGTGTGTCTCATATTCTTATTTGAGAAAGAAATGTTTTACGAAAAGTAGGACAAAATTTGCTTTACGCAATAGCCTTGAACTCCACCATCCAAATAAGTATGTAGTATTAGTCTTGCCATTTTATATTTCACCAAAGTATCACTTGCCGGCCTGTCACAAGGTATTGACCCAAATTCCCTAGGCTGCAACCTTAATGTTGCAGGTTATTACGATGATGAGTGAGGACGTCTACATTTCGAGCTTGCAACCAACATGTATGCCAGTGGCACATGAAGATGATGAAGCTCTCTATGCTACTTATGTTTCCACTGCCAAACTTTGCATTTAAGCAAGCCTTTGGCTATGCAATTTGTAAAGAATATTTTACTTATGGATCTCGCGATGTAAAAATTATTTGACATTGATGCATGATATTACATCTATTTGTGAATTGCTATTCATACTCGATCCAGGGAATAGCATATCTCAGGATGTGTTCTTGCTTTTCTAAGCGAGGGCGCCACACTTGTGCATCCTCTACTTGGTCCGCTTGCCCCGTCTCTGATCAATGTGTGTCCAATCTAAATATGAGGCATAAATCCGGGTAATTTTTGTTTATTCTCTCTTTTTCCGAATGTTGTTTATTAAAATGATGTGGCACTATCGGATATTCCTATGTCATTATTTGCGAACAACGTGTGAACTCTTGTTTTTCGTTGCCTAACATTTGTCTGTCTTGTGTATAGAAATGAAGAAGTGGTATGTGGTATACGAAGGTAGGGTTCCAGGAGTCTACGACGAGTGGGAGGACTGCCTAAAGCAAGTGAACAAGTTCAAGGGCAACAGCTACAAGGCTTAAAAGACTAAGGAGGAGGCGGAAGCTAGATACTCGAACCACATTCTAGCGAAAGAGAGGAAAAACCGGATGAAGACCAACTTCATCGTGATCCCCGTCTTGCTTACCGTCATTGCGGTTCTATATTTCATTGTAGTTTCGGAGACTAGCTAGCTACTTCGATAAACTTGTAATATGGTGATAAAGTACTTGTAATGCATTCGATGATGAACTTGCTATTTCGATGAACTTGCTCACCATGATGAACTATGATGAACTTGTCTATTATACTATACCGTGCATCTATGTATACTGTATTGTAAACTGTATAAACATACAAATACGCATATAGCGTATTAAAAAATTGATTTCCTGGAAATACAGAAAATCTTACCAGTGGCGCACGTCTACCAGTGGCGCACTGCCCACCGTGCGCCACTAGCAGTCGCGTGTATGCCTAGTGTGCATCAGGCCTGGTACTTACCAGTGACGCATCAGGCCTGGTGCGCCACAGGTAATATATATACCAGTGAAGCATCTACCTGGTGCGCCACGGGTAAATATTATCAGTGACGGGGTATCCGTGATGCACCCTGATGCACCACCGGTATGCATATCAGGTGCGCCACTGGTAAGGTTTTTTCCACTAGTGTAAGTTCAAATGTACCTCCTCTTCACCTTGTAGTATATATATGACATAAATATACTATGTTGTCTTTTATGCCTAGAAACTACCTAAGATAATAGTTGATACGTCCAAAACGTATCTACTTTTCCAAACACTTTTGCTGTTGTTTTTCCTCTAATTTGCATGATTTGAATGGAACTAACACGGACTGACGCTGTTTTCAGTAGAATTGCCTTGTTGTCTTATTTTTGTGCAAAAATCAAAGTTCTGGAAAAATTCCGGAAATTATAGTTTTGCAGAAGACCCACAGAGCCAGAAGGGGGCTGCGGGGGCCAGCCACAGCCCCCAGACACCACCTGGCCGCGGCCCAGGGCTGGCCGTGCCTGGGTCCCACCTGGCCAGGTGGTGGCTCGGCTGGCGACGCCCCTTTCGCCTATTTACTTCGTTCGACCTAAAAACGCCAGAACCCCCGATCGTTTTTCCAGAAAAGATACAGAGCGCCGCCGCCTCCTCGAAACCTAATTCGGGGACCAGAAGTTCCTGTTCCGGCACCCTGCCGGGACGGGGATTGAAGGGGAGATCGTTGCCATCGCCATCACCACCGCCTCTCCATCGACCATCGATGTTTCCCCCATCCATTATGATTTTTCTGTTGATCTTTCACTCATATCTATTGTTGAAAATGAACCTTTTTATGGAAAAGAAAATGATAGTGCTATAGAACACATGAGCAAACTCACTACTTTGAGCAGGTTCTTTTCTGACAACAAGAAGAAACAAGGTTATTACAAAACAAAGCTTTTTCCCTTTTCATTGAAAAATGAAGCTAAAAATTGGTTTAACAATTTATCTAGTGGATCTATCAAAAGCTTTGATGAATTAGTAAAAATCTTCTTTGAAAAATATTATCCTGCTCACGTGCAACACGCTGCTTTGCAAAGAATTTTCAATTTTAAAAAAATTGAGAAAGAGTGTCTACCCGAAGCATGGGGGAGGTTCTGTTCCTTGCTCAAGGCTCGGCCTGGACACATGATACCTAAAAATGAGCTCATGGATATCTTTTATAATGGACTAACAGATGAATCTAGAACATATCTGGATAGTTGTGCTAGTTGTGTTTTCAGGAAAAGGACTCCTAATGAAGCTGAAGAATTATTGGTTAAAATTAGCCGGAGTCGTGATGATTGGGCTACACCTGAGCCGCCACATCAGCACCTCCACCAGCGCCAACCCAGAAAACGAAGAAGAGGGGCATTCATGTGCTTAATTCTGAAACTATGTAGGAAGCAAAGAAATCTCTTAAGGAGAAAGTATTAAAGTTGAAAAAGTTAAAAATCTACTACCTATTGAAGCATTATGCGAACCTACCAATCACCCCCTGTGGTAGAGGTACACTCTCTCCTTGATTTTAATGACAGTGATGTTCCTCATAGTAAGCCTCCTGATCAATGTTTGGATGAATTTGATAATTTTATTATTAAGCAAACTCATTTCAACATGCAAGTTCAAAATCAACTGCAAGAAAAAATTTATGTCAATAAAAATTTGCATGATGTTATAGAAAGAACTGCTAATGATGTTAAAGGACTTACCAAGTATTTTACTATGGTTCAAACTCAACTTGAACAAATTACTAAAGTGCAAAAATATTTGCTTGCTAAAACCTTTAAAAAGGATGATAAACATGCTTTTCGTATTGCAACTAGAGGTGGTGCTTCAACTCAGGATCCTTTATATCCTGAGGGACATCCTAAAAGAATTGAACAAGAGTCTCAATTAGCTGAAAATAACATTGCTAGTCCTCCTAAGAAGAAAAAGAAAAAGAAGAAGCATAAAGAAATAGGAAAGACTAATGAATTGGAAAGTGATAAAGGACCAGTCATAGAAAATCCTAACAATATTTCTATCTCTGATGCTGAAACTAAAGATGATAATGAACCTATTAATGATATTGATAAAGACAATGAGCTTAATAAAGAAGAAAGTGATGAAGAACCTGAAAAGCCTCCTAAAACTAGGAAGTATAATAAGGAAGAACTTGTTGCTAGGAAACATGGTAGTGAAAGGGAACCTTGGGTGCAAAAGCCTATGCCTTTCCCTAACAAGAAATATAAATCAAATGAAGATGGGCATTATAATAAATTTTGTGAGTGGATGAAACCTCTCTTTTTGCAAATTCCTTTGACTGATGCTATTAAATTGCCTCCTTAATCCAAATACATGAAAGATATTGTTTCTAACAAAAGGAAAATTCCTACTGAGGAGATTTCCACTATGCTTGCTAATTATTCTTTTAATGGAAAAATCCCAAAGAAGCTTGGAGACCCAGGTATCCCGACTATTCCTTGCTCAATTAAGAATAATTATGTTAGAACTGCTTTATGTGATCTTGGTGCAGGAGTAAGTGTTATGCCCTTCTCTCTTTATAAGAGGCTTTACTTGGAAAAATTGATACCCACTGATATTTCTTTACAAATGGCTGATAAATCAACTGCTGTTCCTATTGGCATTTGTGAGGTTGTTCATGTTCAAGTGACTAATAATTGTCTTATCTTAACTGATTTTGTGGTGCTTGATATGCCTGAGGATGATAATATGTCTATTATTCTTGGGAGACCTTTCTTAAATACTGCAGGGGTTGTTATTGACTGCAACAAAGGGAAGGTTAATTTTAATGTTAGTGACAAAGAGCACACTGTTTATTTTCCAAAGAAGGTTGACAAGGTTTATGGTGTAAATTCTATTGCAAATGTTAAAACCGTCAAGATTTGAGATATTGATTGTCCCATATATGATCATCACAAGGAGTATTAATTTTTGATGATTGGGGCAATAGCCATCAAGTATGAGGTAACATAATTATTTGGTGGAATTCAAAATTTTGTGTTATATAAATAAGCTTGAAGCAAGACTTGATCAACCTTGTTCTCAAATTTAGTTTATATACATGAAACTATGATTTCGAAGTTATTTTTGTTGTGACGATTGTTTTGGCACTTCTGTGATTTTAGTATTTGGCTGGTTTTTTATCTTCTTAAAATTCATTTTTGAGATTTCAAGTCATTTTATAAACCTAAAAATGTCCTTAAATCAAGGTTATAAAAAATTTCTAGAAAAATTCTGAAAAATTTTATGCATAAAATGGGGCCCTGCAGCACCAGAGGCTGCGCAGGGAGACCCACCATGTGGGCAGGAGACCCCTGGCCGCCGCCAGGCCTTGGCTGCGCCTGGGTGGCACCTGGGCCCACCAGGCCCCCCAAATGGTGAGTCTCCTCCCCATTCTTTCTCTCTCTCGACTTTTCACTACACCATTTCCCAAACCCATGTTCTTGCTGTTCTTGCTCGAGATTTTCGATCTACTTGGTCAACTCATCTTTTCTGCTGAGATTTAGATCATTTTCTCTCCGGTATATATGTGACTCCTCCGTCTATCCAATCAAAATTTTGAATGGTTTATATATCTTGAGTATTTTTCTGTTGTAGGTGACTTGTTTAGTGAGCTTGCATGCTTGTGTATGAACTTGTTAATTAGTTTTGATGCATGGTTTAGCTCTCTTATAGTTCCTATAGTGTCACCCATGAATTTTTCACTCTAGAATCAAGTTTTATGAGTTTTGTGAAAAATTTCAGAATAAGAAGATGGCTTGGTATGACTATGGAAATCCTCCATTTGTGCCAACAAGTTTAGTTGAACCTCAGGTTATGGAGGTTGAGCGTGAAGAACCTGTGTATCCTTCAATTTTCCCTTGCAAGGATTTCTTGGGATCTGCAGGTATTCTAGAGGATTTCAATGAACTAATCTCTAATGCAGGATTGGAGCATTTTGTAGCTGATGAGCTTCCACAATATGCAAAATTAACTATGTCATTTGTACAAAGTTTTAAGTTCCACAATTCAAGAGATAATCCCGCTGTGTCATTCAACATTTACCACAAAGCTGTGGATATGCGACTTTCTGAGTTTTGCAGGGAGATTAAGGTTCTAAGTTGGGGAACCTTGAGGAGGATTAAAGAGGATTCTAGGGAGTTCAAGTCCCTCTTCTTAGGATTTTGCCAAGGAAAGAACCGCATCGCCGATAAGGTTAGGATCCGGAATATTCAATTTCCAGCCGTGAGGTATCTTGCCCACTATATCTCTAGAGGAATTTTAGCAATAGGTAATGCAAGCAAAATCTCAACTCCTAATTTAGTCATTCTTGATGCTGCACTCACCGGTAATAGAACCTATAATATTGGTGCTTTGATTGCTCAGCGTCTTTCCACTAATAGTGTGAAAGGACCATTCTATGGAGGCATCATTGCCTCGCGTTTGCTTGCTTGCTCTGGTTTAAGCTTTGATCCAACCGATATTAAGTTTCCAGATTCTAGACTTGATCTCCATTCCATGAAGTTTCATCATTTTGTTACCTGTTCCTCCACCATCGATAACATGTTTTATGATTTGTTGTTTGCTTCTAACGCCGAGCGACTAGTTCGTCTTCCAGTACCTCTCTTGTTTAATCATGATGCCAGGGGAGGATGGGCATTTGAGGAAAAGGAGCTGGATGCCTATTTGGAGTCCCAAGAGGGACATGAGGAGCACACAACCAAACAGGAGTTGGCACCAACTGGAGGGGAATATACCCCCAAATTATTTTGGGAAAGGCTCCTCACACTACTACCAGGACGCAGGGACTTCCTCGTCGCAGCCACCGGAGCCGACCTACCCTAGCAACGATGCACCAGGGTGGAACCCATGGGGCGGCTACCACTGAGTCCCAACTTAGGTCGAAAGCCTAAGCTTGGGGGAGTACGTATTCTTACCGACACTTCACTCATTTATATATTCTAGTCGATATTTGCGTTCTTGCTTTGTATATCCGTATTGTGTCTTCTTGGTTTAGTTTCTTGCTGTGGTTTTTGTCTTTCAAATTTCAAAAACCCAAAAACATTTTGCTTTACTTTAGTTTTCGGTTTGCTGTTTGTTTTTCTTTTTCTATTTTTTGGTTTCTTCTTTTTGTTCTTTTCTTGCTAAATTGAAAATCCAAAAATATTTTCTTTGGTTATTTGTTTGTTTCTCTTTGCTCTTAAAATTCGAAAAGCCAAAAATATTTTCCCTTTTCTCTTTTATTTTGTATAGTGGATGCAGGGTTCGACCAGTTCTCACAGCGTCGCTTGGGCTCGATCTTTATTTACATATCATTCGGTCATGCAAGTGAAAGAGCAATAATGAAGATATTTGATGAAGTGGACATGGTAAATGAGCTGGTATGAACTCTATTTGTTTACTCTTTTGTAGATATACTTTTCCGGATGATCATGCTTTGGCTCGTCCTGATAATTAGTTGTATTGGTAATGTATACTTGGTAGCTCATATTTTCCTATGATTAGTCTCAACTGTCTAGGAGTGAATAATTTGCCATGTAGAGATTAACATGTATTGCTTCATTCATAATTTAGTATGGTACTGTGGTCTCCTCCTCCTAATAGTTCATGTTGGATTGACTTGGCACATGTTTAGACATGAATGACTAAAAGAAAGTCTCATGCCTCGCTGAACTTTTTGCCCCAAAATTTTGATATCACTTTTATGCCTTGTTTAATATTGTTTTGTCGCAAAGCATGATTATGTCAAGTATTGCTCTCTTAGTTGTCGCTTCCCAGTCTTTTGCTAGCAGTTTTTCCAAAGCGTCCACCATAAACTCCTATATGTGGTATTTCATTGCCATTCCAAGTAAATTTGTCATGTGCTACCTTTAAAATATTCAAAATGCACCTTTTGTGCCTATATTTTTAGCTCATGAGAAAGCAGTAGGAAGCTAGATATAACCTGTGACAAGCAAGGTCATCTCCCCCCTTTTTCACCTGGTGTTGATGGTTCACGTCCTCACTTGAATTTACCCGAGAGCGGCTTAAGAAAAATATAAATATAACTCACCATTCTCCTCCGCACAATGAAAACCTGAGAAATCAGTCAAACATTTGATAATGGTGAAACCAAGGAGAAAGAGGAATGTAATCGTTCCTCTAAAACCAGCCGCTCTCAAAAGTCTAAAAGCCTTGCTTGAAATGGGGGACTAGCTAGTTTCTTTACTGTGAAGTCGTTGACGAAAGCATGCATATCTCAAAAATTTTTTCACTTCTGTTTCATAAAAAAATAAAAAAGCTCTAGCACATGACTAATCCCTGCTTCCCTCTGCGAAGGGCCTGTCTTTTATTTTCATGTTGAGTCACCATATCCTTCTTTAAGCACTTCTTCGAGAGCATAGTTGTCATTCTTAGTATAATGTGCTTTGTTGCAAAATACTATTAACTGAGTTATAACTGTGATGTTTCTATCTTTGATATCTTTGTTCTAGTCTCCACTTATACTTCGGAGGTGCTCTGCATTTATGTTTTGCGGTACCAGAAAGGGCTAGCGAGATACCATAGTACCATACTTTATTTTGAGCATTGCAATCTTGTTAATAGCTATATGCCATATTATTAATTCCTAGTATGTTGGAATCTTTTCATATGTTTATATGGATACTAAGTTGCATTTCTATTATGATTTTTATCATGCACTTGTTAAAGTTTTGATCATAAGCACAAGTATGTTTACATCATGAGAAGCAAATGTGTTTGTAAAAGTTTCTTTTATCGCGTTCAGTTTATCAACTGAATTGCTTGAGGACAAGCAATATGCTAAGCTTGGGGGAGTTTGATACGTCCAAAACGTATCTACTTTTCCAAACACTTTTACTGGTGTTTTTCCTCTAATTTGCATGATTTGAATGGAACTAACACGCCCTGATGCTGTTTTCAGCAGAATTGCCTTGGTGTCTTATTTTTGTGCAGCTATCAAAGTTTTTGGAAAAATCTACAAAAATTGCAGAAATTATATTTTTGCAGAAGACCCACGGAGCCAGAAGGGGGCTGCGGGGGCCAGCCACATCCCCCAGATGCCACCTGGCCGCGGACCAGGGCTGGCCGCGCCTGGGTCCCACCTGGCCAGGTGGTGGCTCGGCTGGCGACGCCCCTTCGCCTATTTACTTCGTTTGACCTAAAAATGCCAGAACCCCGTGATCGTTTTTCTAGAAAAGATACAGAGCACCGGCGCCTCCTCAAAACCTAATTCGGGGACCAGAAGTTCACTACACCATGGTAGACTCTTGCCAACACACTTGTGTAGGGAAAGACGCAGTAAACCCAACATATCATGTGTCGGCGTAGCTATTTAGCTTTGCCATCAAAGTATCTTTAGGCAAATATAAAGAAAAGCACTCAGAGTGTGTGTCGGCACTCACTTGGCAACAAAATAAGTGTCGCGATTCATATAACGACAGATAATGTGTCGGCACATGGGTAGAGCCGACATGTAAACTGTCGCCGTATCTCTCCACCTAGAACCAAATAGAGCTCCGAAAAATTATGGCGCGACGAGCGAAAACTGTGGCGGGATAAGCGAAAAGAAGCCACGCGCCGTGCCCACTCTTTTCTCTCTCTCTTCAGCGCATACCACTCTTTTTCCCAATCCCAACCCGTGTGTGCCCTCTTTTCCTGAACCCTAGCTCCCGCATCGATCCCTCCCGGCCCCTCCGCCGTCGCTCCCTCCCCGGCCCCTCCGCCGTCGCTCCACTCCCCCCTCCACCATCTCCCTTCGCCACCCAGCTCCTGCCGCCGGCGGAGCCTTCGTCGACCACCGCCGCCGGAGCCTTCGCGGACCAACGCCGCTACTTCTTCGCCTGGGTCCCGCGAAGCTTCGTCGCATCCGAGGGAAGGGTCCCTCGAAGCTCGGCCGCACCACTTCCAACGGCGACGAGGTCTGCGTCCAGCTCCTCGGCCAACCACAGGTTCCGGCCAGGAACTTTGTCTCATGCAGGTACACATCATTTCGTTGGCAATTTATCATTTTGTGCGTATAATAGTTGTGTGCTTAGGAACGAATTCATTGCCCAGAACGACTGCTAGTGCGGGGAGCTTCTTCATTCTGTTTACTTGCTAGTTGTAGGGGTCGCTTCTTTGATTTCTACATGTGTTTAGTTTGTCTAGTCAGATGTTTTGCTTATTTGCTAGATGCCTAGATTTGTGAATCGTCTTTGTTTAATGCGATGCATGAGGGGTTGGGGATTGTGATACCTGGGATCGGGGAGCTTAAGTTAGTCATACATTTTGTATTTTGCAGTCCACTTACAGTAGAGAAATATTATTTTGTTCCACTTGCAATGATTGGTGTGCAGCCACTATCCAGTTTAGTACTAGATTATTAGTACTTGACTAGTATATTTCCTATGGATCTGTGGTACTTGAGATTATCTTATACTAACCCTTTTACAATTTAGTGTGTACATTTATATTATATTCTATGGTTAAGTGCACTTTTGGTCCCTCAAGTGTTGGAGAAGTCCATATTTGGTCCCTCAACTCTATTCTGGTCTAAATTTGGTCCTCAAATACTTAATTAGGTCTACTTATTGTCCTTTAACAATAGTTTAATGAATCTCAAACGAAATTGAGTGGCAGTCAAACCTCTTTTGATCTTATTTTTGTCCCTTTAGCTGGAATCTTGGGAAGAAAACATGTTCTGTTTGGCTGCTAGCCGTTAGCCGGTTCAAATAAAGATCAAAACATAATTGTCATTACTTCAGTCTTCCTATATTTGCCATTTAGTCGTTCCTCCACAGATCTCTGCTTATCAGCATCACAAGCCGCAAGCTCCTCAACTGTATCGATCACCTCTGCCGAAACAAGGTGCAGGTGATGTGTGCGGCGACGCAGACACTTCTCAAGCCTGCTGGTGCTCACCGGCACATGGCTTTGGAGGTCGAGGAGTCTAGACAAGGTGCATGAGAGACATAAATAGATGGTGTAGTAAAAAGATTGTCAACCAACATTTAACCGCTGCCGAGGATGATAATTGGATTTGATTAAGTGTTTTAGGACCGGGTTTAGACCAGGGTAGAGTTGAGGGACCACAGTTAGACTTCTGCAACACTTGAGGGACCAAAATTGCACTTAACCCTATATTCTACACAGATTTTGACTTGTGTGATTTGTAGACTTTGTGAAACTTATAAACTAAAATCGTATGACTGAAACATTTTGGTGGCCTTTCTAATTGGAATTTTGTAGTGCTGCAGGTGGAAGCAAGAGTAGTGAAGAGAGGTCAGCAGTCGGTAATTACAAGTGAACCTGTGACCGTGTCATCCAAATATTGATCAGCTCCTGGAGCAGTAATGGAGGCCAAGCCTTGTTACTTTGGGGTAAGCCTTTATTTGCTCCTCTTAAATATTTCCAAGTTTGTAGATTTGTTGTGCCAGCAGGTGTGAAATTTATTGCTGTGTCATGAGAATGGAATATGTGTGATGTTACCTTTATGCAAAACCAATGCTAATAAGATGTTGGTTATATTCAGATACTTCAAATTTAATATTAAGGGTTCCCAATGGATAAAACGTGGTTGTCTCTGCCTAGGTACATTCTGTTTTATTTCTCCTCTCAATTAGTGGGTTGTGTAGTTATGCAATGATCTGTTCTCATATGAAATTAATTAAATACTTGTAGGCACACAAATGGGTATATAGAGGGGATAGGCAAGTTTATAGAGCTTGCTTTTGCTAATTCAGCGCATGGAAACAAAATCGTATGTCCTTGCAACAAATGTGTGAACTCATGTTGGAGGGAAGAAAGTAAAGTACGGGAGCATTTGATATATGATGGTTTTATGGAAGGTTATGATACATGGTTATTTCATGGAGAGCCTAGGTCTTCTTCTATAAATCATGAGGGTGTGCAAGTAGAGAGTTCACTTGCACATGCTGAATTGTCTGATTTGCTTCGTGACATAGCATGTGGATTAGATGATGGGGGGATTTAGAAATGAACAACGAGGACAGTGAGATGGAACTTAATGATGAAACCAAAGTTTATTTGAAGCTAGTCGATGAGAACAGTGTAGAAATATACCCTGAGTGCAAACAATTTTCAAAACTTTGTTTTGTTGTTAGGCTACTGCATCTGAAACTTCTTGGGCGGTGGAGTGACAAAAGTTTTGACATGCTGCTTGAGTTACAAAGAGATCTTTTACCTGAAGGGCATCTGGTACCTAAAAATTTCAATGAGATCCATTGGGCTTGGGTATGTTAATATTCATGCATGTGAAAATGATTGCATACTGTTTCGAAAAGAATATGATAAGGAAAATCAGTGTCCAATGGGTAAAACTTCAAGGTGGAAATCTGAAAACAAGAGTCCAGATGGGAAAAGGGTACATAGAGTCCCTAGAAAGGTTCTTTGTTATTTTCCAATTAAAATAAGGTTTCAAAGGCTTTTTATGTCCCCTAAAAGTGCTGTTCATATGAGGTGGCACGATGAAGAACGTACCAAAGATGGTTGCTTAGGCATCCAGCAGATGCTGAATTCTGGAAGGATTTCGATGCCAAACATCCATTAATTGGTAAAGATAGTCGCAATATTAGAATGGCTGTTGCTACTGATGGCTTCAATCCATTTAGGTCATTGAGAAGTACCTACAATGTGTGGCCTGTACTTCTGATTCCATACAACCTTCCTCCTTGGGTATGCATGAAGCAACCTAACTTTATTCTGAGTTTGCTCATTCCTGGTCCTAAGTCACCTTGTAGCGATATGGATGTCTATCTTGAGCCATTGATAGATCATCTAATACACATGTACCTTGATGGTGTGAGAACATATGATTCTTCCAAGTCTGAGTTTTTTGACCTGCGTGCTGCCATCCTTTGCACCATACACTATTTTCCTGGTTTAGGCTACACTCATGGATGTGCTACCCAGGGTGAAGTAGCTTGTCCTGAATGCCACTCATTTACTTGTTCTCTCCAATTGAAAAAATGTGGTAAGCGCTGCTTTATGGGTCACCGTAGGTCCAAACATAGATATAGAACAGATCTCAAGTTATTTGACGGTGTGACTGAGCATAGGACAGCGCCTATACCGCTTACTGGAAGGGAAATCATGGATTTAACAGCCGATCTTCAAACACCGTTTGGAAAGGATCCAACCGGCAAGAAGACAGCAAAGAGAAAGTGCAAAGATGGTGAACCAGCGCCCCTTTATAAAAGGCAATCTGTGTGGTTTAGGTTGCCATACTGGAAAGATCTGCTGCTATGTCATAATTTTGATGTTATGCATGTAGAGAAAAACGTGTGTGACAACATAGTGAACACTCTTCTAGGCATTGATAGGAAATCGAAGGATTATGTAAATTCCCGCTTGGACATCCAACGACTTGGTATTATGAAGGATCTTCATCCCGATGAGATAGAAGAAGGTAGACTTTATATACCTGCTGCAGAATATTGGTTCGAACCCAAGCAAAAGAAACAAGTTTGCCAAGTAGTGAAAGGAGCCAGGTTTCCATATGGCTATGCAGCTGATATATGCTGCAATGTCAATGTTCCTGAGAAGAAGATTGTTGGACTTAGGAGTCATGACAATCACATTCTATTGCAAGACCTTCTTCCTCTAGCAATTCGGAAAGTATTGCCAACACGAGTATGTGCAGCATTGACCCGCGTAAGCTATTTCTTCAAGAAGATTTGCTCACCTACTATTCGCGTAAGTGACATGGATGCTCTAGAGGTTGAAGTAGCTGAGACCCTTAGCATCCTTGAAACTATATTCGTACCTAGTTTTTTTATGTAATGGTCCACTTGATGGTGCATCTTCCTGCCCAAGTGAGAATTGGTGGGCCAGTACATTACCGGAGCATGTGGTCAACAGAAAGGTGCTTGGGCAAGTTCAAAGGCTTTGTTCACACTAGAAGCCATCCAGAAGGATCAATTGCAGAGGGGTATTTGTTTGACGAGTGCATGTAACAGCCCCAGCTTTGTACTGAAAAATACGAAGAATTTTTCCACTTTTTGCATTCTTGTTTGCATCATGGCATGCATATGAAATTTGCTACTACTAACAACCACCATATGCAAGCAATTAAAATGGGGAAGCTAACTTCCCAAACATTCCAACCAATGTAATTGCTTAACTTGGCAAACAAATCATTCTTGGACTTCCAAATTGTCTAGGAAGTTTCAAGTTTACATCTTGTAACCAATTCTCAAAATCTAAATATTGCCAAATAAGAAATGAATTTGAGAATCAAAAATTGGTTCAATTCAAATCCTATTTTGAAACCAAGCTAAACCTTTCCAAAAATTCAAGCTAAAATTATGGGGAGCTTCATTTTCATGTTGGGAGCCTCCATGATTAAATTCATTATTTTTGGAAATGCTTAAGTGATCCAAATAAATGCATTTTTGCAAATTATCAAAAATGATCATATTGCAACACTATGAACAAATATTAATCTAAACAATTTATTTTAGAGCACCAATTTTTGTGGAGTCACTACCTGATAAGTGGAGTCTACTCAAAAAAATTTCATAATTTTTGAAGTAGTTTAAGGGCCTCAATAAAATCCCTAAAGCACTACTGGTTTTTAATTGAAAAAGAAAAAAGGGGCTAAATGTTAAAACTCTGACGGTGGGGTCCCCCTGTCAGCCTCTCCTCTTCCCCCTCCTTCTTCACTGTGCCGCAATGGCACTGGCGCCATGCCGCGCTGCCGGCCGCCGCGCCACCTGCTCCCCTGCTGGTCAAGAGGACCCCCCCCCCCCCACGACGCCCTGCCTCTCACTCACCGTTCCCCTCCACCTGCTCTCGCTTCCCCGCGTAAACCCTAACCCTAGGTCGACCGGGACCGCCGCTTGCCACCGTCACGCTTGCTGTCGTCCCCAGCCATCGGAGCACGAGCTGAAGCCGCCGTCCGCTTCGCCTAGTCGTCCTCGGGCAAGGAATCGCCGCGGGGTCGTCTGCATCGACGCCGCCGTCCGCGCCTTCTCCGACTCCGGCCGCCGCGTTGCGGGCCAAATTGACACCGTCCCATACCTTCTCCGACCACGCCGAGCACGCCCACTCGTCCAGGGTGAGCACGCCGTCCCCCGGGACAACTTTTTCATCCTCCTCCCCCTCTGCATCCTCGCCTCCGTGCGAGCGGCCGCCGTCCGTCCGCCTGGCCGTGCGCGGTCGAGCACCCACGCGCCGTCGTGCGTCCTTCCTGCCGCCACCGAGCACACGCACGCCTACGGCCCTCACACCACGCTCGTTTCGCCCACTCACACCACGGAGTGCCACCCGAACGGAGTCGTCGCTGGCCGCTGGTCCGTCGGTGCCATCGCACGCTCTCGAGCGCCCGGCCTCGTGGCTGTCTGGGCCGGTAGCTTCGGGCTGGTGCCCGACCTTGCGCTCGGTCTGGGACGGCATGAGGCCGACAGCCTCTAGAACCCTCCCGGCCTGGAAGCCCAGCCTGGGCCGGCCAAAGGCCGGACCCTTCGGGTCACCACCCGGCCTATGGCCCGGCCTGGCCGGCTGAAGGCCGGCCTGTCTGCAGTTGAATTTTTCCTTTTGGAAAATAAAACAATTTTAAATAATTGATAACTATTTAAATAATGCTCCAAATTTAGTAAATCAAATATCAAATTACTCAGAAAAACAATATCTACCTATTGGTGACATTGTCATGCTCTTTTGAGCAAATATTTTGCTGTTTGTTAAGAATTCCTAAAAAGGCATAAATAATACCTAAATTGGGAAAAATCATAACTCGAGAAATATTTAACCAAAAATGGTGAATAAAATAGCAAAGTGATCAACATGTCAATTATTATCAAACCATGTTAATATCATATCATGATCACGAGTTTTTCCTTTGAAGTTTTTCTTAAATTGATTAAAAGGATTAAATTCAAATAATTATTACTTCGCTATTTATTCACCGATACTCGGAAAATTTCCAAACAAGGTACCAAAATGATCGGAAGAACAATATCTATCCAATCGTGTCATGTTCATGCATATTTAAGCCACTTCTTTTATAATGTAATAATTTACAAATAATGTGGTCACTAAGGATAAATATGGGGTTGTTTCCAAATAATTGCACTAATTATTTGGAACTCCATTTAATTTGTTAGATAAATGAAATGATGATATCTTTGCATAAGCTTTTCATGTCATCATGTGTTTGTGCATTGCACCTTGTCTTCGTGTTATTTATTTGTTCCTTTATTGTTATTTTGGGTATCGATAGATTCCGGAGTCGAGGTTAACCCGACCTACCCCGACGAGCCGTACTACACGCCCCGGCAGCAAGGCAAGAGATAACCTAACCTTCTTGGCATCTAGCATCCTATGGTTTATAAACTTATTTTATCCACCATAATATTGCATTCGATTCCAATGTCAATTTTGGTCAATACTAGAGTATCCTATGAATGCATGTTTTCCCCGAACCAATACATGTTTTCCCCTCCTATGAACCACAGGTTTGATGTGTTGGCCGGAGACAAATTATATAGTTGTTGTTTATATATGCTTAGCTATGCTTAGCCATGCTTAGTCGAATGCTATTTATGTCCGTTGATTAAATTCCATAATTATGATGTTGATGGAATGTTTCGGGCATGGTGGTTACTTGTGGTGCTTAATTAAAATGCTAAGAAGGCTTGGATGAGTTGCCATCGGGGATGGTGTTTTGTCTCATTATTGCCCCTAGGTGCGAGTTCTTTACCTCTTGAACCAAGACGAGCGTGCTTCCATTGGTGGGGGTATGGGCTCCTTACTAACTGAATAACTTGTGCGGGCGTATCCAAGGGTCCTCTAGTTTGCTATTTCCATTTGCGTGTGGGTGTGTGAGCGGAAAAATAAACGATGAGGATGGTGGTGTTTAGGACGTGGCGATGGGGGCAGGGGCTGAAATAGGCTGGGTAAACTTGTCCTGTCGCCATAGATGACTCTTGGATAGTCTCACGCGAGGTAAAGGTTTAACCGCGCCCACTTGCCAGCTTTCCCCGGAAGAGAGCTAACTAGGCGAGCCGAACGGTACCAATGGGTAAATTAGTACACCCCTACAGGGTTTAATCTTTTCGAAAAGCCGTGTCCGCGGTTATGGATGACTTGGGAATAGACGATGAGATCATAGAGAACCTGAACCTAATTAATTTGGCAGCTAAAGGTTGCATTACAACGTGTGATTAAAAGTTCATTTCCTCGTGGGTGATTCGAGGGAGTGCCTTGGTGGAGATGAGAGGTTTCTGGCTACAAGTTGGTTCAATGTGAACCGAAGAGAAAAGTGTACTATCTTATCCCCTTTCGAAAATTATACTGATTAGACGATGCCATTGAGTCACTTATGTCTTTTTATAAAGAAAAATTAGCTTTATGCAAAATAAATACTATACAGCTTTAGAGCCTCCGTCATCACTGGGCCTATATCGCCCTACTAAACTTGCGAGTATGTCGTACTCAGTCTTTCTTTGCTGCTTATATATTTCTTTCAGAGGAGGACGACACCGAGCAGACAGGTGGGTTCTTCATGGACGTCGACGAGTAGTTCATGGTTCCCAGGTGGCAGCTTGGGACGTCGGGACAAGCTGGCATGGGTTTATGGTTATGTGCAGGCCTCTTAGGCCATATATTTGGATCTTGTTGTACTAGACAACTAATTTGCTTCCGCATGATGTATTGTTGGGTCTGTGACCCCTTTTGTGTGTAATTTGTATCTTGCTCATATATGAGTTGCTATATGATCTCTTTGTGTCGTAAAGTCTGTGATGTGCCAGTTGTTCCACAAGTCTAGATCTCTGTTTTATACATTGATAGCTATGCCAGTGTTTATGGCACGATCGATGTGTTGCGTGGGAGCGGTAATTCCATGCCCTTCGATTGTGTAGCATAGCCTATGGGTTACATAGCCTCTCTGTATAATTCTGGGGTCGGGGCGCTATAGTGCCTCACCTATTGTTCTCGCTACTTACAAGGGTGCAAACTAGGTTCACTCGAAGAGAGAAAAAAATTGAGGTGGTTGGTACGTAAATGTCCAATACCACTCCCTACTTCTGCAGCAAAGGCCGAGCTTTGAGTGCCTCGAGCATTGTAACATTAGGCTACACATCTTGGCTGCAAGCACATAGATATGTCTTGTTTCAACATAGTGAAATACAACCTTTTGTAACGTAAGCCATCCAGAGTCTTATAGTATCGTATTTTTTCCTTCTTATCCTCTCTCTTGCTGCATTATTTAATTGAGTGCACAATTGCAGCAAGCACCTTGAACACTTGTCCACAATTGGTCTTCGCAGTCAAAAGGCGATTGACACTATGCACCATGAGAAGTTCCATGAGTGGTTTCAACAACACGTAAGCACCAAATGTCATGACCAGTTTATGCTCAAGAGTGTTGATATTAGACATTAATCATTGTAACTAACAACGGTTTTATACGTAATCAGGTGCAGGAGTTAGTTGAAAGAGATGTACAAGTATCTGAAGAAATTCAAATTTTAGCACAGGGGCCTTTGAGGGTTGCTAGAAAATACAATAGCTATGGTATTAGAGGTTTCAGTTTCCATACATTCTCTAGTGATGCGGGTAGACCTGTTCAAAGCAGTGGGGTAGCTATAGCGGCCGAAAGCTCAAGAGGAAAACAAATATATTATGGCATTATTAGGGAAATAATTGAGTTGGACTATCGCCATAGAGGAAATATGGTGCTCTTTCGATGTGACTGGGTTGATAACCGTGTACCGAACAAATGGGTAAAAACTGATCAGTTCGGGGGTACAACCGTGAACTTCAACCATTTGTTCAGTAGTGGCCAGCAGTTGTCGGACGAACCTTTCATTTTTGCATCACAAGCCACACAGGTTTACTATGTTTCGGAAGCTGTTGATGAGAGCTGGTGTGCAGTTGTACAGAACAAAAAACCACATGACACCTATGATATGGTTTCTATGGATGATTGTGTAAATTTTGATAATGAGATGCCATTACTTGATCTTCATAGAGATGTCAGCAGTGATATTGATTATGCAAATTTTTCTCATGTAAGACTTGATGTGGATGGAATAATTGTTAATGCATCAAAGCCAATGAAGTAAGTATGATAAGTATGACTTCTCTTGAATTTTGTGTGATTAATGTTTTTTTCCACTTGCATAACTAAATTACGAACCGATAACTCACTTGTTTGACATTTTCAAGAAAAAAGATGGAAAACAACGCAAGAGCTGAGACTGCATATGAAGCTCAAAGGGATAAGACTGCATATGAAGCTCAAAGGGATAGGACTGTGTTGGAGATAGAAATAAAAAGGGAGGAGTTGAGACTTCGATTTTGTGCTAATGAAGTTGGCAAAACAGTTCAGCCTAAGAAAAAAAGAGCAAAGGTATCGTCATGTCTACTACAATTTGTATTGTTGCTATCTTGTTCCTAGTTGCATAAGTAACAATGATTTCACTACAACAAAACCATCACGTAGAGACGTTATAATTTAGACGCCTCTTAAAACGTCTTTACGATCAGAACTAGATGGCACCTAGAGACGTTGCTTGAGACGTTTTGATAGTCGTCCCAAATATCTAAATTACATTTTTGGTGCGACCTAGGGGTGCAACTATAAAAAGGGTTCCCTTTGCAAAGGGAACTTTATTAGCTCCTAAGCGTGCCACGTGGCGGGAGCACGTTTGTCCCGCATGTAGAAAGCAAAATCGAATTTGAACACGAAGTGAAGGAAGCAAAAACGAATTTCCCCACCCCAGCTCCCCTGTACATCCGCGCGCACACGGGTGTACATCCGCGCGGACATCGTTGTACATCCGCGCGCACATCGTTGTACATCCGCGGTGTACAAACTCATGCTGCTACTTAAATCTAAATCTCTCTTGCATACCGGTATATAAATTTGGGTACTTGCCACCCCCACCCACAACCCTAACTAATATATACAAGTTATAAGTTTTTCTTAATCTAGCGGCTCGGCTTCGTCCCCCGTCGCCGCTACCGCGGCGTACGGGGGACTCAGCCTCGGGGCGTTAGGGTACGGAGGCTTCATCGCTCGTCGACGCTATCGCGTCGACGGCGATGAATTCTCCGTACCCTAACACCTACGCTAACGCGTCACACGAAAGTACAGAGTATATATAACAGAAAGTACAGAATGTAGCCATTCGGATGTACAGATTAGTGCAAATAGGGTGTACAAGTGCAGAGAAAACGGAGTACAAAGTACGTTGACAGCGGATGTAAAAGTAAGTTCAAACCCGAAGTACAGCTATGTTCAAACCGGATGTACAGCTATTCAGCTTTTGGATGTACAAAAAAAAAGTTCGTCAAAACCTATCGATATGGGATCTAGTTTTGAAGATCTCGACGCGAGGAGTTCAAAAGTGAAAACGGTTCGTAATTTGGATAACCGGTTCTAAAGATATTTCGTTTTTAAACTTCGGTTCAAAAAAATAAAAGGAAAAACTACCCTCCCACCGAGTACAAGTAAATAGAAAACGGAGTGCAAAACACGTTGACAGCGGATGTATAAGTAAGTTTAAACCCGAAGTACAGCTATGTTCAAACCGGATGTACAGCTATTCAGCTTTTGGATGTACAAAAAAAAGTTCGTCAAAACCTATCGAAATGGGATCTAGTTTTGAAGATCTCGACGCGAAGAGTTCAAAAGTGAAAACGGTTCGTAATTTGAGTAAGCGGTTCTCAAAATATTTCGTTTTTAAACTTCGGTTTAAGAAAATAAAACAGAAACTCCCTCCCACCCATACCCTTCCTTTTCTCTCTTTTTTTCCCTATTTTAACTCCTGTTGCGACACGTGGCGAATATTCAAACAAAAGAAGAAATGAGAAGGCGCCACTTGGCGCGAGGACAACGGAGGAAAAGTTCCCTTCGCAAAGGGTTCCTTTTTTTAGTGATTTCCGCGACCTAGTAAAAAGAATGCACGAAGAAGTAACTTGAGACATGAATAATATGTATCGTTCAGGCCCAGCCCATCAAGCAAATACTACTAAGTCCTAACCCTACTCGCCAATCCAAGTCCCAAACCACCGCTTCCAGTCCCAATGGAAAAGCCGCCGCCGCCTCTCCGATCCTCCATCTCAGTGGCAAATCTGCTCGGCGGTACGGCGGCCGTCTTGGCCAGTCTCTCGCTGATTCACTGCTCCCGTGTCCCCAGTCTCAATTACCTCGAGGTTACCGTGCAGCCAATGGAAGATGCTGGTCGATGCTCGCTCGGTGGCCGGATCGCGCGACAACAGCTTATTGAGCAGCGACCCCCCTCTAGCTTTGTAAATTATCAATGGTAATACATTTAATTCTTTCTTTCTCTATCTAGTTTTCTCCCTATGCATTTGTAGATTTCTTTGTCCATGGTGAAACTGACCAGCTTGTGTCCGATCGTAGATTGGATCAAGTACTATGGCCTACGGGGACAGCAAGATTCCTTCAGAGCCTTACTTTTCTAATCCTAACAGAAGTAAAAGGTGAGTCAGTTGTAACCTAAACTGTGTTGGATTACTTAGTCCTACCTGCATATAACAATGAGATTATAATCATCTTGCACTGATATATGCTAGAACCAAATATTAGTGTAATTTAATTCTGGCATCACATTACATGGTAGTTCTATTTTGGAGACAACTATTACCTGATATTATAGTACAAACTTTTTTATGTTTGCGGATCAGGTATGATTGAACTTTAGAAATATTTAGCAAATGACTTTACAGCTGAAAAGAAAGGAACAATTATAGCAACCATACAGTCTTTATGTTAGTGTCAGAGTTTCTTTTCAGTATTTGATTTATTTAGAACCGTGTACAATCTTTATATTGTGGAATTATGCATCAGCGAGTAAGCAAAATAATATCAGGACGGCCTGGTTAGCAATTCAGATTTAACTAACTGCTGCTACTTAAGTGCACTGATCTTTCCAGAACTAGCTTTCATATGTGTTATTAGTCTAATAGTATATATGTCTATCGATATGTGTTCACATATTTTGGAGAGAGTTAATTTGCCATCCCTATATTTATTCATCTATTAATTTACATATCTTTCAATTCGCTTGTTCTGCAGAACAAGAAGTTAATAAGATTCTACAATTGCAGTGAAGATGCATGGAAAACATAGGGCATAAGTATATGGGATGTTGTGAAATTTACTTCCATTGTTGACCACTGTACTTGGATTGTTGATTCAGATGCTGATTACATAATATCTTCAGTAATACAATTAACCCTGTCACCAATGGATTTAGTTACTCTTTTATTTTTGCAGAAAGATCGAAACTGAGTTCGCACTTGAAGTAAAAGTCAGAGGATGTCGCTAATTTCGTCCACATGCACAAAGTACATATTGTTTGACCTTGGTCTCTTATATAATATCCATTAATTAGTTCCCAGCTATTTTCTGACATGGGAATGTTTGCTTGTATTCCTCAACAATTCATGGGTAACGGATGGGAATAATCTTATTGTTGATGCAGGATCATACGTTGTTGATGACTTATTGGGTCTTTACAATTTGTCTTATTCGAACTGCAGCCAAATAATAATGATCCAAGGTATAAAATCTTCCGTGCATATGACTAATACGTGGTATACATCTGTTAGATGCACAACGTACATACTTTATGCGATGTGCAATAAGGAGTACTTATCAATCAGAAAAATGCAGCTGACAAGGGACATATTTTGTAAGTAGTATCTCACATTGTTTTACTTTCTTTTTGAAAATATGTACGTGCAATCAGTCAATATATACTCCTCAGATTGCATTATTTGCAGTTTGTGTAAATTTTCCCAGGGGCTTATGTCCGATTAACTAACATATACATTTTATTAATACGCTCGCAGGTTGTTGGATGAAAATAGATGACATCTACAAATGTATCGGAGGTGGATATGATATTTGACGTCTCCATGTTAAAAGTTTTGAGATAGTTTGTATATTTTTAGTAGAGACAGAAAAATCTGGAAGTGTATGTAAATTCCTATGATTTTTCTAAGTGTGTTCGCACCTTGTAGATGCTTGGACGTGTCGTTAACTACAATTTCTCTTTAATAATATAATTTACTTGTGTATGATTTTGTTTCCGAGTCTACAATTTCTCTTTAATAATATAATTTTGTGTATGAATGCTTTATGAGTGGAAAATCCTTAGCTTCCCTGATGATGAACCATGATCACTTTTGATCAGCCAGCAAAAATATTTATAGCGATCAAGGAAAATTGAACCTGACGTCACTCACCAGCATGATGCAACTCGATCGTTATTTGAGACGCAATAGAGAGCGTTCCTAGCGATGGAAGAGACGTCATGATTATCTGTATACCAGAGCGTCTCTAGTCTTGTAGAGATGCAATATGGGTGTCTCATCTTTGGATAGACACGCATGTGAAAGCGTCCCTACGATCTTTGTGACGATGCATCAGAAGACGCTCGAGAGACGTTTTACAGCAGCGTCTTTATAACGCTGTAGAGATGAAATAAAACGTCTACAACCATTAAATTAGGCGTCTTTACATGACTACTTTGTTGTAGTGTTTGTTTTGTAGAGAAAAAAGAGGACTCCTGATGCAACTGAGAGGAGGTGTTCTTCAAGATTAAATGCACAAGATAAGGAGGTGCCTAAGGATACACGCTGAAGTTCCGATTGCAGATGTACACTTGAATGCAAATGAAGGTATGTTTCTTCAAACTGGTGTGTGGTAATGGAACAAAAGATGCAAAGCTTGCTAAAGACCCTTCTGTGCTTGTTTGGTGTTGCAGGTGAGGAGAAGGTGGTAAGGAAAATTACTACCAAGAAAAGCATATGGGGAAGGCAAAATAAGCCTAAACTGAAATTGGAAATCAATGAGATTGGTCAACCTATTTGTACTTCTGCTACACGTTTTGCTAACTTTATTGGCACACAAGTAAGAACTATGGGTTTTCCAGTTGCATATGATGATTGGAGGAAGGTGGCTCTATCGCTAAAGCTTGGTTTATGGAATGAAGCGAAGGTATTGAAAATTTTGGTGATAATTTCCCTTTTTATTTTATGTTGACTAGGTTGTTATTAATGGTTGTGATAATTTCCTTCAAATCTGCTTTGTATGTAGTTGTTTTGGGATATAGACCAAGGTGTTTTTGAGTGGTATATGAAAATGGCACATATTAAATGGAAGGAATTCAAAGAAGATTTGAAGAGGGATTACTATGATGAATCTTTAGAGTATGATGAGCTGGACTATGGTGCATTAGTAGAATCATGTGATGATAGAGTCGATCCTAATCAATGGAGGGGGCTTGTTGATCATTGGATGACTCCAGAAGCTAAGGTAAAATCATACTGAATGTTTTTACATCTTGTCAATATGTAGCTAGTTAACCATGAATGTTTGATCATCTAAATGGCATAATGTGAATGGTATTCATTGGTAGGCTCGATCAATAAGAAGCAAAGCTAATCGTGCGAAGCATAAACAACCTCATACTGCTGGAAGTAAGAGTTTTGCGCGTGTTGATGAAGAAATGGTATGCAATCTCTGTTTTTATGTAATGTTGACCTGCAATCTTGCATCATTTGTTCATTTCTTTTCCGTTTGTTAATCATTTTCATAAACTAACTCATACAGACTGAGGAGCATGGGAGGCGCCCACGAAGGGACGAATTGTTCATCAAGACACATACATATAAAACTGGAGTTCCACATGAACAATCTGCAGACATAATTGTAAGTACAAGGCCGATAGTTACAAGCTTTCATTCTTCTGTTATAAAACTGGACTTCCACATGCCAGTTCTTGTGATAGTTACAAGCTTTCCATTCTCCTGTTATAACTAATTATTTTGTTTTTTCTTTTCTTCCAATTTGCAGCAACAACTTCAAGACAAGGCCGAAAAGTACCCAGAATTATTGGAAAAAAGTATGAAGGAAGGTGATCTGTTCTCACATGTTTGTGGACCAGAAAAACATGGATATGTTCGAACAAAAGGTTTGGGGGCAACTCCATCTGGCCTCGAACTTCCGAGAGTTCGGACGTACAAGTCTACAAAGCTTAAAATAGAAACAGAAGCTCGTCGTCTTGCTGACCGGAAGGTGGATGCCATGCAAGAAGAAAAGGATAGGATGACAACAGAAATGGCTGAGATGCGACAAATGATTTTGGGTTCACGGGATTCTCAAAATAAGACTCCACATCAGGTAGTACTATTTATGAATTGTATGCTGACTTGCTAAACAATCATCTAATGTAGAACACAAGCTTCTAGTTGTATTTAGCTTCTAAAATGCTTGCTTTCTAATGTAGAACACAATCATCTAATGCTGACTTGCTAAATAATTTCTAGTTGTATTTAGCTTCTAAAATGCTTGATTCCTAATGTAGAACACAAGCTCTCCACAAGATAACAATGAAGAGGATGGTAATTTATATGATGAGGTCGAGTCAAATGGGAGCATGCATGATATGCATAATGGACATGCTGTCACCGACATAAGAATGAAAACTACCAATGCACGACAACCAGATCAAGAGCAGCAAATGGTACATTCATTTGCCACATACTTAGTTTTGTTCTTTTTGTATCTGTTTATCCTCTGAAATGGTGGCTCTTTATGTAGAACATAAGGGCTTAGGAAGGTGCTCGTCAAATTGCAAATATTGGCCGTGAAATTGTTGATGACGAGGTAGAGTCATTTGCTCCTGTTAGAAGTGTGGATGTTCCACACGGACAGATTAACGAACGAGGGGTAAATATTTGTTTGCTACATACAAAACTTTTGAACTTCCTCCTGCTCTTTTAACTTGTGTTATGATCCTGCTCTTTTAACTTGTGTTCTGAATTGTATTTTGTGCCTTAGGGTGGAAGAGAGGTGGTACTATATAGCAGACCATTCAATGTCCCTGTTGCAAAAGGGTTTTTCCAAACATCAGATTCATATGCTATGGTGGGTGGTGTGCCTCTTGGTGCTCAGTATTCTAAAGTTGTCATCTGTTCAGTGTATAAATTAGATACTGTGTTACCTCGACCATATGAGGATGTTGTCAACATGCGCCCTGCTCGTGGAAGATCCATTGCATGGCCTACTGCTATGGTGAGCATATACATTTGCAACTTATTTCACGATTTTAATGTTATAAGATCCATTACATTGACTAATGCTATTTTTGTAGATGAGGGATTTTAAGAAAACAAGCAATATGGTACTGAACACTTCAACACTTGGGAGTACATCTCTTATTGACTAATGCACTTTCATCATACATATGGTACTTTAGAGAATTAGTTGACCAAGTGTGAAAATAATAAAAGTACTAGGTTATTAGGATCTATTCTTTTGCAGCATGAAAAATCTGCAATTTTTGCATGAACTGTCCATAACGTACCAGGTTACTTGGGTGTCCATGTTTGCAGCATAAAAAATCTGCTATTTTTGCATGAACTGTCCACTACGTACCAGGTTACTTGGGTGTCCATGTTTGCACCATAACCTACCAGGTTACTTGGGTGTCCATGTTTGCACCATAACCTACCAGGTTACTTGGGTGTCCATGTTTGCAGCATAAAAAATCTGCTATTTTTGCATTAACTGTCCACTACGTGTCTCTAACTCTCTATGCAAATATAGCATCGGTCATGTCTTGTAGCACGTTGTTCTCACTCTCTTGTCATGCAGTTTGTAAACCATTATGGACGTGTTGTTGTCTCAGCATTATGGTTGCTCAGAATATGTAGAGGATGACTTGCATCATAATAACACTAGTAGTAAAAGGGCTATAGCCGCCGGGCTATCACTGACGCACCATAATCCTTATTCGCCAGTGGTAATTACCAATTTACCACTGGCGCACTGAAAATAGTGGTTCGCCAGTGATAAGTACCATACCGCTGGCGTAACGTTAATCGTGTTCGTCAGCGGTAGGAGCGACCTAGCGGTTATAACTAATTAACTACTGCTGGCGAACAGGATTTTCCGTTTGCCAGCAGTACCAATATTACCACTGGCGCACGCGGTAATATGTCCTTGCGGGGCACGCGGTAATATGTCCGCCAGCGATAATTAGCACCTAGACATGTACGCCACAGGAACCGCTGGCGAGCAGTAAAACATGTACGCCAGTGGTACGTCTCTCTCCCTTCATTATCCCACACACACGCACACCGATCCCCTTTCTCTTCCTTCCTTTTTCTTCTTTCTTCTCCTTCCCCGATCCACTTTCTCTCTCCTCTCGCCGCCGCTCAGGACAGGCCACCCAGCCACGCATCCTACCAGGCGCCAACATATCGGCGGGGGAGAGCTCCCCTCGACCACCCCGTGCTCCTCCGCGAGCAGCAGGCGCTGCGCCCGGGCGGCCGACGGGCTCCTCCGCGAACAGCCGACGGGAGCCACGCAGGGCGTCGTCCACCTCGCGCTGCTGCAGGGAGGGCTAATCTCCCGGGAGGAGCAGGAGCAGAGCGGATCCGCCGTGACGCACGACGACCTGTCCCTCCGCAAGGCGCAGGAGCACCAGGCGGGGCGCTCCGGCGGCCAGATCGCCGTCGCCCTCGTCGCGCTCTGCGTCCTCGTCAGCTTTATCCTCTGCCTCGCCGCCGAGGGCGCGCGCTCCAGGGTGTCCCACTACCTGATGAGCGTCGGCGACGGGGGCGGGGGACAGGTGGAGGTGTGCCTCTACAAGACTACAACAGCAGCGGCCGCTCGCTGCTGGGCTTCGCCGTCGAGGCGTTTCTGCTGCTCGCCGTCGCCATGTTCGCAGTGCGTGCCTACATGCTGGTCGCCGTCGCCGCGCCGTACTGCGCTGCCGCGGGGGCGGGGCTGCTGCTTCTCTGCCTAGAGCTCCCCCGGAGGCGCTGGAGCTCACCGTCGACGACGTCAACGCGGACCCGCTGTGCTCGCCGAGACCAGCCTCAGTTTGATCACCCAGGACACGAATTGCAGGGCGTTTCTTGAAAAAAATTGAAGGTTGGTTTGGTTCTTTACTCCGTTGCCACTAGCTAGACTTCTCTGTAGCTTTCTGTTTGGAGTATATACGTAGCCGAAAGTGGTGATGGAGATAGCTATTCCCTGCTTTAGTACTCATGTAGAAATGGTCGACTTGTAGAAATGAGAAGATAGTGGTCAATTGTTCTCATTTGTGAATTCTGAACTACTATCTGATTTTTGCTTGCTGTAATTATACACACAAATTGTTTGTTCCGCTGCTACCTTTTTGAACGAGTCTACAAATTGTTCATTAGTATCCAGTAAATGGTTCATTAGTTCAGTAGCAGTAAATTGAACGAGTCTACAAATTGTTCAGTAGCAAGTAACTATCAATGTTAGTGTCATTATGTGTTGGATTTTTACAACCTGGATAAACAACTCTCTCTTCTAGTGGGGGTTAACATGCTAGTGTCATTGTAAATTGTTCACAATCAATTTAATCACTTCTCTGCCATGGAGTATATTTGTCCACAATCAGTTTGAGTACTGCATGAGTTAATTATACTGATTGTACTGCCATGGAGTTGTTTTGCATCCTCCTTTGCCATGGGTTAATTATACTGATTGATCTGCTACTGATGTTGCTGGCGAGGAACTGGGCTAGTGAGGTGCTGGGGCGGCGAGGAGGAGAAGTCGAGCTTGGAGGTGATTGCACGCGAGCTGGACGAGGAGGTCCTGGACGGTCATGTCCAGGGCGACGAGGGGCGCGGTGACGGGCGAGTAGGTCCTGGGTTACGAGGGGCGCAGTGACGGGCGAGCACGTCCTGGGTGACAAGGGGCTGCGACACCGAGGACGTCGACACGGGGCTGCGGCAACAACGACGACATCGGGGCTGTGGCAACTACGACACGGGCTACAGAAGCGACGATGACATCGACATGCGGCAGCAGCAGCGACGACGGCGACACGCAGATGCGGCGACGATCATTTCGTAAAATTCTATAGACTTATATTGATTGATATAATGGTGTATTTGAACTAGTGAATGATGACCTATGTGAATGTATTGGATAAATAGATTAAATAATGTGGTTTATAATTTTTTTTAATTCCTACATTCTTACTACTGGCGAACATCTCAACAGGTGCGCCACTAGTACTCCCATTATTAGTGGCGAGCCTTATTTTGATTCGCCAGCGGTAAGGTGCCATACCGCTGCCGAACATATGGCGACTATACCGCTGGCGCACATGCAGTTCGCCAGCGGTAGGCATTTTCCTACTATTGGTATGATCTTTGCATGTGCTTCGAAAATTGAAACGTAGCTTGGCTTTTGTTTAAAGCTCTGTAATAGAGCATGACGAACATGACTTTCCTTCAAGTGGACACACTGACAACTTCAACCGTAGCTTGGCTTTTGTTTAAAGCTCTGTAATAGAATTGCTGATGTGACGTAGAAGCTTATTATGTACTAGAGATGAGTTTGGCTGAAAATACTTGGTGTGCAACTACTTGTACAACTATTGTGAATTGAATGCATTGTGTTGTCCTGATATTATTTTGTGTGATGAGATATTTGGATGTGATGTGGTACTGCTAAAATATATGTGTTTATATGCAAATGTTTGTACATGATATATGCCTGAATATGTGTTGACATAGAGTGTTGGCAAAGGTCCACCAACATGCTATCTGTTGGCATTGCTACTGTATATTCCTACATGTCATCTGTCCATATAGGATGGATAAACAACAACTGTTAGTCTGTCGGCGTAGGTACAAGATGCCCCAACACACTGTCTGTCGGCATTGGGGGGGGAGCAACAGTAACACACAATCTGTCGGCGTAGGTATGGTCTGCCCCGACATTCAGTCTGTCGGCATAGGTATGGTGTACCCCAACACATCATCTGTCGGCGTAGGTATGGTGTGTCGGCAAAACTTTCCCCGACTGCTTTTGCCCCGACTCTCCATCTTCTGTCGGCGTAGCTCTTTCCAACTGATTATCTGTCGGCAAAGGTACCCTACGCCGACAGATCCATCTGTCGGCAAGTTTCTACCGTGGTGTAGTGGTTCCTGTTCCGGCACCCTGTCGGGACAGGGATTGAAGGGGAGATCGTCGCCATCGCCATCACCACCGCCTCTCCATCGACCATACATGTTTCCCCCATCCATGTGTGAGTAATTCCCTGCTGTAGGCTGAGGGGATGTTAGGGATTGGATAAGATTGTTCATGTAATAAGATGCCGGATCGTTAGGGCATGATGCCTAGTATTTGTGAGAGTGCTTATTTATCGTTGTTGCAACTTGGTGTGCTTAATGCTCTACACTTAGGGCCCGAGTGCCATGTTTTTAGATCTAAACATATTATGATAAATGTTGTTTTGGATCATATCTACAAGTTGTTTGCACCTGTTATTGTCCGGAACCCGAGGCCCCAAAGTGATAGCTTCTGGGATAACCGGAGGGGATGGTTTTGACTTGAGGATTACCTGTATTCATTGAATGTTAATGCTTTGCTTCGGTACTTTGTAAAAGGACTACCTTAATTACCTTTCGGTTCCTCATAAAGGCTCCGCTGACACGGGATGGTTGGGCAAAAGATGTTGTGGAAGTTTCTCATTGCGAGCACGCACGACTACCTACGCAATACATGCCTACACTAGTAGAAAAATGCCTATTGCTGGTGAACCTAAATATGCTATCATTGGCGAACATGTGGTTCGCCAGCGCTCATTTCGCCAGTGGTAACAGCTTACTGCTGGCGAACCACCAGTTCGCCAGTGGTAAGGAAACTTACCACTGGCGAACCACTCCCTTGTTCGCCAGCAGTAGCCTGGTTACCACTGGCGAGCAGCTCCTTGTGCGTCAGTGAAAGAACAAACTATGTCGAGATGTCGCCTAGAGGGGGGGTGAATAGGCGATTACACTTTTTCAATTTAAGGGCTTGATAATTGCGGAATAAAACTATGTGTTTAAATTAACAAGCCAATAACCTAATTACTAGGCTCACCTATGTGCACCAACAACTTATGCTTAGCAAGGCAAGCAACAAGGTGATAGCAAGATATAGAACTTCAAGCACGACGACTATCACAATGTAAATTGCATAAGTAAAAGCTCGGGTATAGAGATAACCGAGGCACGCGGAGACGAGTATGTATTCCAAGTTTCTCTTTATTAAGGGAGTACGTCTCGTTGGAGGGGTGTGAACTCGCCACAAGAGGCCTACTGAAGATGCCACAAAGGCCTCACCCTATTCTCCGATGAACCGCCCCAAGGGTTTGGTTCACCTTCCACTATCGGAATCCTTCAAGGCGGATTCCGGAGCCCTTTACAACTTTCTTTGGGGCACACACCCACAACTCAATTGGGGGCTCCCAAAATGTGCCGAAGCTTCACAACTCGAAGTCTTCACGGCACCTCCAAACCGTCTAGGGTACACAATGCACGCAAGAGGCACAAAGCTCTTGGGAACACAATGCACCCAAGAGTAACAAACTTCTCAACTTCGATCCCATGAATCTTTGTGGAGAGCACAACCCGATGCAACTAATGCAAAAGTCACGAACACACAAAGTGGTCAAATCCTTCACTCTCAAATTCCAACCAAGCAACAAATGCTTTGGGGAGAATAAGATAGGAAGAACAAAGAGGATGAACACAAAGCAACCTCAAAATCTAGATCCACTAGGTTCCCCTCACTTAGAGGAGATTTTCATTGGTGGAATGGTAGATCTAGATCTCCTCTATTGAATCCCTAAATTTGGGCAAGAATCATTGGAGGGATAGAGAGGAATCAAGCTCACAAGTTTAGCAACAATGGAGGAGAGAGGGAGCAAGTGAGCTGAGTGAGCAGCCAGCTCTTGGGGAAGAAGGAGGCTATTTATAGCCTCCCCCAAAAACTAGCCGTTACAGCCTTCTCAGGCCGGAGACTCCGGTGTAAGTGGGCCGGAGACTCCGGCCTGGGCCGGATATTCCGGCCAGGCTCCGGGCCTGCTGGATCATCGGGGCAGACCGGAGATTCCGGTCCAGAGGGCCGGAGACTCTGACCAGGCCGGAGACTCCAGACACTCTCCGGGGATGCTCCGGACCCCTATCCAGTACCGCACCACAAAGATCCAAAAGACCTGAGAAAACCTGAGGCCGGATATTTCGGGTCCCTTGGGCCGGAGACTTCGGTGGGCCGGAGAGTCCGGACCATCTCCGGGGTGCCTCCGAACCCCAGTCCAGTAGCGCACCACAGCAAGTCGTTCGACAGCGAAAAATAGGGGGACGAGAGACTCCGGGTCCTTTGGCGCGGAGACTCATAACTTTTGCAAATGAACCCCGTTTTCGATAATCTTGGACACGTTGGAATCGTCACAACGAGCACAGCAAGATTATGTAGAGAAACATCATAGTCCAACAAGATATTGTAAAAACCAAAGGGGAAAGGATCAACCTCTATTTCGCAAACCGGAAATGAAATATGTTTTGCAAATGAAGTCCAAATGAGATGAAACCAATTTTGTTGGAAAGAGGACGACAAATGCAACCTTTGAAAAAGGCAAACAAGCAATGGAGATTTTGCATAGAAATGGAAGAGATAAATCTTCCGCACGGATGAACCGGCAAAATCTCCAATACCGAAACCGCAATAGAAGACGCATATGAAAACCGTTTCCGGTGAACTTGGCCTTGTCATGACAAGCACGATAAGCACCAAGACCACACCACAATAAGAGACGAATAAGAACCAATAAAGATGATTGCATGGATGCAAAGGTTTGTGCTCTCTACGATGATACGATCACGATACTCGGTCGAGAGCCCCTCTTGATAGAACGGCTATCTATCCTATAACCCGGTCTCTCACTAAACATCATGAGACCGGTAAAATAAAAACCCTATCAAGATCATACCTTTGCCTTGCGCATAAAACCACTTGAGGTCGATGAAGACGATCTTCATCTCCTCAAGATGCACCACCTTTCTTGATTGCGCTTCGCTTGGTGAAGATTCACATGACGCTCCCCCATACACCAAGATGGGGAAAGAACTCTTCGGCATAGCTTCCCTTGGAGTTGAGTGTTGATCAACCCGCACATAGCCTTGATCAACCCATAATCTTCTTCCCCTAGCATTGACTCCAACATATGGAGATCAAGCAAAGCTAATGGACACATCTACAAATATAGCTCAATACAAACATTAGTCCATAAAGATTGTCATTAATTACCAAAACCACACATGGGGGCAACCATGCACTTTCAATCTCCCCCATTTTGGTAATTGATGACAATCCCTTTTAAGAGGGTTTATATAATGAATTAAGCATCCTTACAAGACAAACAAGCAAGGATGCAAGCACATTAAAGGAAAATGCAACAAAAGCATAAAACCCAAATTCCCTTAAACCCTCTAAACTTCTCCCCCATTGGCATCGATTTCCGAAATGGGAAGAAAAATTTAGAAGGCCAATATAATATGAGTTCCTCCATAAAGTGTGCATTTCTCAAGATATGAGTGAAATCAAATGCACATATTTATTGACGAATAATTAGAGGAAATCAAACTATATTGAGGATCCAAAGATTGCAAAAAGATGAAATCATTCTAAACATCTCCACAAAGGAGAAAAGCAATCGAAAGGATCCAAAGCGAGAGTTCTAAATAAAAATGGAGAAGCTCCCCAATGTTCATGCACTATTGAGGAGTGCACAAATATGGCATCCTCGCTCCCCCAAAATCATCTAGAACACGCAACGAGTGCAAGAGTGCATAAAGCAAACGCAAATCATAGATATGGTTGAGCCATAAGGAGATACCAATTTTCAAAGATTCAACATAAGATAGACCCAACCGAGATAAAAGGAAGATCTTTAAAAGGAATATGTTCACAAGCTTAGAGATACCAATTGGAAACTAAAACCAATTGAAAATGCCAAAAGCTAGTGAGATCATTTAGCCAATAAAAATCAACATGCTCACCATGGTAAGCATGAAGTAGAAGATCCTCAACAAATACATGAGTGTGCAAAGATACCAATAAAAATAAGACAAGCACTCATGAGACAAAATTGGAGCCACCAAAGAATTATAGATGAAACACAAGGTGGCCCGAAAGAAATAGGATACCAACTAAAAGGTGACCTCTCTCATATGTATAGGTTTCTAAGTAGACAAATCATTGAAGATATACATCCACAAGGAAACATGTACATACGAAATGGTTAGAGAAAGAGAAAACAAGGTATCCAAAAGGATGTCATAAATATACAAAAGAGATTATTGCTTAAAAGCATAACACATAGCTCAAATTTATCTCATTGTATATAAATGAACTTCAAAAAAATATCAAAGACATCACACATATCACTAAGGGAACAAGAGATAGTACGGATGCTTTGACATAGGCAACAAGTATCTCAAAGAAATAATACCAATTGAAGACAAGGTTTTTGCACTTTCATCACAAAGATACACTAAGTGAAGGAAATAAGCCAAAACCACAACAATTGCATATAATTAGAGGCTTTCATGCCAAGAGGCAACCTACACAAGGTTGAATACTAGAAAGGTATGCATGGGATAGATACTAGTTACCGAGATGCATTGGTGATGACGAGGATGATCCTTTGTTAGTCATCATAGCTTGACTCCTAAAATCACATTCCTTATGAATGAGGCAAGCATCCAACGCTTCTCAATTGTACCTAAAACACAATTCAAGTACAAAATGGTTCCCAAACTCATTGGGTTCCATAGTAGTTAGATAAACTACAATATATAGGAAACACTCCACATAAATATGTGCATATAGATATGAAATTGAATTTCATGCACATCTTAGCCGATTTAGGATTTGGTGGAGTATCCCCTATATATTGGAACTAGAAAGACTAGCATGCCATAAAATATATATACTAGTAAATATGCATGCATAGACTTACAAGAACCAAACGAGATACAATTTGGACAAAAACACCAAGTAAACCAAGAAGAGAGCACACCAAAGTGTGACACAAAAAGGTTGTCCAAATTATATCAAATCCAAATCAACACATGATTGAGAAAAAAAAAACCAATTGAAAATAAGCTACCACTAGAAGAAAAGATACCAAGAAGAGGATAATACTTGACCGGAATCAAGTAAAGACAAATAAAGCAATAATGTATCAAAACTCCCATAATAAATGTCAATTGAAACAAATATCTATGGAGGAGATATTAAATTCCAATTAATAGAAATTGAAGGTACCAAAACATAAGATAAAGAATTACATGCCAATTGAAAGGATCAAATATTGATAGATAGGATAGTGTTCTAAATAAAAAGGAATGCTTCCCAAAGATTAAATGCATTATCTTAGATATTTGCATTGAATACAAAATGCACACACAAGGGATCATTACTCTCCATATTTTATTTACAACACTAAACACTACCAATTGAAAAATCAGGATCCTTGCAAGAGGCAAAGAAGGCAATAAATAAGGCAATTCACCGCAAGAGCCAATATGAAGATGGTCTACAAAATCCACCACAAATACTAGTATCACTTGTCATGGACAAGGAGTATATAGAGAAATTTCTCGGTGGTATATAGGAATGATGTTCAAGACCAACTTCACAACAAACAAGCATATGGCAAGAGATAATAAATGAAACACCATATTTTGAATAGGACTTGTTGGTAGTTTCAACTATTTGAACCAACCGTCAAAGACATGGTTCGAATAATACGAAACAAATGGTTTCTCAAATAATATATGGAAATGCATATTAGGGAAAAACCACACCAAGCAAACTCCCACAAACAAGAGCCAAAAGATAACCAAAATTAAAATTGGAACTTGTTCGAGCAAACATGCCACATAGGAATGAGATAACTTATGATATCAAATCTAATTGGTAAACCTCAAATGTTCACATTTTTATGAGATTGTAATATGCACATAGCTTATTACTCCCCCATAATGTGATAATTCATTTAATCTAAAGAGGCAAATAAACCAACTAGAGAAATTAATGGACATTGTAGAATTTGAATTTCTCATGAATATGACATACCACATAGTAACTAGATAATATTGAAATATCAATACTAGGTGGTGTGCCTCATGTACACACATTTTTAGGTTTGTGAGGTGCACAAAGCACATCACTCCCCCAAAATGGGATAGTCCATTAACATCTCAAAGAGCCAAATGAAATCCACAAAAGATCCAATAAAGCTCAACACAAAGTTACACATACATGATACACAACTATCATACACAACCTTGAATAACAAGACAAGTAGGAAAGTAGCATATCATATACAAGCACATGCTAGGAACAAAACTAACACATGCAAGGGAGCAAGCAACTTTCAATATATATATATATATATATGAATTAAATACAAGTTACCGTAAGGAGGAGCATTGGATATGAGATAGATATGTGATAATCCAATTGACTTGGCTTGATGAAATATAATCATGAAGATCCCTTAATTCTTCAAAGATAACCAAGTCACCAATGTCCTCCACCAACACCTATTGATCAAGTTTGAACTTGTTGGTCCCCAACCAAGTTGGGTCCTAAGAAGTTAGTCACAATAGGCTTGGGAACCCAAATGGTTCTTTTCTTGACACCACTTTGAGTTCCCACATATTTGGCAAATACATTGCCAATTCTATCCTTCCCAAGAGAATATGCATCATTAATAATGATAGGGTTGGATGAAGTACCGTTAGTGCATGAAGAATCAAAATGGCCCTTCTCACGGCATAAATAGCAACATCGACTCTTCTCTTTCTTCTTAATAGGTTCCTCAACTTGAGGAGCATTGACTTGAGTCTTCTTAGGAGGTGGCCTTTGTTCAACTCGTGGTGGACCATGAGCAAGAGGTCGCTTCCCTAGTTGCTTCTCACTAAGAGGCTTCTTATTCATCGGGCAATCCCGAACATGGTGCCCTTTAATCTTGCACTTGAAGCAAATGATCTCGGCTGGATTCTTGACTTGTACTTGGCCCTTCTTCTTCTTCTTCGCAGTCTTGGACTTGTTCTTGTTGTTGGAGTTGAATCCAAGTCCACTCTTGTCATTGGGGAATTGTTGCGCACTCAACATGTTGTCAAGTGCACTCTTCCCTTCATGACGCTTTTCCAAGCCTTTCTTCAAAGAAGCGACTTGGGCCTTGAGGTCTTTTATTTCCTCTACATGGTTAGTGGCAACAAAAGCACTAGAGGAAGTAGAAGCTTCATTATTAAAGCAACAAGGCAAAGCAAGTAATTCATCACATTTTTAGTGGATGAACTACTAGGACTAGCACATGGTAATATAGCCTTTTTAGTTAAGGTTGTGCTATTATACACATGAGACTCACAAGATGTTACCTTGGTAGTGATAGCCCCATGAGCTAACTTTAGACTAGCATAGGATGCTAGAAGATCATCATTAGAGCTAGATAGCTTTTCATGACTTTCTTCCAACGTCCTATACTTGCTAGTTAGCAACTCAAGTTGAGCCTTTAGCTCACCATTCTCCTTCAAAATAGATGCTTCACAAGAAATGGAGTTAGTAGCACAAGCATCATTAACATTAGTAGTGGAAGAAGAAAACTTGGCAAGCTCTTCCTTAAAGCTAGCATTTTCCTTTTTCGTGACTTTATATTTAGCATGAGCATGGTCACGTTCTTTAATGATTCTAGCAATTATTTCATTATGAGACTCCTCAATAGATTCTAGTTTCTCCTCAAGAGAAGCCCGAGTCTCTTGCTCTTCCTCAAGAGCATCTTCTAACGATGCCTTCTCCATAGCATCATCTCTTTCAATCTTACCCTTTTCTTCAAGGCTTGCTTCCAAAGCCTCAATAGTTTCCCCGTGCTCAACAAGGGTGCTCATGATTTCATAGAGGTTATCACAAGCATTTTTATTCTTTGAAAGAGCCTTAAGAATCATTAGACCTTTATTATGAAGGAGAGCATCATCATTTTTCTCATCATCTTCTTCATCATTATTATTATCATCACTACTAGAAGATTTAGCCATAAGGCAATGAGTGATGGATGAAGAAGAACAATTAATTTTTGGACTACTCAAGTTCACATCTTGTTGCATAGCTAATTGGGTTTCCTCTACATTATTATTCATGCAAGAGTTAGAGGGAAAACAAGCATTTTTATCATGGCAACAAGATAAAGCAACCATATCATCAAGAGATTTATCTAAGCAATTTTTGGATGATATGCAAGGAATATCAACACTAGCATGTATGACATTTATAGTTCTATGTGTGTTTAGGTCCAAAGATGAAGCATTGCAACAAGATAGAGATAAATGATCATCAACAATGAGCTCACTATCGATATTGCAAAACCTATCACTACTCACCATCACATTAGTTTGTGGCTTACCACATTTTGGTGAAGTAGACGAAGACGACAACTCGTCACGGCCGGAGATGGAGGGAGAGCAATCATCCTCAATAGTGTTGGACACTCCATATTTATCTTGAAGCTTGGTCCAAAGCTCATGAGCATTCCGGAGAGGCATGATTGACTCAAAAACTACAACACTCATTGCAAAACTCATTAGAAGCTAGAGCATCTAGATATAAGTTTTTCTCATCCTCTAAAGTCGTACTTTCGTAATCCTTTGAAGGAGAAAAACTTATATCTAAGATACGCTCAATATTGGGGTCCAAGACCCGTAAGTGACTAAGCATATGAGTTTTCCAAACATTAAAATTTGTGCCATCGAATATAAAAGTGTGGTCATGTACTAATCGTCTAAACGACATCTTTACTCTCTAGGCGGTAAAGCCAAACAAGAGAGCCCAGACTCTAATACCAATTGAAAGAACAAACTATGCCGAGATGTCGCATAGAGGGGGGGGGGGATGAATAGGCGATTACACTTTTTCAATTTAAGGGCTTGATAATTGCGGAATAAAACTATGTGTTTAAATTAACAAGCCAACAACCTAATTACTAGGCTCACCTATGTGCACCAACAACTTATGCTAAACAAGGTGATAGCAAGATATAGAACTTCAAGCACGACGGCTATCACAATGTAAATTGCATAAGTAAAAGCTCGGGTATAGAGATAACCGAGGCACGCGGAGACGAGTATGTATACCAAGTTTCTCTTTGTTAAGGGAGTTCGTCTCGTTGGAGGGGTGTGAGCTCGCCACAAGAGGCATACTCAAGATGCCACAAAGGCCTCACCCTATTCTCCGATGAACCGAACCCAAGGGTTTGGTTCACCTTCCACTATCGGAATCCTTCAAGGCGGATTCCGGAGCCCTTTACAACTTTCTTTGGAGCACACACCCAAAACTCAATTTGGAGCTCTCAAAATGTGCCGAAGCTTCACAACTCGAAGTCTTCGCGGCACCTCCAAACCGTCTAGGGTACACAATGCACCCAAGAGGCACAAAGCTCTTGGGAACACAATGCACCCAAGAGTAACAAGCTTCTCAACTTCGATCCCACGAATCTTCGTGGAGAGCACAACCCGATGCAACTAATGCAAAAGGCATGAACACACAAAGTGGTCAAATCCTTCACTCTCAAATTCCAACCAAGCAACAAATGCTTTGGGGGGAATAAGAGAGGAAGAACAAAGAGGATGAACACAAAGCAACCTCAAAATCTAGATCCACTAGGTTCCCCTCACTTAGAGGATATTTTGATTGGTGAAATGTTAGATCTAGATCTTATCTCTTGAATCCCTAAATTTGGGCAAGAATCATTGGAGGGATAGAGAGGAATCAAGCTCACAAGTTTAGCAACAATGGAGGAGAGAGGGAGCAAGTGAGCTGAATGAGCAGCCAGCTCTTGGGGAAGAAGGAGGCTATTTATAGCCTCCCCCAAAAACTAGCCGTTACAACCTTCTCAGGCCGGAGACTCCGGTGTAAGAGGGTCGGAGACTCCGGCCTGGGCCGGATATTCCGGACAGGCTCCGGGCCTGCTGGATCATCGGGGCAGACCGGAGATTCCGGTCCAGAGGTCCGGAGACTCCGGACACTCTCCAGGGATGCTCCGGACCCCTATCCAGTACCGCACCACAAAGATGCAAAAGAGCTAAGAAAACCTGAGGCCGGAGATTCCGGGTCCCTTGGGCCGGAGACTCCGGACCATCTTCGGGGTGCCTCCGGACCCCGGTCCAGTAGCGCACCACAGCAAGTCGTTCGGCAGCGAAAAACAGGGGGACCGGAGACTCCGGGTCCTTTGGGGCGGAGACTCCGGACCATCTCCGGGCCAGATCCAAACAGAGAAATCATAACCCCATAACTTTTGCAAATGAACTCCGTTTTCGATAAACTTGGACTCGTTGTAATCGTCACAACGAGCACAACAAGATTATTAGAGAAACATCATAGTCCAACAAGATATTGTAAAAACCAAAGCGGAAAGGATCAACCTCTATTTCGCAAACCGGAAATGAAATATCTTTTACAAATGAAGTCCAAATGAGATGAAACCAATTTTGTTGGAAAGAGGACGACAAATGCAATCTTTGAAAAAGGCAAACAAGCAATGGAGATTTTGCAAAGAAATGGAAGAGATAAATCTTCCGCACGGATAAATCGGCAAAATCTCTAATACCGAAACCGCAATAGAAGACGCATATGAAACCGTTTTCGGTGAACTTGGCCTTGTCATGACAAGCACGGCAAGCACCAAGACCACGCCACGATAAGAGACGAATAAGAACCAATAAAGATGATTGCATGGATGCAAAGGTTTGTGCTCTCTACGACGATACGATCACGATACTCGGTCGAGAGCCCCTCTTAATAGAACGGCTATCTATCCTATAACCCGGTCTCTCATTAAACATCATGAGACCATGAGACCGGTAAAATAAAAACCCTATCAAGATCATACCTTTGCCTTGCGCATAAGACCACTTGAGGTCGATGAAGACGATCTTCATCTACTCAAGACGCACCACCTTTCTTGATTGCGCTTCGCTTGGTGAAGATTCACATGACGCTCCCCCATACACCAAGATGGGGAAAGCACTCTTCGGCATAGCTTCACTTGGACTTGAGTGTTGATCAACCCGCACATAGCCTTGATCAACCCATAATCTTCTTCCCCTAGCATTGACTCCAACATATGGAGATCAAGCAAAGCTAATGGACACACCTACAAATATAGCTCAATACAAACATTAGTCCATAAAGATTGTCATTAATTACCAAAACCACACATGGGGGCAACCATGCACTTTCAGCCAGTAGTAAGAATTTTGGATTTAAAAAAAAATTAATACTAGTGACGTGCCCTTTGGATTGCACGCCACTAGTAAGTAATTAGGAATTAAAAAAATAAAAACAATATTAAATAATCTATTTATCTAATACATTCATACATTTCATTATTCAATAGTTCAAATACACCATTACATCAACAATATAAGTCTATGGTATTTTACAAGATGATCAGCACCGTCTCGTGTCGTTGTCGACATCGCCGCTGCCGCAGCCTCGTGTCGATGCCGCCATCGCTGCCGCAGCCCCATGTCGATGTCGTCGTAGTTGCCGCAGCCCCGATGTCATCCTTATTGCCGCAACCCCATGTCGATGTCCTTGTGTTCGCAGCCCCGTGTCGACGTCCTCGTGTTCGCAGCCCCGTGTCGACGTCCTCGTGTTCGCAACCCCGTGTCGATGTTGTCGCCAGCATATGCCAAAGGAACTTCAATACACAAAGAGAACAAAATATAGTGATGGTGATTTCATTGCGCTACCAATTAACTTCAGTAGATAAGAAAGCTGAAGATAAAAATCTGAAATCAAGTTTTACTTTGACATAAGAATATATAATTGGCAGCAAAAACCTCACAAGTTTGTTCAAAAGCTAAATCTTGAAGGCCACAATGAATCTTGCATGATCCTGGGCAACATCTATAATATCCGCATTCAGGCTATCAGACATGTTAGTTAATCCTAATAGGCATATGGCATCACTACCATGCAAGCACCACTACGATTTTTATAGATGAGCATGCAAGTGAACATTTTAAATCAGCAGCAGATGCATACAGTAGTACAGTGCATCTACTACTATTTGAAATTTAACAGAGAAGATATTTGTTCTCTGATTTCAAGGTGAAATCAATACTATTTCTGCACTTTCTTCAGAGGGAAGAAACATAGGAACTTTAAACACCAATACTTAGCAAACGACTATGACCAAACTGGGTATATCTTTGTTTGAGAAATAATCAGAGAACTCGACACAACATGGCCATTTTGCTTATTATATGTAGCATCTTATTTCGTGCACCCAAGAAGGTGGACATATATACAGATAGGAGGCATTTTTGCCAAAAAGGTGGACATATATCCAGAAAGGTGGACATATTTCGCCTACCCTCCATTTTTGCCAAAAACACATCAATTACATATGCCTCAACCACAAATAATCATCAGAGCTCAAAGTATTTTGCGATTTGTTGTTGACTAGCACACTGAAATAACTGAGCACAACTCTTCACAATCAAGAATCGATACAAAGATGATAAATGGACCTTGGATGTTTTATACAAGTATGGCGTGTACTGATAAAATTAGACCTAAAAACATGATTTAATCTTTGTTGAACTAGAACAACTGGACATGTCTTTAGATAAAAAAAAAACTAGCTATGTCTCCCTGAAATGGGGATGCCCTTTCCCTTAGTGCTAAATCATTGTTTTACTTCATTTCCTCATATATCCATGTAATCCTATGAATTATGTTGCCAAAAACATTTTTATGTTTGCTCTTTGAGCCCACCCTATATTTTGATCCTGGATATGCCACTGTCTAGTAGTGCATGTCCTTGACTAGTAAATACATATATATGGATTGAGGGGCTAGATTGCCATATAATGGTAGAAAAGCCTGAGATCTAAGCTAGTAGTTTCTAGTATTTTCTCCTGGAACAAGATTCGACATACTTTGTACCTTCAGCTCCTGGTCGACGGTGGTGCTGGTGGTGTTGCCTACGGTTGCTGCAGGCGCGGAGCAGACGGGCGTGACCAGCGTCACTGGCCTGGTCAGTTCAGCGAATTTGGTCGCCGAGCTCGCTGCAGTTAGATGCATGGCGGTGACTGAGCATTCAATCGAACAGCTGGTGGGCGTTGTGGGTACAGGGGTGGTGGACACTGAACCGTGAAGCTGAGTCCCCTGCCAAAGCGGCTGCCAACTCCAGGACGGCATTGAGCGCGTGGTGGAGAGGAGGGACTCGAGGGATCTCTCCTCGTTGTGGCGAATCCGGCAGCGGCGAGGTGCCTGGCGGTGGTCGACCCGGCAGCGCAGACGGCCACCAGGAGCGGGAAGGGCGGGAGATGGAGAGCGGGGCGGGAAGGAGCAGGATGAGCGGTGCGGGAAGGAGCAGGAGGAGCGGGACGGGAAGGAGCACGAGGATTGGGGCGGCGGCGATGGGTTACCGTGGGAAGGGGATCGAGGAGATGTGGTCGGCCGATGCTGCTGCTCCATGGCGAGGAAGGCGGAGGCGCGGGAGCTCCAGCTGGCGAGGGGGGTGCGGAGGCACGGGGATGCAGTCAACGGCGAGGTCTTGGGAGCGGGAGCGACAGGGGCGTCGGTCAGAGACTCGGAGGTGGGAGGCGGCGGTGATAACAGAGAGGAGGATGATAAGGTAGAGAGAGAAGAGGAGGGTGCGGTGTGTATCCGCAGTCGATCGGCTGACCGGTAGTGGAAAATTATCACTGGCGGACCGAGTTGTTTGTGCGCCAACGGTATCCTCTGTACCGCTGGCGAACATGGATCATGGTTCGCCAGCGGTAACTCTAGGTCCGCACGGTCCAACGGCACTGACTACCGCTGGCGAATAGATTTTCCTGTTTGCCAGCGGTACCGTGAATACTGCTAGCGAACAGTGAAATGGAAATCCGTTCGCTAGCAGTAGTTCCTGCCGTCAGATCGTTTGGTCCCACAAGATTTTGGTGCGCCAGTGGTAGTTACCATTGGCGAACGCGTTTGATGGTTCACCAGCGGTAGCCCGGTGGCTATAAGCCTTTTCCTACTAGTGCTATGTTTATTAGCACATCGATACCGTTTATTTGTTTATCTGCATATTCTCCGCGGTAATTATTTTATAAACTATCTCATCCGTGCAGTGCCCGTATTTACATCCTATGCCTACGGTGTTTTAATCCTGATGTCATTACAATTGCTAAAATTATTGTTTTCATATTATTACTGATGTTACTCTATTATTGCTGCTGTTATACTACTATTGCTACTGATAAATTGCACCAGGTGAGTTACTTTCCAGGTGTGGCTGATCTGACAAATCAGTTGCTAAGGCTTATAAATATTCTTTGGCTCCCCTTATGTCGAATCAATAAATTTGGGCTTTACTTCTCTCGAAGACTGTTACGATCCCCTATAATTGTGGGTCATCAATAGTGGAAGACGATGTTCGATGACGGACTCATGGCAAAGCTGGATTACGACTTGGAGCAGCAGGGGCCGTCACAACCATTACATACAACAAGAAAACTGACGGCGCATTGAGTTCGACAAGCTGGGGTGGAAGAATTTCATTGAAGGCAAACATTTTCAAATTAATCAACCTATTTTAATTATTCTGAGAAACACCAATCACCGAAGCTTGGAGGTCATGATTGAGATGCATATCATATAGAACAATTTTCTTATTAGTTAGTTAGTTTGCAATAAAATTGCAGTTTTCAACATTCTATCTAGTTAATTTGTACAACATGGTCTACATGTACGTTATTACATTCTATGATCGATCAGTTGTTGTGTAACTGCTTGGTTAATGTGATCTGCTTTGTATAACTAGCTGGCTATAAAAATCTAATTGATGTAACGAAATTATGTTTTGTTTGAAAAACCCCGAGGGAACGAATTTTAGCCACGACATACGGCAGGCCGGAAAAGTCGGAGCCCCCCCCCCCGGCTGTGCGACGGTCAGGAATAACGCATGTCATTGATTAATTCATATTTAGGCCGGTGGCAAAAGTCTGCCATCTCTGGATTGGAGACGGTCGACAATTTGGGCCGTCTGAGGGTTCAGCTCATTACAGCAGGTTCTAGGAATCGGCTCTAATGCCGAGTTACATTAACGACACAGCGCTGGAGACGGTTGGAATAACCGGCTGAGGTGCCGCCCTGGGGCCGGCTGTGATGTGGGGTTCTCACTACTAGGAAATAGGCTATCTGTGGCGCACCCAAAAAAAATTCTGTGGCGCACCCCAAAAAATTCTGTGGCGCATGGTGGGTGCGCCACAGAATCCTCGCCACTAAATTATTTTTCTGTGGTCTGTGGCGCACCAAAACCACGTGCGCCACAGAATTCTAAAAAAAAAATCAAAAAATTCAAAAAATGCAAAAAATAATAAAAAGTAAAAAAAACCAGAAAAATAAAAAATGAAATAATATGAAAAATCATAATTATTTGTATTTTTCATATTTTTTGAATTATTTGAACTGATGACTTCCCGCTAGGTCACCCATCCTCAAATTGTTCCAACCCAAGCACCCTTAACTTCTAAGTTCTACTCAAGTTTTTATTGATATATATATATATATCATATGAACCCTCTTAACCCTTATGTGTGTATATGTGTGGTATGTGTTATATACCTGTGTTTAAATTTCAAAATTTTCAAAAACTTCTAAAGTTTCAAAAGGAGATTCAAAAGTTTCAAAAAATCCAAACAAAATAAAAAAAACCCAAAAAAATCAAAAAATTTCAAAAAATCCCAAAAAATAAAAAACAGAAAATTCCAGAAATTCAAAAAATCCAAAAAAATTTAAAAAAAAATAAAAAATCCCAAAAAATCAGAAAAATTCAAAAATCTCAAAAAAAAATTTTAAAAATCAAAAAAATACTTAGAAGTTCAAAAAATTAAAAAAATTGAAAGTTTTCTTGAATTTTGAATTTTTTTGATTTTTGGGATTTTTTGAAATTTTTTTGATTTTTTGATTTTTTTTGGATTTTTTGAAATTCGTTGGATTTTTTGAATTTTTTTGGAATTTTTTTTGCACTTTTTTGGATTTTTTTGGATTTTTGAATTTTTTAAATGACAAAAAATAAAAAAGTTCAAGGTTTTTTCCCTCTCATGCATGAAAAAAAATTATTTAAAAAAGAAGATTTTTTCCACAAAATAAAAAAAATTCAAAACATATTTAGAAGTTCACAAATTTTGAAAAAATTCATAAAAATTCTTTTTTAGAAAAATGTTGTTAAATTTTTTATTTTTTTTGAATTTTTTTGAATTTTTCGTTTTTTTTTGGATTTTTTGAGTTTTTTTTTGGATTTTTTTATTTTTTTTTCAAACTTCTGTGGCGCATATGCAACATGCGCCAGAGAAAGCCACATTTCTGTGGCGCACATCCAACATGCGCCACAGAAATATGACTTTCTGTGGCGCATCTTGCTATATGCGCCACAGAAAGACATATTTCTGTGGCGCATTCGGTTTTCGTGCGCCACAGAATTCCAAAATTCTGTGGCGCATGCAAAACTATGCGCCACAGAAATTATTTCTGTGGCGCATGGCTGTTTGGTGCGCCACAAAAAGTGGATCCACCTATAGCTAGGTTCCTAGTAGTGTCTATACTAGTGCGAATTAGGGTTTAAGATGGCGGCAGCTTCGGGAGAGCTTCTCTGGAAAATAATCGTCGCCCCGACGTTTTTAGATCAAATATGATATTATAGGCGTCGGACGGGGGCCGAGGGGACCCACCAATGGCAGAGGCGGGTCCCACCCACGGGGGCCCCCCTGACCACGGCTGCAGGCCGCCCCTAGCCTCCAGGTGGCCCTCAAGCTGTCGTCTAGACTCCGTCTTTGTTTTGTCATAAAAATAATTCTCGTAAAATTTCAGCCAATTCCGAGGACTTTTTCCGAATAGGATTTTCTGAAACAAAACAGCAGAAAATTGGAACTAGCAATAGGCATCTTGTTAGTAGGTTAGTACAATAATCAAAAGTTATAAATACGTTTGATACATATCACCAAGCCATGAACAAAGTCTGAGGAATCTTCATCTACATTGCTTAAGACTCATACCTGTCGACCTGCACCGCCTGTCGAAAAAATAAGATTAATTCTGATCTTCGAAAGTAAGATTGACGCTTTGACAGTAAAAACTATCGTTCGGGAAAATGCTTTACATGGAAAATGTTTTTAGTGTAAGTTTGATACAAAAGTTGAAGATAACTAAACGGGAACGATGATGGGACAAGACCACCGATCCAAACTGGGGGTCTTTGGGCTCTCTGAACTAGGAGTCGAGAGACCACCACCACTAAGGCCTTCCGTATTCGCTCCACCGTGTATCGTTTCTTAGCTGTGCCACATAAGCAAAACGGTGACGTGGATAGGTATTTAAGGAAGTGAGAGACGAGAGCTATATGCTATCCCGGATACGACTCATAGCACGTTTTACGGCGCAGCGCAATTACCGTACCGATCTCGTGCGGCTCTCGTCAATCTCATTCCATCTTCAGCCCGCGCTGCCCGCCTCGCCTCCCCAAAGCCTGCCGCCCTCGGAGCTCTCCGCTGCGCCTCTGTCCCCATCCGTCGGAAACGCGCGCCGTCCCTCGGAAATCTCCGCCGCCGCGTCTGTCCCATCCTCCGCTGCCTCCGCCCCCATCTACGGCGTTGAGCTATGTCGAGTGCAGGCTCCTGCGGTCGTGTACGCATCTCTCGCGGAGGCTTTGGTGGTGTATGCAAGCTCTCTTGGAGGTTCTGATCGTGTATGCAAAACCTACTGCTAGCTCTGTCACCCTATTTTTGTATTCTATTTTCAGAAAGACCCTCTAGTTGAAAACATAGTTGCCCTGTTTTCAGAAAAACATAGCAGCTGGAACGCTGCTCTCCTGGAACTTCTCTGTTGTGTGCCCTAAAATTAGTACTAGCTGGATCTATCTTGTTCAGTTTCTTTCTCTACACTATTAAGTTTTATAGTCATAAATTTGTTCTTGTGTGTGTATAAAATAACTAATGTTTTGGTAATGCCACAACTAGGCAACAATGTTAAAATGCAAACATGATCGCTAAAGAAATAAATACAACTTCTCTAAGACACAACACTTAACAGACAATGCATTAGGGTAGTAGTATCTTAAAATACACTACTACCTAGGATAGCGCGCTAAGAGACAATGCATCACGGATGGCCTAATAGCACCACCAAAAAATTGAGTGAACGTGGCTAATCCCTAAATGTTTGACCAAGATATAGTAAGTACAAATCTCCATTTGTACAAAAACCGATAACTAGTGATTGAGTAGTTTGGCGAGGACTAACCGAAATCCTTGTGCCACGTGCCAAGAATTCTTCCATGTTAGCATCTATGGGAAAAGTGGAGGTGGTTGGGGGCATAGGTCCCATTCCCATCCGGGGCATCGGAGTGTCACTAGCCAATTCTGACCACATCCTAGAATTGGTTTTCAGCGCAAACATAATTGAATTAACGTAGTTCAACGCCGGGCCGATTCCTACCATGTATGGACTCGGGCGTGCCTGTGACGGAGCACCCTACGGCCCACAAGCCCAGCTCCCTACAGACACGTCACTGATCCTCACTTCCGAGTTCCTCCACCAACTATAGCAGAGCATGCGGATCGTATGCTTCTTCACGCAAGATCCGCATATGTATGCGTCTTCCTGCTATTTATTTTTATTTCCTTTTTTGTTCTTTCTTCTTTCCTTTTTGTTTCTTTTCCTGATTACTTAGTTATTTCATGATTTAAAACATCCATTTATTTTCCCAAATATAGATGTGATCGATTTGTTCCATGACTGCTAAAGTTTGTTCCACTTAGTCAGAAAAATGTGTTTATATGCTAGTCGTGATTTGTTTCTCATGTTATACATTGTCCCATGTGCTTGTTATAACATGTGGTTATATATCATGTCCTGGTATAACATGTGTTTATCATGTGCTTGGTCTAAAATGTGTTCCTCCTTCACTCTTGGTTTCTTCCACCACTACAAAATTATGGTTCAAATTTTGTTCCACTAGTACATGTTGTTTTGTTCTTTGAGCACTAAATTTATCCAAAGTTTGATTCCGACAAAATATGTGATTCTCTCTATATGCGCTAAATTTTGTATGCTTAGTTTGAAATTCGTGTTCCACATGTATTCGTGATTCGTTCCACGGTCGCCATAATTTTATTCAGTTTGTAGCCAGGATTCTTTCTATGGGTGCTAAAATTGTATTCGACTGGTCTTAGTCCTCTTGTACTCGTTATTTGTTCCGGAGATGCAAAAAAAAATTCTTCTATTTGTTCTATAATTTTGATCTGCATGTGAATTTAGTTTTTTTGGATGATAAACTTGTTGTCACGCTTGTAGTTGTGACCTTGTTCCTTGGGAGCTAAATTTGTTCCACATGTAGTCCTCCTTTCTAACCGGTTTTGATGTTCTAAAGCTTGACCAAAGAGTTTCCGACACGTTAATATACCACACTATGGACCAGAAAGTACAAGAGCACACGCAAATGAACGAACTGAAAATACATTGGATCGATGGGTCTGTGAGCCGTTCGTCTAGGCCGGCCATTCCCTCCTCCGGAGCTGATCGGGCGACCTTGAAGTAGAAAATTGTCTAGGGGGATGAGAGACCGGGTTCGAGACCACTAGCCTAGAGACATGCCATGTTTAAAGTCCATCTGGATATGTAACCTACTTAAATAAATTTGGGGTCTGTTTAGTGTCCATCTGGATATATATAACATGCATGCTTGAATAAAGACCAAGTCGGAACAAAACATGTTGAAAGCCCATCTGGATAACCTTCTTGCATAAACATATAAAAGTATTACCCGGTACATCGATGACAGCTTGCTTTGTCGGCATCTTTGAAGAATTACATGCAAATACAACAAAATTCTGGTGTTTAAGGAAACAAAGCAAGCAGAAAATTCGAACCAAAATGGTACAACTTAAAGTTTTGGGTGACAAACATAACAAATCTAGGACTTGTCCCTAGAGCTTCAGGGTTAAGTCAATCCCATCAGCAGTCTCCTCCTGATTAACTTCACGCAGGCCTCCAGGTTGAGCTCCATCTCCAGTCCCGCGGTATCCGTCCACCACCGGCGTGGAAGACGATAGGTCCACCGGAGCGAGGCCGCGGCTGGTGCCGGTTTGCCGTGGGAACGGCGGTGGGATCGAGCAGGCCAATGGATGGTTGGGCCTTGCCGTACTCCAATCCAAATGAGGTGGGTTGTCGAGGGCCTCGCGCTGATCCCTATGCGCCTTCTGGTGCCCGCCTAGCGCTTGCGGGCTCTTGAACGTGCGTGCGCAAAACTTGCACTTGTACGCCTTCTTATGCACCTTGTAGGAAGCCGACGACAGCGGCGCTACATGGCGGACACGAGACGACGCCGCGGTCTCATGCTGCTGCCCTAGCATGCTGTCATCGACACGGACCGCCAGCGACAAAGTCGTGTCGGCGGGGAAGGGGGACGCGGCGGAGGAGTCCATCTGCAGAGAGCGAGACCGAACTAGCTAATTGCCTGGATTATTGTTTGGAGATCTGCAGGTACTCTGGTTTCCTTGCTTCTTCTGATCTATGGTTGTGTTTACAACTTTATATAGCTAGCGTGAGGGACCCCGATTGTTCATGCATGCACAGTGTACAGCTACGAGGACAAGCTAGAAATGGAAGCAAATGAAAGCATTGTTTCCGTATTTGCATATATCTAAAGTATTTCGCGTTTCTTTCCAAATCTTTTGAGTACGCGTCAATGAATGGTGGGCTGTTATGCGCATGCTCATCAGCTCATGCTGGATAACTGGAACAGTGTAGTAGGAAATTAAATATTGCTAATATGCCTAAAGACACATATGCTTTATAATTTTGTCATGCGATCGTAAACAGGGTATGTATGCTTATCTGTTTACTCCATTTTCAATGGTACCATTTTATGAGATAAATTGCAGCTTCTGATAGAGCGAATATATATACATATATATATATATTAATGTTTTCGGCCACGGATTTGATTTACTACTTCATTTAACAATTTTTTGTCATTGGACCCTTGTGGATTGTGGAGGTTGACGCTTATTTTTGGAACTTTTTAAAGGGTTGGTGGGTAGATGCGGGGAGTTGACGCGTGTCGTCTCCGGAGCATCCCGCGCTAGAGGCCGGTTTTATACAATGAAAGCAGCCGGTTTTCTAACTTGTGTTCGTTTTCTCGATCTTTTTTGTTTCTCTTGTGGTTTCCTTGGTTTCTTCACTTCTCTTATGGTTTTTATTGATTTATGTGTCAAAATTTGTAACATGCCCAGTCGCAAATTTCGTTACCCGTCATTGTGTATGGATAGTACAGGCCCGTCCAAACGAGAAGTGCAGAGTGGACATATCAATGAAGCAGGGAAATATACTATCGATGATATACTAAAATGGAAAATAGCTGGCTACCATGGGTGGTAGCTACGCACCCTAATCCGTCCGTTGAATCACACAATAGAATATTTCCCACCATCGATTGACTTAACGCCGTCTGTTCTGTCAGCTTGATTCAAAAAATCGTGGACACGTCCCTGCAACCGACCGGCACCACACCACACCTGTCCCCAGTCTCCAGTCTCCACACGCCCCACCGATCCCCATCGCCCTTTTCTCTCTGCCCGCTATGGGACGGCCGGCGAGCGGGCCGTCGCGCGCGTCCCCGGCTCCCGGCCGCTGGAGCAGCGTTCCTCCACGACCCCACCGCATGGGCCCCCTCGCAACTGGGTGCGGGGAGCGGCAAGATCTGGTTCCGCGGCCGCCCAGCCCGTGTCTCAAGGGCACCAGCGCGAGGAACGACGGGCGAGCGGCTGTGGTGGACATGGTGGCCATGAGCGCCGCCCCGCCCGAGATGCGCGCGGCCCCTCCCCTGCGCGGACCGCAGCGGCCACGCCCGTCTCCGGCGGCGCTCACTTCCCGCGCCCTGCCGTCGCCCAGCCCGGCTCGAAGCCGCCGCAGATCGGATTCAAGTGTACGGGTGGGGTGTGAGAAGCCGATGCCGAGGAGCACGGGAGCGGAGCAGGTCTTGTAGCGCTGCCGGCTCCGCGTTCTCGACCACCGCGGGCGCCGCCCCCGTTTGTCTGGTGCCGCAACCGCGGATCTCGCCTCCCGGCCGTCGGAGCGGTCGCCACCACACGTCCTGGCTCCCAGCCGCTCCCTCCCCCACCGCGGTCGGCTGGCCCCTCACGACTGGGTGCATGAGAACGACGAGATCTGGTCCGTTCTCGACGCCGTGTAGGATCCGGCGGATACAGGGTGGGGCCTGTCGACGCCGCACAGGAGCTGGTGGAGAGCGGCACGGTTGACCCGCGCCCAAGCCTGAAGGGAAGCCCACGCCGTCGAGCTCACCGTCGCTATGGGTGACGGAAGTTCGCGCCGCGTAGTTGACGCTGCTCGCCATCGCCAAAAATCGGAAACTTGCTGCCGCTGGCCACCTCCGGTACCACGAAGAAGCAGGATTCGTTTCCGGCAGACGCTGCCGGCTTCTTCGGAATTTTTTTATAGTTTCTTTTTGTTGCCTTTTTTCCATCGCGAAAACTGCTCGGTGTTCTTTTTTCGTTGTTAGAAACCTACACGGTCATGGTTGGGGCCGGCCACACGGGTGCCTTCTTTGGATCTTTTCGTCGACGGCTCCTTTTTCTGTGCTACGAACGGGCTGCAGCACAACTTAACTGACCGTTAACGGCAGCATGAATCAAGGAGCAGATCGAACGACTTCCCATGCATACGTAGCTACCACCCCGGGTAGAAAATCGGCGTTGAAAATGCTAAAATATGTACAATATAACATATACGTGTAAGATAAAAGGAGTGTACCCCTATGAGTATGGGGATTTCTTCCCCATTTCGAAAAAAGTATCCATAGGGGATTTTCTTACACACCCGTGCAACATTGTAATGGGCGGTGACTCAGATAGGATAACTAAGGCCTATATGGATTCCTGAAGGTAAAGCAACCAAAGGATCTCTCTCGTTAAATCAGAATCATCCAGGATTAGAACTCGAGGATGATCAAGCCTTGACCTCAAAAACAAGGCAGACATATAAACATCCGGAGGTGACGGTGAAACACAAGAAACTCATATTAGCGGGACACACGCAAGCTATATCCAGCTCAAGGGGTCTAGTTAGATGTCATCAACGTCAGTTCTCTTCGCACCATTGTATATCCTAGATAGAATCAAGAAGAAAAGCAGGAGTTACTCCTTGTCGGAGGAGGTGGGATGAAAATGGGTATATCGTGTGTCTTTGGCTCGATGATTACATTGAAGCCAGTTAATGTCTTCTTTGCATGACCTACTCACCCTAATTTCGTTATGTATACCTTCACATACATGAACTGTGCAACTTCATATCTACACCTATTGCTCACTATGTGGGTGCATTGATCTCGTTAAATTATCTTTATCAACTTTCATGCACATTGACGAGGATCTCATATAAAATGTTGACGTTCGAATGCCTCCTTGAAGGGCTTCTACTACAAACTTACACTAGTAGAAAAAGCCACATTAGTCCCGGTTGGGGAGGTCCATTAGTCCCGGTTCACCAACCGGGACTAGCAATCCGGGACTAAAGCTAGTCCTGGTTGGAGCCCCAACCGGGACTAATGGTGGAGTCACGTGGCCCCTCCGGGTGCCGTCGGGCCCAGGAGATTTAGTCCCGGTTCGTAATACGAATCGGGACTATTGGCCGATTTTTTTTTCACAAATTCCAGAAAAAGGTTTAATTTTTTAGAATCAATAATGCTTATTCTGTAATTCATAAAAATATGAATAAAATATCAAAATGTTTAGAAAAGTAAGACCTATTTGATTATATAAAAAAATGAAATTAAAATACCAAAATGTAGAATCAATATGGGGAACCACTATATATTAAACATCATCGTCACAAATATATTACACACACGATCGTCGTCACATCTTTTTTACACTCGATCACCTTGTAATATAAACACATCATCTTCTACTTGATGTAATATAAACACATCGATATGCATTAGAATCAGTATAGTATTCTCCATTCTTATTTAGGACCTCTGCATCTATGAATCCGGCAATTTCTTCCTGGATTGCTCGTACACGATCCATTGGTAGAAGGCCGTCTCGCAACCGTTCGATCTAATTAAAAAGTGGTCAATATATATGAATGAAACTAAACAAAATTGATGGCAATAAACAAAAATTGTGAATATTGCATACTCACTTCAAGTTGTTTTAAAATTCTGCCCTTCTCACAACACGTCTGACGAATGAACTCGCAGACGTAGTATCCACATAAATTTGTCCCCTCTGGCTGCTCCAAACACTTTACAGGAACAAAGTTCAATGAAAATAAAAATCAAGAATTGTAATGATATTGAAACTAGAATCAAAGAGATGATGCACGGATATAGCTAGTAGTACTTACATATAATCTTTTAAAGTCAAGCTTCTCCGCCCAAGCACCCCTATCCTTGGCGGCTTTAGTGAATCGTTTCCAAGCCCTGTCCGGCAAAGAAAATGAATAAAAGACTTATATATTAATTAATTGCTATCGATATACTGACATAATGATTGAATTTACCTCTGGAGGCATATCTGCATGCTCTCCCAGTGCTCAAGGGGATGATGTCTCGAGTCCATGGCTTGTACTATTCCTTTGTCCAGCACAATGATTAGCAGACTAAAGTGGAAGCTGCGCATGCATAAGTTATCAATTATACACTTAACATCGAGAAATTAAGCGAAATAGAATAATGTGTACAAGACAGTAACACTTACTCGAAGTTGTATGGAAATAGTATCTCTCTTTTGGTTTCGTTAAACAAGAATGCATTTACCAAGTTATTCTCTGTATCTTGGTAATGTTCAACGAGAACTTTTTCATGAGCGACATTTGGGTCAATGAACCCAATGTCATAGATTTGTCCTCTTTTGCATTGGAGAATCTTCATTCTGCATAATTAATATAGTAATGAGTAAGATTATAAAATACAATGAACGAGGTGAGCTAGCAAGAAAATTAATTACAGAAATAATACTTACAGACAATAGGCACTGGTGATATCTTTGTCGAGGGCTTTTTGTTGGAACAACTGAAATAATTCAGAAAATTGAATCATTGTCACTCCATTTCCAGACCCGAAAGCCTTGTTATCATATTTAATGTAGAGCCAATCCCCCCCTCTCTTTGAGGATGCCATGTACCAATTATGCAATCTTCGCATTTTTGTTGGTAGATCTTTGACCAACTCAGGTTTGACGAGAGGACGCCCGTGCTTGTATGTGTAGTCTGCAACTTTCTGATAATCTATTCGGTCTAAGTACTGATGAATAGTCAAGCCCTGAGCAGCGGCTGCTTCTCCGAACATGGCAACAATCTCAGGTGTACAAGACTTGTCGTCGATCGGAACAACGGGCCGTACTCTGCTGGACCCCGCCTCGGTATTGGAGACCACTTTGAGCGGGGCAACTGATTGTTTTTTCTGTGTTCCGAGCTGGGGAACTGATCTTTCTGCTTTCCGTTTCGTCGCCTTATGAATAGAGCGTTCGTAGTCTGGTTCTTCCGCTGGCGGGGGTTGCTGCATATTCTTCAGCATTGCTACGACTTTTCCATGCTCTTCTGGGGTGTCGGGAAACTTTTTCCGTTTCTCCTTCAACTTAGCAAACCACGCGACCTTTTCGGCTTCTGCGTACACCGCGTTTTCCTCCGGTGTACGGTCGTAAGGTCTCTTGACCATATTCTTGTGAGGTATTTTTGGTAGGGGTGATAACGTACGTTTCGGTAATCGGTTCTTATCCAACCCCAACCTACCCGAACGCACCGGAGACTGAGGTGGCGGAGACTCACGCGGCGGAGACTGAGGCGGCGGAGACTCACGCGCTGGAGACTGAGGCTGCGGAGACGGCGCCTGTGGCGGCGACGACGGAGAAGACTGTTGCGCTGGAGAGTGTTGCGCTGGATCGCTACTCTGAGGAGTCGATGGCCTTGGAAGCACGATTAATTCCTTTCACCATAGAATGGTGTTTTTTCTGGCTTCTCCAAGTTCAACGATCTCCCCATCTTCACCTGTGGGGTGATCCAGCTTCAGCCCCTCAAATCCTTTAAAAACTTCATCCACCCCGACAATAGCGTAGCCAAGAGGAACATGGGAGCAATGGAAAGTTGGTGTAGGTCCAATAGGTACGGCATAGCCGACCGCCACCTTAATGCTTATGTTCATCACTTTCACATGTAGCTCACAAGTTGTGGTCTCCGTGATATCATCCACTGGGTAGCGACGAAGAGGATCATCATCATCAACGAGCCTGCTCGAAGCCACGCTGCTTCTCCGATTCGATGGGGCGGCAGCATCGACATGCTGCTGAGATAGGGCGAGAGTGCCTTGCTGGCTAAGTCGGTCGATTTGCTCCTGCTGCCGCTTGTACCCTTCTTCTAGCGCGCGGAGCCAGTCTGCCTTCTCGGCTTCTTCCTGTTGCTCCCTTACCTTTCTCCTCATATGACTTCTGTCGGGCCATATTTTTTGTTCCACGGGAAACCCATGTGCCCACGGCTTGGAGCCTGGGGTGCCTCGTGTTCGTCCGTTATGTTCGGGATTCCCAAGGGCGCGTGCAAGCTTGTCATTCTCTCTATCAGGACGGAACCGTCCCTCTTCAACATCCTTTACTGCTTTTCTAATGTCATCGATGGGTAGTAGAGGATTATCCTTGTGTCTTTTGTTATATATGCAGTCCCCGGTAGAAGCGTGCAGTGTGCCCCCATGCCCGTAGAACCAATTTCGGGACCGCTCGATCCATCCATCTCTAATAGGCTCTGGTACAATCCCTTGATCCAGCAGGTCCTTCTCCATTTTGTCCCACTTAGGCATCGAATGGGCGTAGCCACTGGGCCCCATATTATGGTGGTACTTCTTCTTAGCAGCATTTGCCTTATTTATTTCAGACTTTGCCAGAGCTGGCTCCGATTTCTTGTACGCTACAAATTCATCCCAATAGTCTCTTATCTTCTCTACCCTCGATCGAAATCCGGAGTTTTTCCTTTCAACACATAGTCGGTGTACAATCTCTTCTTATATTTGTTAAATAGCTCAGCCATCTTCTTAAGAGCCCAAGCCTTGACTTTATCTACTAGCTCATTTTTAAGTTTATCCATCTGCTCCTCAGATGGCTCCCCCTCCTCTGGATCCACCTCTGGCCACGGCAAGGTGAAATTATGCATGACCTTTTGAAAAATGTGTTTTTTGCCTTCGTCGCCGAGCCAGGTAAGATCACGATCCTTCGGCTTATTCCATTCTTAGATGGTGATCGGGACAAAGTCCCTAACAATGACACCGCATTGCTTCACAAACTTCTGTGTTGACATCTGTTGGAGCAATGGGTTCGCCGTCTGCAGCGACCACCTTGATCCTGTACCGGACATTGTCCTCCAACTTTCTGGTTGGTCCTCGTTTCGTCCTCGCAGTGGACTTGCTCGATCCGGAGGGCTAAAAGAAGAAAGACCGTTAATATGTGTATATAGACAACGGAGGCTAAATTAATTAATATAAATATATATATGCACCTCTCCGGAGTTTGTGTTGATCAATGTGGCACCCGAGCCACCGGCTTCTGCCTCGTCGGCTTCCCCCTCACCGAGTACGGCATCTTCCCAGGCATCGGGGCCGCCGTCACCTCGGTTGAGAGACTCATCCCCCTCACCGGACTCGTTCAGGAATTGACTTGCGACATCGTCACCACGGATCATATCCTCGAGGATATGTTCGTCATTTTCATCTCTACCGACTGGATCCATGGTTTCTGCAAAATGCGAAGGTTATTTTCGGAGCCATCTCTGCCGTGTTGCTGCAAAATGGTACTAAAAGGAAAGGCGCGCGTTGCTGCGCCCGTTGTTCCTAAGTGTCGTCGTGATATATATCACTTGAACATACAATGTTGGACTAATACAATATAAGAGACTAATATAATACAATATAAGCTAATACAAAATTGATACAAGTTTCATACAAGTTCCCTCTCTAATAAAATATAAGAGACTAATAAATACAATATAAGCTAATACAAAATTGATACAATATTTCTATTACACAAATATAAGAGACTAATATAATATAATATAAGCTAATACAAAATTCCTACAACCTCTCCCTCTTGACAGTAAATATTTCTATTACACAAATCATGATAGTAAATATTAATTTCATCTAAAACAATTTTTTCAATCAACTTTTCAATAAACCATAACCATGCCCGGCCTAAAACAATCTAAGTGTAAAACAATCTAAGTGAAATTTGAAAGCCTAAATATCATACTAATGGCTCACATGCATAACATTGATATTACAAATAACTAAAGATATTGCAATTACAAATTCATCTTAATTTCTGCCATTTTAACATTTTCTGGAAATTCAGATTTTAACAATATTTTTCATCTAACAATATTTTTTTTGCACCAATTAAAAAATATTCCTGTCACAATATTTTTCATCTAACAATATTTTTTCTGCACCAATGAAAAAATATTTCTGTCACAATATTTTTCATCTAACAATTTTTTTTCTGCACCAATTAAAAAAAAAACTACACGGATTTTTCATCTAGCAATATTTTTGTGTCACAATATTTTTCATCGGAAGCTACCACACGGATTTTTCTGTCACAATATTTTTCATCTAACAATGCTCAAACGGCCGTAGCCCTGCGGTAGGGGGAGGGGGGCTTGCGCGCGCGCGGCTCACCTTGAGGCCGGACGACGACGGTGACGGGGAAGACGGCGATGGCCCGGCGGCGGCGCGTGGAGGCCGACGGAGGAGGTGAGTGAGAGGTCGGCCCGACGGCGGCGTGTGGAGGCTGACGGCGGCGCGTGGAGGCCGGACGACGACGCGCGGTGACGGGGAAGACGGCTACGGCCCGACGGAGGACGGCAAGCGGACGGCGCGAACAGCGAGCGGCGGCGCGGCGGACGGCGAGCGGGGCGGCCGAAAAATTCGGCAGCCTGACGGCAGGAGATTGGGGATTCTCAGAAGAAAATGAGAGGATTTGGGGGAGAGAAAGAGCGCGGGCAGTTAAACTAAAGGCCTTTAGTCCCGGTTCAGGGCCCCAACCGGGACCAAAGGGTCTTTAGGTCCGGTTGGTGGCACCAACCGGGACTAAAGGCCAACCCTTTGGTCCCGGTTGGTGCCTCCAACCGGACCTAAAGGCAATTTTCGGCGGCACCGAAAAGGCGCGCGCCAAAATACCTTTAGGTCCGGTTGGTGGTTCCAACCGGGACTAAAGGTATTTTTTTTAATAAAGAGTTTAAAAATGGAATAAACTTATGAATTTAATATCTTTTAATCTGTTTATCAGAAAAATACAAATAATATATCAAATTGTTCAAAAAAATATAATCTATATATTTATATCAAATTCAACTTTGTTGAGATTAAGTTTTAAAAAATTGTAATAAACTTATAAATTCATTAAGACATTAGTTAAACTTATAAATTTAATATCTTTTGATCTGTTTACCAGAAAAATACAAATAATATATCAAATTGTTCAAAAAATATAATATATATATATTTATATCAAATCCAATTTTGTTTGAGATAAAGTAGTACACGGATCGTGTGTTTCCTTCAAGCGCTTGTGAGCCATTGGATCAAAGGTGTGTTTCTTTCCAGCGCTTCTGAGTTGTTGGATCGCAATCAGAAGATATGGCGATCACAGACTCTGAAACTAACTTCGACCAGTTACTGAGCCGCGGGGTGCTGAGCCGCCGGCGCTGCGCATCCAAAGAGAAGGAACCCTCACAGGGTCATAGCTCACGTGAGAAGGAACCCTCTGAAGAAACGACCACCTACTGTCATACTGCCTATCCAATAGATACATGTAGCGACGGACATGCTCATCCTCCTCCCTGATACGACGACGTACCACCTCCTCGGAGGCCGGCTCCCTCTGCACCGAGCGTGGCCCACGCGACTGCCACCACAGAAGATCCGGGTCGACGACGTCACCCGGATTCCTCACCAAGCTGCGCGTCCCGGAAGGTAGAACCTCCCAGTGCCAGCCCGGTGGAGCCCAGTCCCGCACATCGCCCCTCTGGTCCAACATGGACATCGTCGCCGACACCTAAGTCAATGGAAGAGTGATGAGGTTGCAGATATGAGTTTAGATGTGATATGGCAATGGCGGCCAAGCCTACATATATATGTGATCAGGGCCTTTAGTACCGGTTCGTGTTACCAACCGGGACTAAAGAAGCACACGGATCATGTGTTTCTTTCAAGCGCTTGTGAGCCGTTGGATCAGGGGTGTGTTTCTTTAGAGCGCTTGTGAGCCGTTGGATTAGAAGCACACGGATCGTGTGTTTTCTTTGAGCGCTTGTGAGCTGTTGGATCAGGGCCTTTAGTACCGGTTCGTGTTACCAACCGGGACTAAAGAAGCACACGGATCGTGTGTTTCTTTTAAGCGCTTGTGAGCCGTTGGATCAGGGGTGTGTTTCTTTAGAGCGCTTGTGAGCCGTTGGATCAGAAGCACACGGATCGTGTGTTTTCTTCGAGCGCTTGTGAGCTGTTGGATCAGGGCCTTTAGTACCGGTTCGTGTTACCAACCGGGACTAAAGAAGCACACGGATCGTGTGTTTCTTTCAAGCGCTTGTGAGCCGTTGGATCAGGGGTGTGTTTATTTAGAGCGCTTGTGAGCCGTTGGATCAGAAGCACACGGATCGTGTGTTTTCTTCGAGCGCTTGTGAGCTGTTGGATCAGGGCCTTTAGTACCGGTTCGTGTTACCAACCGGGACTAAAGAAGCACACGGATCGTGTGTTTCTTTCAAGCGCTTGTGAGCCGTTGGATCAGGGGTGTGTTTCTTTAGAGCGCTTGTGAGCCGTTGGATCAGAAGCACACGGATCGTGTGTTTCCTTCGAGCGCCTGTGAGCTGTTGGATCAGGGCCTTTAGTACCGGTTCGTGTTACCAACCGGGACTAAAGAAGCACACGGATCGTGTGTTTCTTTCAAGCGCTTGTGAGCCGTTGGATCAGGGGTGTATTTCTTTAGAGCGCTTGTGAGCCGTTGGATCAGAAGCACATGGATCGTGTGTTTCCTTCGAGCGCTTGGGAGCTGTTGGATCAGGGCCTTTAGTACCGGTTCGTGTTACCAACCGGGACTAAATAAGCACACGGATCGTGTGTTTATTTCAAGTGCTTGTGAGCCGTTGGATCAGGGGTGTGTTTCTTTAGAGTGCTTGTGAGCTGTTGGATCTGCACTCCCACCTCATCCACAGGTACACCTTCTAATCGCCTATAAATAGCGACGTCCCTGCAGCGAAACGGCACACAACGAGCGTCTACCTTTGCCACCGAACCCAATGGTTGGATTTAGCCTACCCGCTGGCATGTTCCCTAACACAAGCCCTCGGGTAGGTTGAATCCAACCACTGGATTAGGGTGACACAATGATGAATTGCCGAGGAGGTGGGAGTGGTGGTGGTGGAAGTGGTAGCCATGCCCCTCGGTCGGATCCAAGCAGTGGCAAGGCGCTCTGATCATTCAGTTCATCGACCGAATACAAATCAAACGGTTTCACCTGTATACGCCCTACGGTGCATTTGATATGCAGGCACTCTCTAGCCACAGTAGGGTTGTATGCAGGTGATACCGTGTGTTTTGTTCTATCTAGAAATACTTCAGTTCATCGACCGAATACGGTTTGTATGCAGCTGATACCGTGTGTTTTGTACACGAACTTCTCACCAGTTTTTGTCAACACTCATACATAAAAGGTTTTGAGAACACTCATACATAAATTGTTTTATATACTATTACACTCATACTTAGATCATGATCGCTTCTTCGGCCTTAACCATTGAGTTTCTTCATTATTTAACGGGATGCTTGGGTCAGTTTTCACTGTGAATGACGGAATTTCATCAAACTTATTATAGTCTGCTGACATGTCTGTCTTGTCCTCGACTCCCACGATGTTTCTTTTTCCTGAAATAACTATGTGACGCTTTGGCTCATCGTGTGCTGTATTTGTTTCCTTATCTTTTCTTTTTTTGGTCTGGAGCTCATGTCCTTCACATAGAAAACCTGAGCCACATCATTGGCTAGGACGAATGGTTCGTCTCTGTACGCAAGATTCTTGAGATCCACTGTTGTCATTCCGTACAGCTGGTCTACCTTTACCCCTTCTCCATTCATGTTGACCCAACTGCACCGAAACAAAGGGACCTTAAAAGTAGGTCCATAGTCAAGTTCCCATATCTTCTCTATGTAACCATAGTATGTGTCCTTTTGTCCATTCTCGTCTGTTGCATCAAAGCGAACACCACTGTTTTGGTTGGTACTCTTTTTATCTTGGGCAATCGTGTAAAATGTATTCCCATTTATCTCGTACCCTTGGAAAGTCAATACAGTCGAAGATGGTGACGCGGCCAATAAATATAGTTGATCTCCAACATCGGTGTCATTCATGAGATGTAATCGCAACCAACTGCCGAAAGTCTACATGTGTTTTTGTTTAATCCAGGAGTCAGGCTTCCCTGGGTTTTTGGAGCGTACACTATTCTTGTGTACCTCGATATACGGAGCCACGAAGGTGGAACTTTGTAGAACTGTGTAGTGTGCTTGAGTGAAAGAATGCCCGTCCCTACATATCATTGCTTTCTTTCCTAGCGTGCCTTTTCCACTAAGTCTCCCCTCATGCCACGATTCAGGAAGACCAATCGACTTAATGTCGGGAATAAAGTCAACACAAAACTCAATGACCTCCTCTGTTCCATAGCCTTTGGTTATGAACATATTTCTTCAAAACTCCCATGAACCTCTCGAAGGGGAACATATTGTGTAGAAATACAGGACCGAGAATTGCAATCTCGTCGACTAGGTGAACCAGGAGATGCGTCATAATATTGAAAAATGATGGGGGGAACACCAACTCAAAACTAACAAGACATTGGGCCACATCCTTCTGTAACCTTGTCAGACTTTCTGGATCGATTACCTTCTGAGATATTGCATTGAGAAATGCACATAGCTTCACAATGGGTACTCGAACATTTTCCGATAGAAGCCCCCTCAATGCAATCGGAAGCAACTGCGTCATAATCACGTGGCAATCATGAGACTTCAGGTTTTGGAATTTTTTATCTGCGATATTTATTATTCCCTTTATATTTGACGAGAAGCCAGCCGGGACCTTGATACTGCTCAGGCACTCAAAAAATATTTCCTTCTCTGCTTTCGTAAGAGCGTAGATGCTTAAGTAATGACGCCCTTTATCCGTATGCTTGTTGTTTGGGTCTTTCATACGCTGCTGGTCCTCCCTTGCTTCCGGTGTATCTTTTGTCTTCCCATACACGCCGAGGAAGCCTAGCAGGTTTACGCAAATATTCTTTGTCACGTGCATCACGTCGATTGAAGACCGGACCTCTAGGACTTTCCAATAGGGTAGCTCCCATAATATAGATTTCTTTTTCCACATGGGTGCGTGTCCGGTAGCGACGTCTTTCGGAACAGAATGACCGCCAGGACCCTTTCCAAAGATTACTTCTATGTCCTTGACCATACCAAATATAACATCACCATCAGGGAGCTTAGGCTTCTTCCGGTGATCTGCCTCACCATTGAAATGCTTGTCTTTCTTTCTTACGGGGTGACTGCCTGGAAGAAATTGACGACACCCCAGGTACACGACCTTCTTACATTTTTCCAAATATGTACCTTTAGTCTTATCTAAACAGTGCGTGCATGCGTTGTATCCCTTGTTTGACTGTCCTGAAATGTTACTAAAAGCAGGCCAATCATTGATGGTTACGAACAGCAATGCTCGTAGGTCAAATTCCATCTGTTTGTGCTCATCCCACACATGTACACCTGGTATGGCCCACAACTGCAAAAGTTCATCAACTAATGGCCTTAGGTACACATCAATGTCGTTGCCGGGTTGCTTCGGGCCTTGGATGAGAACTGGCATCATAATGAACTTCCGCTTCATGCACAACCAAGGAGGAAGGTTGTAAATACATAGAGTCACGGGCCAGGTGCTGTGACTGCAGCTCTGCTCCCCAAAAGGATTCATACCGTCTGTACTTAGACCAAACCATAAGTTCCTTGCGTCACCTGCAAAGTCCGGGAACTCTCTCTCGATTTTTCTCCATTGAGACCCATCAGCGGGGTGTCTCAACTTCCCGTCTTTCTTACGCTCTTCTTTGTGCCATCGCAACAACCTGGCATGCTCTTTGTTTCTGAACAGACGTTTCAACCGTGGTATTATAGGAGCATACCACATAACCTTAGCAGGAATCTTCTTCCTGATGGGCTCGTCATCGCCCTCAACATCACCAGGATCATCTTGTCTGATCTTGTATCGCAGTGCATTGCATACCGGACATGCATCCAAATTCTCGTACTCCTCACCGCGGTACAGGATGCAGTCATTAATGCATACATGTATCTTCTGCACATCTAATCCTAGAGGGTAGATAGCCTTCTTTGCTTTGTACGTAGTCTCGGGCAGTTCGTTATCCTTTGGAAGCTTTGGCTTCATTATTTTCAGTAACTTTTCAAATCCCGTGTCAGATAAACCAGTCTCTGCCTTCCATTTCAGCAATTCCAGTGTGGTACTGAGCTTTGTGCTGCCATCTTCGCAATTTGGGTACAACAACTTTTTGTGATCCTCTAGCATGGCCTCCAACTTTAGCTTCTCCTTTTCTGTATCGCATTCTCGTTGTACATCGGAAATGACCCGGCCAAGACCATCAGCATGCTCATCTGGCGTCCGTTTTTCTTCACCTCCTTCTTCTTCATTGTCTTCCATCGCAGTATCACCATATTCTTCAGAGAACATACGATAGTTCTCATCATCATTTTCTTCTTCATCGTCTTCCATCATAACCCCTCTTTCTCCGTGCTTGGTCCAACAATTATAGCTGGGCATGAAACCTCTCCGAAGCAGGTGGCCTTGAAGGGTTTTCGAGGAAGAGTGCTCCTTAACGTTCCGACAGTCCACACATGGACAAGGCATAAAACCATCCTCTTTGTTTGTCTCAGCCACATGGATAAATTTATGCAAGCCTGCAAGAAAATCGGAACTGCGTCGATCGCCGTACATCCATCGTCGCCGGGCATCCATCTGCATATCATATAATTAAGTTTATCAAATACAATTAAAATACATGTTCAATACTGAAATGACCACTGTATATCGACACATGCAAAATTTGTATCAATTACAGATGAAATTAAAAGACAAAGCTAGGTTGCTAATTAACCTCGATCGATCGGAGGAAAGAGAGAGGACAAAGCCTAAGGGTGGCTCGGGCACCTCATATCATTTTGTGTGAACTGAAATGTGGCTCGGGCATTTCATCGAACACCTCTAGTGCATAGCAAAGGAAAACAAACTAGCACCCACCTCTCACACCTCCTAGCAGAAAAAAATAGAGGAGTAGAAGCTGGCTGCTGGCTTTATAGGCAGGGGACTATTAGTCCCGGTTCGGGCTACCAACCGGGACTAATGCTCTGCCGGAGCTTTAGTCCCGGTTGGTAGCCCGAACCGGGACTAATGCCCCCAGCCCAACCGGGACTATTGGCCCACGGCGCTGTGGCAGGTCGAACCGGGACCAATGCCTGGCATTGGTCCCGGGTGGTGTTCCAACCGGGACTAATGGCTCTCCAGCCCCCTTCCCAAAGCCTCATTTTCTACTAGTGTTAGCATCATGTTCGGATGTAATGGATCACGTCGATGGTAGCATTTTCAGTTTAAATGGAAGCAGGGCATCTGGACATACGATCTCAGCGTGAAGTCATTGATCTAGGATCCATTTGCCAGGAATTTGAACTCACGCCTCACCAAATTCCCTATCCGTCGCCATCTAACTGTAGGAGAAAATGTGGCTTTTACCACGTCTGTTCTTCATGGTAGAAGGGCTTTTTTTGTGGCCAATTTGGTTCTACCACGTAAGGGGTATCATGGTAAAATCCGTGTGGCTGAACAAGCTACAATGGTTTGCGGAATCCGTGGTAGATGCTTATTTGTGTATCAACCATATAAAAGGGTGTCATGGTAGATGCATATAATGGATATCTCGAACTGATTACCGATGCTTAAAATTAACAACGATAATTACGTTAACAATGACATATCGTTAGGTGGCGTGACACCACCGTAGCGGAATAGGTGACGTGGCAAAACATAGGATACATCCGTACATCCACGTAATCAAGTTTCCGTCCGACGTCACAAATTATTCTACCACAGACTTGATATGTGGCAGATATCCGTCCCATTAGAAACCGTTAAACCGAGACAGGTCGCCCCAACATGAATCCTATCTAGTTTAAGAAGGCCGGTCCATTTAGATTAGGTAGGCCGACCCATTAACTTGGTAGGTGGGATCCGGAGGCCCGGTTTTTGGCCAACCGGACCAATTTTTTGTCGCCTTATATTTGTTGGACATGTCTACTATCATGTTTAGACTTATTTTGGAAGTCTGTTAGATGGCCCACTAATAAGAGAATTTTTTTACTGACGGTCCAGGAATATCCGTCGGGTGGATTGGTGAAATTAATTTTGGAAACCTCAACTAACTATTACATAATATCGACCAAATTAAAATTATATTCGAGTTCATAAAATAGAATACGGTTTGGACTGAAATTTCTCTACCAGAATATTG